>CAUJNA010003270.1:47500-180000 GCA_963377175.1 Effrenium voratum
CAGGCCCGGCCGCGGTCTTCGGCGGTGCAGACTCGAGTCGCTGGGTTCATCATGCGAATGTAGCGTTAGGGTCTCTTGGTAGGATAGGTTCCGTGCCATGGGTTGGTCTATCAGGTGGTTGGCTCAAATCTGGCAGGTTCAGGCGATTTGCTTTGCCGAAGCATGTCATAGATATGCTGCTTTTGTCAGAAGAATGAAATCCAGGAACCGCCCAGGCCCATAATGCGCGTGACGAGGCGTTCAGGCACTTTGGTCAAACCGCAGCCCACACAAATCAAAGACAAGATTGAGCATCTGATCGAGAGACAATTTCTGCAGCGAGATGAGAAGAACAGGAGTGTCTACATCTACAGTATCTGCCTCAGTGCAGCCGGCACGCACGCCGAGATATCTCGACGTCGGCGTCGCATCGAACGAGTTGGGGTCCAGTCCCCTTGCTCCGCGAGCAACAAAAGGGCGCCGCTGACCCGAAATGTTCGACGACCTCACAAACGGCATATGTTTTTCTTTCAGGACCAATTTGTCAAATGTGTTACTAAGGAATGGGAGAAGCGTAAGTGGGAACCTTCCTCTTCAACCGGTGAATATCACAACACCCAGAAGTATTGCTCAGCAGCCCACGAAAAAGCCCACGAAAAAACCCATTTCGCCGGATGTACATCGGCAGGGGATGACTACGGACGCCAGCAGCTGGGGGGCTGCCAGCTTTGTGTCCAAGCCAGGGAGGAGAGGAGCCTCGGCAACCGATCGATCCATTTGAAGGGTCGACGATCGATGTGCAGGGGCCCAGGGGTGGAGCTGGGAATTGGCGTTTCTGGGGATTTTGTGGTCAGATTGATGCGCCCAGCGGATTCTCCATACGTAGGGTTTGACCCCAGAACCTAACCTCTTCTATGTCTCTGTGTGTGTGTTTCTGCGGATTTTCTTTGGACGGTTTCTGGGGGTTATCAAAGTCAGTAAATGGGGCTGTTTCCCTTTAACCCAAGACTTAGGGGTGACTTTGATCATGGTAAAATAATGAGGCCAGATCCACCAAGCGTTATCTCCGTGGATAGGGTTTGACCCCAGGACCCCTTCTATGTGTGTGGGGCGGGGGTTAGATGGTTAGGGAGGGGGGGGGGGGGTTGGGGGTTGGGGGTGTTGGTTGAGGGTGGGTGGGCATGGATGTGGCCGCTTGAGTGTCCCTGGTTGGTTTTGACCAAAATGGTTGGTACTGGTAACACCCATTTGGTGGTGTTGTTGGTTGGTTGGCACCCCCAAAATGGTGGGTGGTCCTTTTCCCGTAGAACCGCCGCAAACACCGGAGCACCGAGGACCTGGATCCTCGGGGATGTGTTCCACCGCGCCTCGGCATCAGTTCCGGAGATCCGAGTTCCTAGAGCGAATCGACCCTAAGCTTTTGGTGTTTTCGTCGGAGGTTTGGTCCATGGGTCGTCATGAACCCAAAAGGTCAGGCTGTCCTATTTTCATTTTTTGGTCACGGTCCTTGGGGCAGGTGAGGAAAGTGTTCCCTTTGGGTTTCCCAAGAGAAGGGCAAGCCAAGAAGAGGGTAAGCACGGGACCCATGATGGGAACCCCGGATGAAGCAGCAGCCTTTTGCAGGGGAACAGCCCCATAGGATACATACTTAGGAACCTTTCATGATTTGTGGAGGAAGCCCTTCCGAACAGAGGACCCTTTTTTGGTTTCATGTTAATTTGTAGGCGAGTTAGAGGGGCCAGGCGGTTCCCTGCGCTCGGTTGCAAGGCAAGTTCCCGGTGACCTATGACTTCAGTTCGCATCCGAGGACGGGAAGGGCGGTGGGGGGAAAACGGGCGTGACATGTTAAGCGGCCCAAAGGGACTCTTCCATGATTGTTGGGAAAAGGGTACTGCCATGGTACTCGCCACAAATGTGCTTCTGTCAAAGATGGTTTTCTGGCGACACTGATAACACACATATCATTTCATGTTGCATTCACGAGTTAGATTCTTACCTTGTCATCCCCCAGAACAAGTCGAATCATTCGGACAATAGTAAGTCGGCAGTTTTGGCCAGTGATAGATGTAAACTGGTTGCTTTGTTTATTTTCCGGCGAAACGAGGGGTTGTCTTTCAAAACAAGTATCAAGACAAGGACCGAGTGAGGCCGTTAGGGCAAGTGGGTTGAGAGAGCGCAAAGGGCTGTCTAGAGTTGACACACACACACACACACATACACACATACACACATACACACAAACAGACATCTAGCAGCGGAGAGGTCATGGTTTGACCCCGGCGGGCAAGAAATGTTGCTTCCTGCGTATGTGCAATCCGGGCGAACGATTTTGTTGTCAGATGCTCCCTGGTTTGGAGTTTTAGTTGGCAATGTTTAGTAGTGGCTCCGCTTCCTCTGTAGGGGGAGGATCACCGAAAGCGAACACCTGCTGCGGGATGCCACGTGTTTTTCAAAGCTTTTAGTAATGACTTGAAACAACTTGGACCCCTCTCACGGTGTATCTCTTGTGTTGATTTGTTTGCTTGCCAAAAGGAAAAGCAACATGGCCCCCTGAAATCAAATTCGACAGCTGGTCTGTGGAGTCCTTCTGGGGGTCTTGGAATTTATGTTCTTGATTCGTGTGACCTTCATTGGGAAAGGGAAGGGATAGAACGGGGCTACATGTGGCTTTTTCCACCCAACTAAAGGGAAACCACCATTTTCAAGTTGCAATGTTCAGGTGTTTTTCATGCATCCGGATCCCTGTAGAAGCAAGCCGATGCCGTTGAACACGCTCAAGAGCCATGGTAAAGACCAACGTGGACGAATTGAATCAGGTTTGGGGCGGGATCCCGGACACACCGGTGCTCGTCCATTTCCATCAGCCACCATTTGTCAGGGGAACAGCACACGTCAGTGGAGACAGGGGAGCAGGGTTTTTGCAGGCTTGTTGACCTTTTCTGAGCTAGTTGTTTGGCTTTAAACCTTTCGAACGGGGCGTGGCAACTGTGCGACCTCTTTTATTTTGACCTTTTGTTTTGATTTTTGTTTGCCCTTGGCTCAAAGCGCCCAACTTGTTGAAGGTGTCAATTTGACCAGCCCAGTTTCGCTTCGCAGGATCGGTCTCCCTCCAGGCATCGGTTCCTGGTTCCACAAAGTGTTCGAGGCCGGGCTGGTTGACGAGTCGAAAGTCGACGAGCGACGACGTGGGATTGTTTGTGTCGGCTTTCTCCGTTTCTGAACTCGCACAGCCGTTCAAGTGCAAACCTTAATTTCTTTCATTTGCTGAAGTTTATTTTTCTTTTCCCCTGTTCGTTTCAACGGGAATCTATCACTATTGGAACTATGTTTATTTGTTGAGGGGGCTCAAGCAAATGGAGGCAATCCTTTTGGTCATGAAAGGGGTCCCCCTTGCATATTTTTCAGGGCGGCTTTCTCCAAACATGCGACCAGTCTTCATTCGTACCCACGGGTTCTTTCGCAGACAAGTTGCAAACGCCCCAAGAGCCAAAAAGCGGCCCCCAGGTCAAGAAAGATAATCGGCTCTGTCGAGGGCTGAGCCCACACCTGGGTGGTTTTTGTTGGATTTCCTGAACTGGCGAGGCTGGGGCCGTGTGGGGGTGTCTTTCGTGAGTTGGTACTTCGTTTTGCTTTTTATTTGTTCTTTCTAGACTTTCAGGGACACCAAGAGGAACACCGCTATTTTTGTAGGGTAGCTTCCGCATTCTTTCCAGAGATCCTTCTTTCTCAGACACTTCTGGGGAAACAGCTGGTTTTTGAACAGAACAATGGTCGAACAGAATGGGGAATCAAGGGGTTCAATTCCCAGAAGAAGAACTTGCTAGTGCTCAGCAGGGAATGAGGGAATGACCCCTACAAACCATCTCTTTTGGTTTCCTTTAAGGGAACCTCTGGGTTCATTCCCACATTCCCTGCCTATCGCACCAGCAAGAAAGCACACCCATGCTCTTTCTTTCGCGATATATATATATATATAGACATACATATATATATATATATATGTATACATAAAAAAAGAAGTATCGCCGCTTCGGTAGGTGGTGGTCCTCGGTTTGGTGGCGCTGCCCGTGCTCTGCTTGGTGGGCAAGGTCTCCGGCAGGCGTTCTAAAGGGCCCTCTTTGCGCAATGGGGGGTTCAAGCAACAAACTTGCTGGCAGGGATTCACTCGCTGGTTGTTTGTTTTGTAATCCATGATTTGCCGGGGGAATCGAATCATTCCAAGGTTTCTTAGGTGGTGCCGAGGATTTCGTTCGTCCGAAGTGAGAACTCGAGTTGTTTGTTTGGTCATCTAGCTGTTGGTCGGGGGCCGGAGGAAGGGAGCTACCAGGAGCTTTGGGACATGTTGACCCAGGAGACATGTTGACCCTAGTAGGGGAGCCCTTCCGAAAAAAAGAGAGTAAACACCAAAAGTTAAGAGGGCACTACTGGGGGACCTAGGCAATAATTACTTGACCCAGGGTTAATAAACCCGTCCCATCACTAGGGGGGTGTTCCCTCCAAAAGTGAATTCCCACTAACAGGGGACACCCCCTATTAATCAACCAGGGGTTTATTAATCCGGGGTTAACATTAGGGAATGTGGGAATGAAACGGAAGGGGATTCCCTCAAAGCAAACCACCAGTTGGATGATTTGTTCAACCAAAAAAACGTTGTCCTTTGCAGCGACCTTCTTTATTTTCCGGGCCAGGTAAGTTGGATGGGATTTCTTTGTCGCGGAATGGGCGCAGAAAGACCCGCGTTGGTCTGACAAGAATGAATGTGCACATGTTTGGTAAACGGGCTTTTTCCCATGGGTTACATAACCGCCTGGCTGGACGCTTATATATGTTTTAGCGGCCAATAGCTGCTTGCTGCTTTTTTGTTGCATGTCGTGTGAGCAACGCTTCTAGCCAGGGCCTTCGAACTTAAAGAAACCGGCTCCAAGACATTGTGCAAGAACATATTCAATGTACACAGCCTTCATATACGCCTTACATTGGGCCATGCGTATATTGCGCCTGCTTGTTTCATCATCAGGCCCACCATTCTCTCTCGCCGCCCCCCCCCCCCCCCCCACCTAAAATCAAAGAACAAACAACCAATCAACCAACCACACAAAAACACCAAAATCAAAGCACAAACAAAAACACCACAAAACATGCACATGGGTGTTTGGCTCGCCCATTTCCTGACCCCTCCTAACAAAAACCTCCCCGACGTCTCGTCGTTCTTCGCCTTTCGTTCGCCTTTGGAGGCGCCTGGCGCGCCGCCTGGCGCCTACTGCCCCCCCGCAGACGGGGCAGGCCGGGAACCCCCCCCCCCCGCTGCTGACGCTTTGGTGCATTTTACCAAGGGATGTTAGGACTGAATCACTTCTTGCCAACGTATTTGGGTTTTCCATATTAAACCACTAAAAGTTAAGCTTAACTTTTAACAGCGGTGTAGAAAGCAACCGAAGACAGCTCCCTGACTCAAGCTGTCTCCCATGGAAAGATCCACATGAACCGCCTTTCAGGGCTCATGAATACATTATTGGTTGCGCCCCCCCCCCCCAAAGATTAAACTGGGGAACCCTTTCCAGATCCTTTTCGACCCCCCCCCTTCCCCTCACCCCCATAAAGAAAGAGAGGCAGATCGGAGCCAAAGTCTGGTTTAATGGAAAGTTCAGACTTTTGTGGGCCAGTCCTTTCTTGTGGCGGCTGTAGGCGGGACCCTAAAAAACCTGCCTCGCATCGGTCAGCCTTCGGTGGCCCACGTACATCTCTTTTTGGGAGAACGTAGTCATGGAAAGCGGTTCGTTTTCTTGCAGATCTGGTAAACAAAACGTCTAGGGGACACTTCTTGTTTTTTGGTTTAAATGTTTTTTTTTTGTTTTGTTCCAAAAAGACCATCAGAGCCCCAGGGGAAACACCTGGCTGTTTTTTTAGAACGATGGTTGAAAAGAATGGGGAGTCAACCCCTAGAAAAAGGGGAGCGAAGGCAGCACAGTGTACTTGATACTTTTCATTTTTCTTGTTGGACCCTGAGAAGCTTGTAATGGAATACGCGGCGTAAAGACAGGCATGCAAAGTCAGCAGTGTCCTGTTCAAAGTGGCCCAAAGGAGGTTCCCTGTTGCCAGACATGCGAACCCGTACCGCGCTTGGCGATTCCTGGTCGGTGTCCCATGCAGCTTTCGTATGGGGTCCACCGAGGTCCTCCCGGACTTGAGCCGAAAAATCGAACGCGTTCTGTCGGCGGCATTGTGAGAGAGAAGTTTGTCCAGATGCACCAAGCCCTGTTGAAGATGGGTGTTCCTCTCCAACAGTGAACAAATCCCCGCTAGACCCAGGGAAGCACCCCCCATATTAACAAACTGGGGTTGAGATGGGGTCAGCCTTAGCCTCAACGGTAGTCAAGTGTCGACGCTGGGGAAAAGGCAGACGTTCTAAGATTCCAGGAGCTGAAATTCAGTTGAAAGCTCTGCTGGGGCCCCGCTTTCCGAGTTTTTGTTTATTGCCATGACTGCCTCTCAAGGGGCTGCCACTTCCCTGACAACCCATCCGAGCTCACGCTGCATGAAGACCCTAGCGCTTCACTTCCTTTTGCTTGCGGGGTCAATCTGAAGTTGCCCCATGCATTCCTCAGCTGCCCCAAGTTTTTGTATTCTCAGTTCGCATGCAGCTCCCATTGGAGCACTCCTGCATCCTCCCCCCAGTGACCTGGTGGGAGACACCCCCGTGTGGCTTGTTGTTGCGGGAAGCCAGAAAAATGAGGGGTTGACAACCAACTGGACGCCAAAACCGTTTCAATCCGTTTCCTGCAGCCAAATGGCCCCGTGAGGCATAATTTCATCGAGTGCAGCCATAGGCCGCTGCTCGCGCACTGACTAGCGGGTCTACCTTAGGGGCCCCCTAAACATGCGTTTTTCCTTTGTGATCTTCTAGGGGTCCCTTACTTTCCTCACGGGGCTGGGTTGAAGGTCACGGGGCTGGGTTGACGCTAGGTGGTTGTGCCATCCGCATGACCCTCGCTTACACGCCATCGTCACAAAAACTGAGGGCTTCCTGTAGACCGATCCCATTTTCAGCCGCAGGGGGGAGAGTGACGCAGTGAAACTGGCTTCATGGTTGGGAGCCATGGGGATATGAAACCACTTTGGTATCACAGGTTTGCGCTTTGGTACCACTTTGGTACTGTGGATGGACGAAATCCTGCACCACCTAAGAAACCCTGAACGATGCTTCCCCCGTAAGTACCAAGGAATAATCATGGCTTCAAAGTGGTGCAGGATCTCGTCCACCCACAGTATCACAGGGTGGGAGCCATGGGGAGAGAGCCCCGTCTGAGACAGAGGAGTTCCTATCCTGAAAATCAGCACGGCCCGCAAAGAGCCTTTGTCTTACGTGGACCCCGTTAGTGGGTTTCCATGCCAATTTCGAAGAAGTAGCAAAGCTGGAAGGTCGCTTACCTCTTAAAAACCACAACTTTTCGTAACTTTTTGGGGGTAACATGGGCGTTTTATGTCTGTAAAAGATGAGAACTTCCCCAGGGTGCTCGGAGTTTTTTAAGGGGCAAGGAGTCGTGTTCGCCGGCCATCCCTTGATTTCCTTGCTTGATCTTGCGGCGTTTTCCGGCCAGTCGGGGAGATGCGAGAGCTGCGGCCTGCTGGTGCTTTCAACAACTTTTGGTTGGCAGCTCTCTTTGCCATGCACCCCTTGCTTTCTTGAGAAGGAAGCTATGCCCGATGCTAGAGTGTCGACCAATTTAGTTCATGGAGTGGCATATTTTGCTGCACAAGGGGATGTTGTGATGCTGGTGGTGTCAACATTCTTTTCGGACCAGTGTTTTGTTGACTAAACTGTGGTGATGCTTCTGGGCTGTAATTGGCTTCTGTTTTTTCTCTGTTTTCACCTATTCAAACATAATCTGGAATTCAATTGACAGAATCCGGGTTGCCATGTTTTGTTGGTTGGGCATGCCACTTCGTGTGGCTTGGACAGGGCCCAATAACTTTAGTGAAAAAAGTCAACAACAATACACGTTTTCTGTTTTGTTTCACAGTTGTTTTATTTCGTTGATCTAGGGGTTGATTCCCCACTCTTTTCAACCCTCGTTCTTTTCAACAGCCGGCGTCTTCCATCCTGGGTCTTGGATGGTTTCCTGAAAAGATGCGGATCCCTGGAAAGAATTCCGAATTGGAAGGTACCCCCAGAATTGATTAGAAAAACAGAGAGCCACAAGGACTTCCCGACTTCGCTTTTTGGCCCTGTGAGGCGGCCCCGGCCTGCGAGCTCCCGCAGAGGCCGGAGCATGGCGAATTTTTGTTTGCTCGCTATGGCGAGCTCAGCGGCCATATGACGAGCCATCAGTTGTGGGTGCTTTTTCATTGGGATTTGTATCTGGCAGTGGCTCAAAAAGATGTACCAAGAAGACCCTGTTGTAAATGGAAACAAAGACTAAAACCTGCGTAACTCCAGCTCCTTAATTTTAAGCCACCCGCATATGTGTTTGAAGTGCTGGGTTTACTTTGGGCTTTGAACACCGAGCTCGGGTCAGCTTGAGGGCCAAGACAATTCGCAAGATCTCTGGCTGATTGCGTGTTCCCCTTGCCTTTTGCCCTTCTGAAAGGCAACTTGTTCGCCCACAGAAGCAAACACTGGGCTTTGGTGCCGAGTGGTTACTAAAAAAATGATCTTTCACGGTTCTCAGGGGGTCCTGGTCCACTTGGGGTTATGGTCTCTGATATGAGCAGCCCGGTTTTTTTAGGAAGCTCATGGACGGTTCGGGTGGCTCCTCTCTTCTTTCTGATTGGTTTGAAGGGAAGCCAACAAAAAAAAGCCACATTTTTGGGGCGTTCTCTAAACAAGACACAACCATGTGTCATGTTTTTGTTGGGCAAGGCGGCACAAGCCTGAGACGCCCGTTGTTGCATCGGCAGCTAAGAGTTGCATACAGGTGCAGTTTCCACTTGCTTCTCGTTGGTCAGGGTGCGCCGTTGAAAGATTTCCCATGTGAGCCTTCACGTTCATAGGTAGCTTCTTGTCCACTGATGGAACCTGACCGAGGGGTGCTGGAAGACCATATTCCTTTTAAATGGACCCTTTGGTGGGTTCCATGTTGGACAGGAGGGCAATGAAAAGGAGTGAATGTCAGAGTCAACTCTTATTGACACAGTGAATTCCTCGTCAATATAGTGCAATTCCCTGCAGCACAAGAAGCAATCAGATCTCTTCCAAGATGTTCCAAGCTGACGAGGCCGGCTGCAAGCGCCTGAGTCGAGGCGCCTGCCCTCGGAATCAGAAGCCTTCCGATTCTGATGGCTGAGGTTTTGAAGAGCCGACTCTTGACATATGGCCGTGGGTCAAAACCAATGGGATCCCATTTTGGGCTAGGTGAATTCACCACCCATTTTAGAACCTATTTTAGTGGTTGGATTGGGATGTTCACTGGGGGTATGGGATTTGGACCCATGGCCATATGGGTATGGGTCAACGTTACCTCCCAAGAAACAGACAGACCCTTGGGCCTTTTGGCTTCCCAGCTGTGGTCGGGTGGCCGTTTTTTGGGCCATTCGGAATCTGCAAAAAAAAAACCTGGCCAGTGCCATTTCTCATGCGGGGATGCGCGCCTGAGTTTTAAGTGTCAAGGCAGAAAATATGCAATGCAGGCTTCGCTCATTTGGTTCCAGCCAGCTGTTTTTGTCGTTTTTCTATGTCTCTCTCTCTCTCTCTCTCTCTCGCTGTGTTCTTCCGCTTTCTCGCACTCTCTTTTGTAAACGTTGATGACAATTTGGTAACGGTGTTCCAAATCTAGCCACTGCTTTTATCAAAGCGGACGCCGACATCACACACTATAACGGTTCCAAACATAGCCACTGTTTTTTCCACCCAAAGCGGAGCCGACATCACACACTGTGGCGGTTCCAAAGCTAACTATGGTTTCTTTCATTCGAAGCGGACGCCGACATCACACACTATGGCGGTTCCAAAGCTAGCTTCTGTTTTTTCCAATCAAAGCGAACGCCGACATCACACACTATGGCGGTTCCAATTCTAGCTGCTGTTTTTTCCAATAAAAGCGGACGCCGACATCACACACTATGGCGGTTCCAAAGCTAGCTACTTTTTTTTTTTTTAAACCAAAGCGGACGCCGACATGACACACTATGGCGGTTCCAAAGCTAGCTACTGTTTTTTTCCAATCAAAGCGGACGCCGACATCACACACTATGGCGGTTCCAAAGCTAGCTACAGTTTTTTCCAATCAACGCGGACCCCGCCATTACACACTATGGCGGTTCCAAAGCTAGCTACTTTTTTTTCCAATCAAAGCGGACGCCGACATTACACACTGTGGCGGTTCCAAAGCTAGCTACTGTTTTTTCCAATCAAAGCGGAGGCCGACATCACACACTATGGCGGTTCCAAAGCTGGCTACTGTTTTTTTGAATCAACGCGGAGGCCGACATCACACACTATGGCGGTTCCAAAGCTAGCTACTGTTTTTTCCCAACCAAAGCGGACGCCGACATCACATATTATGGCGGTTCCAAAGCTAGCTACTGTTTTTTCCAATCAAAGCGGACGCCGACATTACACACTATGGCGGTTCCAAAGCTAGCTACTGTTTTTTCCAGTCAAAGCGGACGCCGACATCACACACTATGGCGGTTCCAAAGCTAGCTACTGTTTTTTCTAAATCAAAGCGGACGCCAACATCACACACTATGGCGGTTCCAAAGCTAGCTACTGTTTTTTCCATTCGAAGCGGACCGATATCACACACACACACACACACTCTGCGGCTTGCGCGGACCCGTCCAGCCCAGATGCCTCCAGGTGCGCGCCAAAGCTGAGCGGCGTGGCGCGTGCCGGTGCAGAGCTGCCACCGGACGTTTATGCCGAGTTTCTCGCAGCTAACCGGGGGACAGGCCTCACGTTTCGCATGGGGGGCAATCGGCGACGGCCACAAGATATGGGCGTGTCGCTGTAAAGCATAGCCTAAAAAGCAAACAATCTTTGGGGTCCCCTTAGGAAAGACATGGGGTGTGATCAATATTCCATTCGCCCCCAAATGACCATGGAAGACTTTTCCCATTTAGTGGAACATATCATCGTTTTAGTGGTTTTCCTTCAATGGTCATCCCATGTATCGCGGACCTTGTGACCAATTTTCGCATGTCAAGATGGGGCAAGCTTGAAGTCGATGCGGCGATTTCGGCTCTCCGGTGGCGGTGTTTACAAGTCCTCCTCAGCATGGACCCCTCAGCGAAGGCCCCCAAATCGAACTCAGATTACGGATGTTCCGAGCACGCCTTCTGGATCGTGTTGCAGGGCAAGTCATAAGGAGCCCGACCAGTTGGGACCCTTGTCACTACTTCCGACGGAAAGCTTTCTGGCAATGTCATACCGTGGATGGACAAAATCCTGCACCGCCGAAGAAGCCCTGGAATGATGATTCTCCTGTTAATACCAATAAACAATGGTTTCCCATGGTTTCAAAGTGGTGCGAGTTCGATTTCGTCCATCCGCAGTATTGAGAAAGAAACACTTCAGCTTGTTTCTGGCCATTCTGTAAGAGACAAAGTGTGACAGGCCATGGGGACTTATTTGAGCACATCACTGGACACCATGCTTTGTGGACGTGCACTCACACAGCGCACAGCCCATCCGAATTTATGCCCACAGAGGGAGGCGGGAGCTTAAGTAGTGACTATTGCCAAGATCATGAATTCCAAAGGGGGCATGATTGCCATTTTCCGTGCGAGGGAAATCTAGTGACCCTTGTCTAAGGGCCCACTACACAAGACAAATGGGAGAGATGACAGAATTTCTTCTTTTGCTTTGAGGCTCAGCCACAACATGTCTTGTTAAGATTCATGTCTGGGGGTGTCCTGCTTGGCTGGCTTCTCGGGCGTTCTGTTTGCTCTGGGATAAAAGTGCATGGCAGGACTTGTGACCACTGCAACCAACAAAATGCCGAGTCTAAGACTATATAGTAGTATAAGTATAGACATATATTCCTACAAGATAGTGATGGTGCAGGTGAGCCTGCAGTGGTTTGCTTTTACCCCAGAGCGCTTGTACAGTCTTCGATGGTCGTCTTGTGGTTGAATTCATCTTAGCGGACTATTTGCATGCACAGCTTGCACGCCCCCCGCGTGGGCCGCGCCTACCAGTGGCAGGCTATGAAGGGCTAAGGGAGCTTGTGCCGACTCCCCTCAGCCAGCGAAGGGTTCGGAGAGAAGAGTCGCCTTTTCTAAAGCCCGATCAGCGTCTAATAATTGGAGGAAGTCTCATTCTGCTTGAACAATGGGGTTGCCCAAAAGAACGGGGTCATGGCCCCGGCTTTAACGGAGACTCGCCATTTGAACAAAAAAGAAACATAAGCTCCGGCTAGCTAGGGATCAGTGGAAACCAGCGCTGAGGGCGGCTGTTTCAAAAGCGCGCAAAGACCGGCAGAGACTACGCAACAAGCTTGCAGGGTGGCGTTCAGCTCCAAGAGCATGCAGTCCAAAGTCTGGCTCACACGGGGTTTCAAAATGTTTGGTTGTCTTTGGTTTTGGGAGGGACATGGGGGACGAGCCCCAAATTTCAACCACAAGCACCAGGGGCACGCAACCATGCCTATTGGGTCACACGGAGGTTTCCCCAGGCTCCTCGCGGTAGGAGAATCATGGGAACGCCTCACGACTTCGCCGACCTCTGACTTCGGTTTCCGGTTCCACTTCGGTGATTTTCTGTAAACGAATGGGTTTTGGATCAGGGAGATTGTAATGTGCTTGGCTTGATGAGCACTCTCACTCTGCTCTGGAGCTTATTTGGGCAGAGATTCCCATATCTTTCAGCTGTTGGCACAAAAGAAAAGAGCCAAAGGGTTCTTCGGGTGGATGGACGAAGGCACTTGAGTCAAAATCAATACCCAGGTCAGAGGGCAAGGGACAATCCCAGCCTTAAATGGGAGCACTTTAATACTTTGCCACCATCTAGTACCATTCTGGCCATTTAACTCGGCCAAGCTTCTTTTTTGTCTCCTGGTTTAAGGGGAAACCAACCAACTTGTTGCGCCATTTGGGGTTTTGGATTGTTCTAGGGGTACCTTCCCCATTCTTTCCAGGGATCCTTCTTTCTAGAAAACCTCCGGAATCCCAGGGAAAACGGCGATCGGTTTTTGAAAAGAACGAAGGGTGGAAAAGAATGGAAAAGGAATCAACCCCTAGATTTTTGATATATATTTTTTCTCCTGGTTTAAGGGGAAATCAACCACCCAATTACGCCATTTGGGTTTTTTTGATTCTGACCCACTTGGCCCAAACCAAAAAGTCCACCGCAGCTCCGTGCGCATCGGTGCGAATCAGTCGGCGAGGTGCAGCTGGAGCCGCTGCGGGCGCTGCTCCGCCAAGAGCCGCCTGCCCAGGCGATTGGACCTCGACAGAAAAGCGCAAAGTGGAGGTCGCGGATTCCCTGCACGTTTTTTTTTTTTTTTTTTTTTTTTTTGCGGGGGGGAGGCTAAGGAAAGTTGTTGTGTGTTTGCTTTCAACCATTGTTCTTTTTAAAAATGGGATCCGTTTCCCTGGGTGTCCGGAGGTTTTCTAGGAAGAAAGCCTCTTTCCTGGATTTTTTTCTTTGGGAGGCTAAGGGTCTTTGGGAGGCTAATGGTAGGTTTTTCCTGTTTGTTTTTTGGAGGGTACCCTTTTTCTGTGTTGAAGGGACACCAAAAAAACACCACCATTTTGGGCGATGGGTTTTGTGAAAAACAAGACCCATGTTTAGTCAAGACTGCAAGAGAGTACCCTTGTCTTGGTTGGTGAAAGGCAAACCAAGAGGATTTTGGGAGTCCCTTTTGACACGCCCAAAGAAGGGAATGAGGGAACCACTTTGAGCCATCCAACTGGTGGTTTCCTTTGAGTGGGTCCCCAAACTCTTAATCCGGGTAAGTCAAGGGACAGTCCCAAGCAGAATTTGTTTCGGGAATCCACCTGTTTGGCTCTTTGCATGGTTTGGGTAGATTCCTCAACGCTGTGGACGGACACAATCTGCTTTGCACCAGGTGGGATGGGTGACACCCTGTGAAACCTGGGATAAACTACCAACCAGCTGGAGGGCGAAGGTATATGTGTCTGTGGCTCTGTCTGTGTCTGTCTGTCTGTCTGTCCGTCTGTTTGTCTGTCTGTCTGTCTGTGTGTGTTTGTTTTTGCTCTTTTTTCTGGTGTCCCTTGTTCGCCTTGCTAAGGGACACCAAAAACACGGAGCTCCGGCCAGTCTTGGGGCCCCTTGGCAGGCACTCACTGTGCGCAGGGTGAAGGTGAATCCTGTGAGATCCCTCACCCCAGCGCCAGTTTTTTTGTTTCCTGGGCCCATCAGCTTGGCTTGGGCATCACAGGTGTCCATTTTGGAGAGGCTGCTACATCGACAGACTGCCACCGGTTTCGGGTGTAACGTGCAGGTCTAGTGATTTAACAATTGCCATTTGTCCAAAAAGGACGCCTGGGGAAATGCGCCTGTTGTTTGGCTTATAAGGTGAGCCGAAATGAAACCAACCAAATTTGGGGTCCGTTCCCTAGTTTTGAGACAGCCCTGCCGCTTTTGCAATAGTTCCGCATCGCTGGACTTCTTTACAGTTGGGTGAAAGCAGATGGCACCATTCCAACATCTTGAGCTGGTCTGCAGTTGCTTGGGAGATGCCCTCAACACTCGGGGGGGGTTCAGAGTAATGGGCCCATTTGGGGAGGGGGTTTGCCAAGCCTTTGTTTGGCTGGCGGATTGCTCTCCACGCAGGAGCCCTGAATCCCTTGATCCAGTAGACCCTTCCGGTGCAGGGGGTTTCTTGTGCAATCAAAAGGACTTGCTGCCATGTTAGGTCTTAGATTTGTAGGGAGGGAGCTGGGGACCAGACATATCGACCTGTTGTTCATCTGTGTTGGCTTCCCGGCGGGTTGTCACAGCAACCCACGGGACCCGTGGTCTTCTCCCCGGAAAGGCGCTTGCAACTTTGGGGGGTATAGCAGGGTACCCAAGCATTGCAGCAGGTGTGCTCATGCGGTGCATGTTTCGAACCTGAATGTGCAGCACAAGTGCCTCCCATGCGCATAGGGTTAATGTTGACCCCAGATGAATAAACCCCAGTTTACTGATAGGGGTGTGTCCCTGGGTTTAGTGGGGATTCAGACCGGAGGGGCTTCCAACACCGTATCAATAAACCGGTTGGTTGATTAATGTGGGGTCAACATCACAAGCACACCCCTTGCCAATGAGTTTGTTTGCTTCCCATGTGTGGCTGGAGCGAGCCATTTTTCGTCTCAAAAGGTCGCTGTATTTTTTGAGCTGGTACACCCTTTTTGGATGGTTTTCAAAGGGACACCAAAAGGAATACCCGTTCCGATGCCTGTCTTGAGACACCCCCAAAAGGTTACGGAGCCTAGGTCCCCCAGTAGTGCCCTTTTACCAACTTGTTTTGGGCAGGGTCCCCTACTATAGACGACAGACAAAACAATCGGTTACCCTAACCTCTCTACTGGAGGACCTAGGAGCCAACTTTGGCTTTCGGGTCCTTTGGGTCCTTTGTGCTCGAAGCACATTCCGCGCAGCATGCCAGGCTCTGTGAAGATCCTCTCTTCCATGGCTGGGAAGCTCAGTCCGGTGGGCTCTCTCTTCAAACGGGGCAGATCCCTGTTTGGTGGCTCCGGGAGTTCCAGGGGCATCATTTTGACTTTTTTTCCCCCGAAATATGGGGCGCTGTTTTTTTGGAGGGCGCTCTTGTTGGGGGGCTGGTTTGACACATACCCATATCTATCAAAGTCGGCAACTGTTTTTTCTTGAAACTGTCACTGAACGGGGGTGAGACTCAGACCCCCCCTCCCCCGTTTTGAGGCAAATGAGACAAGTCCGTTCACATTTTGAGACACACCCCTTCACTCGATTAAAAGATTGGAATCCAAAGAAAATCCAAGGCGAAGGGAACCCAAAGGGTATCCGAAGGGAATTCTTTTTGGCGTGGTTCCAAAGGGAAATCGCCCAAAAGAGTCTCCTCATAAGACACGCCATTGAACACTTCCTTGCGCATGTTTTGTAAGCTATCCTTTTGGATTTAGCCAACAAGCATTTGTCGGGGTTGATCTTTTTGCTGTGCTGTTGTGAGAGTGTCTTTTTTTGATAGACAGGGATTGAATTGTTTTGTTTGGGAGACATGAACCAACAGCAAGGCTTTGGTTATTTTGGTTGTTTTTTGTTGTTGTCCTTTTGTGAGAGTGTTTTTTTGGGTTTAGAAAGGGATTGATTTGTTTTGTTTAGGAGGCTGTTCTCAACATAAAACCAACAGCAAGGCGGCGTCCTTCTTCCCCATGGCCCGAGGTCCTCAATTGCCGCCGGAGGGCCTAAGCTGCCGGCGTTTGTCGCATGGGTCAAAAGGTTGCGTTTGTATCGGATAGGGTGTGGTTGGTTTTCCTTTGGTCTCTGAAAGCATTCAAACAGGCGGTCCCTCCTCTTTGACTTAGCTGCCGGGGTGGGGATTTGAAGCCTGAATTGTTTGAGCAAAATGCCGAGTGCCACCAGGTATGGGTTAGAAATTTGTGATAAATTGGTTTGTGCTACCAACCATAGCGATGCGGGAGCAACAAGTTAAACTTTTTGTATATACTTGGGTCCTGGGCGATATCAAATGTGCGGAACAGATGGGCGTGTGTTTATTCTGAGGGGTGCTCTTTTTGCTTTTCTTTAAAAGGGAAACCAACAGAAAACCAAGGGTTCTAGGTGTCCGAATCCCGAATTTTGACATTTGCATCCCCTATTTTTTTGTTGTCGAGCGGGGAAGCCGCAGGGACTGCACGGAAACCGGCAGGGATTGCGCGGTTTCCTCCTTTTGGGGGGGGGGGAGGGGATTGTTGGCCGGTCTTCCAAAAAGTGTTTTCCCTTTCCTGACTCGACCAAAGCGAATTTGGAGGTCCCCTTTACTAATGGCCCGATCACCGAATTTGGATTGGGGGAGTGTCCCGCGCAGGCTCCACGAAATGGAGTCGCACGGGTTTTGGGAAGGAGCCTGGGGATCCTCGAAAACCGCCAGCGATGGTTTCTTTGGAGGGGGTGAATGGATGGGAGCAGGTATTGGGCTGACTGACATGGGGCAGGCGTCATGGTGTTGCTGTTGGAATTGATGTGCGACTCAATGCTGCTAGTCGCGTCATATGTGCCATGATCAGCGACACCGGAATCGTGGTCAAAAGGCTGTGGGTTAAAACCAATGGGAGCCTATTTTGGGGTAGGTGAATTCACCGCCCATTTTAGTGCTTGTTAGTGGGGAATGGGATGTTCACTGGGGGGCAACTGGGGTTTTGGCCCATGGCCAAAAGGTTTTTGGAGGTTTTGCCAGGCAACCTTGCCAGCTTTTTGCGAGTCGTGCATGAGCGCAGATGGTGTGAGGAGAGGGCTCTGAGTTGCGCGTTTGTCCGAACATCTCCGGTGATGGTCGCTACTTTAATCATGCTAGGTAGGTCCCCCAGCTAGGTGCCCTGTTACCGTTTCTTTTTGGGTTGAAAGCAACCGTTGAGTGTCCGTCCAGTTCAGACTTCGTTGAGATGCTCAGCTGCCGCTGCCAGGTGCTTGTTAAAGCCGGCCTTCGGCGAGAAGGCGCTGGAAGGCCAGAAGTTGATTTTGGGGTCTGGGACACGCTTGGGATGTTTCTGGGGGTTTGGGACACCCGTTTGGTTATTTTTGGGTATCAATTTTCGGGTTGGGGGCACCGTTCATTTGGGGGTTGATTGTGGACATCCTGTAGGTTGATTTTGGAGGTTGATTTTGGGGTTGATTTTGGGGTGTGCACACCCTAGGTTGACTTCGGGTTTGGGACACCTTCTAGGTTGATTTTGGGGTTTGAGACGCCCTTCAGGTTGGACACCTTTTAGGTTGATTTTGGGGTTCCTTTGGGCTGATTTTGTGGTTGATTGTTGATTTTGGGGTTGGGACATGATTTTGGGGTTGATTTTGGGGTTTGAGGTTGATTTTGGGGTTGATGTTGGTGTCCCTTAAGTGTTGATGAACCCTAAACCTATTTTTGATGACTGGATGCCTCTACTGCGGCTATGAGATTGATACCGCCAGTCGACGGTGGTTCAAATTGCTGATTTTGCCCGTGTTCAGCGATTCGCGAGTGTTGGCCTGATTCCAACCAGAAACCCGGCAATGACTTGCAAAAAAACCGTGAGTACAGGCCACATCCAGCTACGTGGGTTCTCTAATGAAGCACGCGGGGTGGCCAGGGAACCGCAACTTACCCTGACTGGTGGGCTGACTTGGACTCTTGCACCATGGGAATCAATGGACAGATCGTGTTCCTGAGGTGTCCTTTGAAGACCATTAAGACCAGAAAATGCGAGTGATGATTCGTTTCTCAGTTGTCCAAATCGAACCGACCTTTTGACCTTCTGGTTTTTCCTTGTTGGTCTAGTTTTAGTCGCGGCCCCAAAAGGTTAGCCTTTGTTTTTGGGTTTTTTTAAGGAACTGATGGACGCAATCCATGTCGCACCACCGACAAAACTCTGGTTTCTGATTTGCTTCCCCGACGTAAATTTCCACAAACGTTCGTTTCACTCCCCAGGTTTCTTGGGCGCGATGTCTGGATTTCGCATCCACCGCATGTCCCCCAAAAGGCCCCCGGAAACTGGGCAAGCTCTCTCTCTCTGATCCCAAGCTTCCAACGCCGCGGTTCAGAGGACCGAGAGAACCTCAGGGGGGCGGAGGGCGTTTCCTGAGTCCAGCTCTGCGGAAGCGTGGTATGCGGTGGCTGAAGGAGCCGGAAGGGGAGTTCCCGTGGAGAGGAAGCCAGTTGGGGGGGGTTTTCTAGGGGTCCTTCCAGGTCTCAGGGACGCTGCTTGCACCAAGTGGCGTACCTAGGACCGCTAGGACTACATGATGTCAGTCGCATGTTCTCCAGCGTGGCGCCCCCCACACGGTCGCCCGAAGGCTGGTTTCTGTGTGGCCGCGAAAACCAACACCGCTCTGGTGCGAAGCTTGTTTCCGGGCTGGGTTTATCAAAGCCAAGGGGTTTTAAAGGGAAAGCCAAGACATACCAACATCAACCAGCCACACGTGGATTTGGAAGTCCTGGGTCGACATGACAGTAAACAAGTAGAAACATCCGGCCGTCGTGGTTGCATCCACGTGGTCTGTGCAGGCAGAGGCACCGTCATCATTTGCCCCGGCGGAAACTACGAGTTTCTTTGCGCCAACGAAGGCAGGAGGAAGGGGAGTTCTCTGCAGTGGGCTGGGTTCCAGGGTGGAAAACGTTTTTTTTTGTTCTGCGGCCTGCTGCTGTGATACCTGGAAAATCCCTTTATGGTAACAATGCAATCATGGGCATGCAATCATGGGCATGGGTATCACAGAAAGGCGCATCTTTTCCACAACCAAGCCACTGGGTTCAGTTGTTTACCCTTTCATTGTCTCCCTTACGGCTTTCTTGCATGCGATTCAATACCAGCCGGCCAGCAGCGCCAGGCTGTCAACTTGCGATGCCATCACCTTGAAGGGGAGTTGTCAACAGGCATGTCCACAGACACATTGTGAATACGGCTGGTTTGCGGTTGATTTTTGGATATGCTTTGTGAGCGCATGACTAAATACCGAAACTGCGGCTTCGGTTTCATTTGCACAATTCGAACTCTCAGTTTGTTTGCCACTTTTCAGGACTTCGTTTTGGGGTTCAAATGGAAAACCAGAAGGGCAACCAACAATTTTGGGGTTCCCCTACTATTTTGAGACAGCCCATGTTGCTGTTTGCTCCTTTGAGCAAAACCACATTAGACAGAGCCTGATCCATCTGCCATAGGGCTAATCGTCCCGAGTGCACGTGAGCGACCGACCAACTGTCTCACAATTGAATATATATATATATATATATATATATTACGGTTAGAATACCCGAACAAGTTGAGCCTTGGGTGGTGTGAAACGAGATGGTGCCCGCCAAATTAGCGAGATCAGAACGAGATAGTGTTGTGGAAAACCGTGCGAACGAGACAAAACGAGTTGAAGCCTACAGCTGCGGGCATCTACCAGACAACCAATGAGAAACGAGGTCAAACCGAGTGCAAAACGAGCGAGTCCGCAACGACTCCGCAACGAGTCCGCAATGAGCTTCCCGAAGTGAGCCGTTGCCTACTCGCGCACTTCGCAGAACTGTTCTTGGTCTGGCTGTGGTTGTCAAAACCGTTTTGGGAGCCCATTTTGGGGTAGGTGAATTCACCACCCATCTTAAGCCTTATTTTAGTGGGGATTTGGATGTTCACTGGGGGTACAGGATTATGACCCATGGCCGTACGAATCAAGTGCGATTTCTGAAAAGCCGCCAAAGCGCGCTTCGCGTACTCACTTGTAGTGTAAAGTTGAGATGTCTGAGCTGGAGCTGGCAACGCGTGCGTCGCGTTCTCACCTGTACTGAGAACTCGTGATTTTCGAGCTGGAGTTGCCAAAGGGTATTTTGCGCACTACATTTGTTCTGAAAGGTGCAATTTGCAAGCTTGACAGTGTAGAAAGCGCAAAACACAGCAGAACGAGATGTTCCGCCCCTTGATTTGCCTCGATGTGTTGAAAACGACTCTAAAGGAGTCCAAGACAATGTTGGCATTGGGGAAGAAAAGATACATAGTAAGCTGCTCACATGTCTCTTTTTTTGCTTTGAGGCCTTTGGACGCAGATGGACACGTGTCGATGGCTCCCGCTTATCAGTCATCACGTGTTTCAATGACAGTGCCTTTCAATGCATGGATGTTTGCTTCAAGGAAGGCTCCCTTTGTGAGTGTGTCTTGTTTTGAGGGTACCCCTTTCTTGGTGGTTTTAAGGGGAAACCAAAAGGAACACCATCATTCTTTGGGGGGAGGGTGCCCAAAAATGGACACCCTTGTGAGTGCAGGTTTCATGCGCAGACGTACCAGCTCATTCTGGCCGTGCGCCAGCTTTGCCCATTGCAGATCCTGCCTCGCGTCCTTTGTTTGGGGGTCCATGGACACGTCGTTCCGCATGCACCCGGGCACGTCAGCGAGACCTGAGCCGGCGATTTGGGCCGGAAGGAAACAAGGCCAGGGCTTCCTTCGGCCGGCGTTCTACACAGGCAGCCCGATGCAAGTGCTACGCGTTCTGGCCATGGCGAAGGCTTGGCCCGAAATTTCGCCCAGGATCCAGCAGGCGGCAAGGGGGCGGATGGGCTCGGAGCAAATATCAATCTCAGCTTGTGCAAAGTCCCATGCTTGGCAAGACGCTTGCATGTTTCTGGCGGCCATGCAAGAAGATACCGTGCGCGCAGATGTGGTTAGCTTCAACGTCACCATTGGCGCTTGTGTAAAAGAGAGGCAGTGGCCGCAGGCACTTGCGCTGTTTCAGGCCTTGCCGAAAGCAACGGTGCAAGGAGATGCGATTAGTTTCAATTCAACCATCAGTGCATGCGAGAAAGGTGAGCAGTGGGAGGAGGCAATGGTTCTGTTTAAGGCCATGTACGGGGCAAAGGTGCAGCCAGATATGATTAGTTTTAGTGCAACCATCAGTGCTTGTGAGAAGTGTGGGAGGTGGGAGCAAGCGGCTGCCCTATTTCATGCCATGCCAGATTCAAACGTGCACGCAGATGAGATCAGCTTCAATTCAACAATTAGTGCATGCGAGAAATGCGGACAGTGGCAGCAAGCGTTGGCCCTGCTCCAGGCCATGCCTGAAGCAAGACTGCAAGCAGGTATTATCAGCTTCAGTGCAAGCATCAGTGCTTGCGAGAAGGTCGGGCATTGGCAGCAGGCGCTGGCGCTGTTTTGGGTCATGCCTGAAGTCAATGTGCAAGCAGATATGATTAGCTTCAATGCAACCATAAGTGCTTGTGAGAAAGTTGGAAAGTGGGAGGAGGCGTTGGTGCTGCTTCGGGTTATTTTTGAGGCAAAGAAAGCACCAGATGTTATCGGCTTCAATGCAGCCATAAGCTCATGCGAAAAAGGCGGACAATGGCAGCTTGCGCTGGCCTTGCTTCAAGCTATGCCACCTTCAGAGGTGCGACCCAACGAGATTAGCCTGAATGCAAGTATCAGTGCGTGTGCAAAAGCCGGATACTGGCAGCTGGCATTGCTCCAGTTTGGGGCGATGCCTGCAGCCAAGCTGCAAGTGGACAACTTTAGCTTCAGCGCAGCCATCAGTGCTTGCGAAAAAGATGGAAGGTGGGAGCAGGCCTTGGCCCTGTTTCGGGCCATGCCTGAAGCCAAGGTGCAAGCTAATGAGATCAGCTTCAATTCGACCATGAGCTCATGCGAAAAAGTGGGGCAGTGGATGCAGGCATTGGCGCTATTTCGAGCTATGCCAGAGGCAAAGCTAGAAGCAGATGAAGTCAGCTTTAATGTCGCCATCAGTGCCTGTCAGAAGGGACGGCAGTGGGAGCAGGCATTGGCTTTGTTTTGTGCCATGCCCCAAGCAAGCTTAACAGCAGATGTGATCAGCTTCAATGCAACCATTAGTGCATGCGAGAAAGATGGTCAGTGGCAGAGAGCCTTGGCGTTGTTTCGGTCCATGGTCAAAACAGGTTTGCAACCGGACGGGATCAGTTTCAATGCAACCATCAGCGCTTGCGAGAAAGGCGGACAGTGGCAGCAGGCGTTGGCCCTTTTTCAGTCTATTCCCGAGGCAACGGCGCGTGCGGATTTGATCACCTTCAGTGCAACCATCAGCGCATGTGAGAAAGGAGGTCAGTGGGAGCGGGCATTGGGCCTGTTTCGGTCCATGCTCCATGCAAAGGTGCAAGCGGATATGATTTGTTGTAGCGCGGCTGCCAGTGCTTGTGAGCAAGGCAGGCAGGTGCAGCAGGCGCTTGCTTTGTTTGGTGCCATGCAACAAGCTGGGGTTCGTGAATTGATTGGATAGACCACACCCAATACGTGTGTGGGTATACATGAAACGACGCGTCAGACGTTCTGCGCAGTCAACGGGCATTGGAAGATGCGGTGGTTGATGCACCAGAAGAAAGCCATGAGTGGATCAATCACATGGCAGGGCTTTTGCAAGGGTGTGCCTTAAAGTAGGGGACCCGAAAAAAAAGGTGGTTGGCTTCCTTTTGGTTTCCCCACAGAGATCCCTAAAAATGTCCCCTTCTTGGCGGTTTTCTAAACACATCGCCTGGTGTTTTGCCCGTTTGGGGTGAGCTTCCCTTTGTTGGGGGTGATGTTTCGAACTGGCATTGCACCAGGCTCAACTCTGACACCCTTTGGACCTTGTGGGTTTCCCGGGTTTCCCTCCATCTTCCGAACAAACAAAAAGAGGAACGGGGGGGAAAACAAACAAGAAACCACGGCGGGCGCGGGCTCGCGCCTCGCGAGGCTTGCCGGTGGCCTCCTGGCTGGCGAGGCGCGAGCCGCGGAAGCGCGTTCGGTTGACGCGGCCCGACCGGTGTTCGGGGGGCCGGTCTTGAAACGTAAATCGGTATTCACGTAAAACACCGTGCCGAGGGGTCTGTCGTTCCCTTTCTTTTGAGGCAAAGGGAAAGCAACAGGACACCAACCATTTTTTGTTGGGGGGAGGTTTAAAAGAGGAGCCACCCACATGGTAACAGGGACCCCAACTTCACCTGATGTTGCTCAAAAGTTAGGCACCCCGAAGGGGGGGCAAAGGTTCCTGTTGGATTTTTGCTAGGAACCTTGCCGTGTGTCTTTTTTAGAAATGGCTGTGGGTCAAAACTAATATAATGGGATCCCATTTTGGGGTAGGTGAACCACCCATTTTAGTCCATTTTTGTGGGGATTGGGATGTTCACTGCGGGTACGGGCTTTTGACCCATGGCCAAATCGGACCCCCAAAATTGCTCCAGTTTTCCTTTTGTTTAACCAACCAGAAAGGGGGTACCGACTCAAGAAAGTCTGATTCTTTTGGTTCCCTGATGCCATGTGACTTTCCTTTTGCTGCTATTTGGAGGTTCGAAGCTGATTGGGACGTTTCTCGCCTTCAAATGTTATGGCAGAGCTCCCTAAGTCCTGGCGACGCTCTTCAGCACGCAGCTACGGGGTCTGAGCCCACGGACCGGTACCCTCCGTCCACTTCAATGAGCAAGTGAGTGTTGCGTCCGAGGTACTGTGGCAAACCATTGTTTGTTTGCATTTATAGGGGAATCATATTCCAGGGTTTCTTAGGTGCAGGATTTCGTCCATCCACAGTATGTGCTTTGTTTGCCGCCCAAGGACCCCATCCAGCAGCCCTGTCATGCAGACTGCTTGGTTCTCTGAATCGCGAATCCGAAGCCCTGAGTCATCCATTAAGCCTGGCCCCTTTTTCTGGTTTTGAGGGGAAACCAAAAAGAAAACCACTCGTTTTTGGGGATCCCCTAATACAAAACATACTCAGATGCATGCGAGGGGCTCGGGTTTTGGTGTTTGTGCTTTTGTGCTTTTCTGGATGGGCACGAATGTTATTTTCCGCCGGCTGGATGCGGCTGGTTGCAGGGTTTCCTGTTTTGACTACCCCAAGATAGACTGAAACTGAGGGGGTCCCCATTGGCAAGAGCAACCAGCTCTGGGTCTAAGTCGGTCTAAAAATGAGATTTACGGTTGGTTGACTTGCAAATGCGGGAAGTCCACTACATTCACTGGGGTCTTTCAAGTACCTGCCATCGTGGCGGTGTTGGGAGGTCACTTGGAAGGTCCTGGTAGTGCAAGTTGTGGAAATCTCTGGGTTGCAGAAACTTTCTAGGGTTGTCTGCATGTGTTCCATGTGGGGGGATTTGATTTATGTTTGTGAGCCGAGTTGCTTTCATGCAATCCGCAAAAGTTGCTTGGCTGGATACATACTCGTATGGTAATTATGGTACTTTTCCGGCAGTCGAGAGTACTTGAACAAGCCCCTTTGAAGATACATTGGAGATACTCTGGGTGGACGGAATCCTGCACCACTTGGGGACTCCACCGCAATTGTTCTCGCTTTCTGTGGCATCCAACGCAACATGTGTTGTTTTCTTCATGGGAGCCAGCTGCAACTTGTTATTTGCCGTTTGATAGCTTCCCACCGGTTAACATGGAAGCTGACACGGGGGTTCTGGCTTGGACCATTCTCCTCATGAGGGGACCATTTCCCAGGTTACATGGCTTAATGGGTGGGAGGCTAGGTCCTTTTACCCTTTTTCTGGGGAGGGTTCCCCTACTAAAGTAGACTACAGAGAAAAAAAGGGTTCCCTTGTTCTAACCTTTCTACTGGCGGACCTAGGAGGGGAACTTCCCACGGTTCCGGTTCTATCTGAACCGGCAAAAGCAGTTTGGCCGTTGCTGGAGGCACGGCATCCAGGCCTTGGTGCTCCGCCGGGTGCCAAGAGAGGGAGCTAGCCAGAAGTTGGTGCTTCTCAGAAACGGCTCGTCTTTATCAAATTCCCTTCTGAAGGTAATATTTGAAAGAATCAGCAGGAACAAAGAGCATTTGTTGGTCTTTTTTCAGACTTCCCTCTTGGAATTGTTTGAAAGATCCCAAAGGGACAGCCAGCTTTTGTTTGTGCCCCATGGTTTTAAAGGGAACCCACAAGGAAAGCAGCCATTTCAGGACTCCAAAAAAGAGAACAAAACAAATTGCAGGATTCATAAGAACGTCACTCCACTTGAGTATTCCCAATAAAACGTGTTTTCGGAGGTTTCTCCGGGGGAACCTGGAGAAGTCCTTCTGCAGCCCCAGCGTCGGGCCCAAAAAGGGGGCCGTCTACTGTTGATCCTATCGACAGGAGAAGCGGAACAGGAACTCCCCGGTTTTGGGTGTTTGGATCGAACTTCAACAGACATTTCTGCAGCACCACAGAAGAAGGCTGTGGACGAAAAGTGCTGCACCAGTTGGGAGATGGTTTACACCAGCACAACTCCCCACACGTTTGTAGGATCGGAATGACTAGTGAAAGGACCCCCTTTTTGGGTTCCGTGATAAGTGAAAGCGGGGAGTATCTGGCCCCATTATTTTACGACTACCAAAGTCATCCCCCAAGTGATAGGTTAACGGGGTGAACGAAAACGCCCAGGTTGCTGACCTTGAGAACCCCCAAAAGCAGACAACATAGTAACATCATGACACCAGAGTCCTTGGCTTTCCATGAGACCGATCGCTGCGATCCCGAGGCTACCGGCTGCTGCCGCAGCACAGCCTCGAAGATGCGCTCGCTGATCTTGAGGCGAGCAAGCGCGAGATTTTTGCGGGCCCTTTTTTCCAACCCAAGTGGGCAGATGGGGGAGGAACCATGGGGGCCCCACCAAAAAGGCAAGACGACCTGTTATTTTGGGTGAGGGGTGATGTCGTGAGGTGAGGGTCCTTTTTGTGGAAGAAATACATTTTTGGGCAACAAGGACTCAAGGACATGACGCTTGTAAGACTTTCAACGATAGGTACCCGTCGTAGAAGTATCCAGAAGCGATGGTCACCCGAAGCTGCGAGGTCATTGGCTCGATTTTTACATCAGAACCAGTAGCCAAACCAGAGTGACGGGTGCAATGCATACTGCCGGAAGGCGGATTTGCAGCTCAAGGCGACGACGAATTTGACCAATTTCTGTTACATTCCCGGCGACGGCGTGGCCTATGGTCGCCTGGTTGTGGGCCTGGTGGCCACCCTGGTTCTTGGCCTTGTTTTGGCGCAAAAACTGGCGAAAAGCTCGCAACGGGAAGCAGATCTTGTCAGGCGATACATGGAAGAATACCGAGTCGGGACCTCCCTGGAACCTGGGGGGAGCAAACCCGGCTGTTCTGAGGGAGTGTACAGTCGATGCAGAGACCGGCACTATTGCGCTCGGCACTCTGGCGACCTGTTTTGGTGTATTTCAAGGCAACTCGCAGCTTTGGGTGACCATCGCTTCTGGATACTATGGGGGGTACCTATCGATGAAAGTGGAGTAGCAAGACTCTCAGTCTCATCAACATGGCATCCGTATCCACACCTCTATTTGCATGGCTTCTCTGCCTACCACTCCTGCAAGAATGCTGCCCAGCCAGAAGCGTCCAGTGCTGAACATGGAGTTGAGTCGAGTCTACACCTGCGAAAGACTTCCATTTGGTTAAGAATATATATATATATAGTGTATATATATATATATATATATTATTTTTTATTTTCCCCTGTTGGTTTAAAAGGGAATCTATCACTACTGAACATATTTTTATTTTTCCCAGGAGTCTGAACCAAATGGAGGAAGAGGAGCCAGGCCGCGGCCGTGACCTCCTGTTGTGCTTGGCCTGGCGCTTTTAGCCTGGCACCCTTTGCGCTGCCCGGCTGCCCGCTTCTCTGACGTCCCTGTCGGACTTCCTGACGAAACCCAAACCGCCGCTGTTTGCTCCTGTCCTTCCCTGGTGTGGTGCTTTTGCCGGCGCTTTTTAGCGCGGCTTCAGTCCTTGCTTTTGACAGTACACAAGGAAAGCCGCAGCTTCATGAGGTGCTCCACCTCCCCGGCTTGCCTGTCGGGCGGGGTTCCCTCCAAAGGAAAGCGGCGAGGGGCGGGTTTGGCCGGGACGTGTCAGGCAGCTGTGGCGCTGGTGCGGAGACATAAGGAGGGCCCGGCAGGGAAGCCGAGATCATGGGAGGGCTTGGCTGGGCTAAACGTACTGTGTCTAAAATTATGGCGGGGAAATTTCGAATTTTGTACTGGAAAATAAACACGACTTTTAAAGCAGTGTTTGTTTTGCTTGTCTGCGTGTCTGTTTGTTTGTGTGTTAAGGTGTTTGTGTTGTGTGTTCTGTTTGTTTTGGTTTGGTTTGGTTTGTTTGTTTTTGGGGAAAGCCAAACGGGAAACGGGAAAGCCAAAGAGAAACTACTTTTTGGGGGGTTCTCCAATCTTTTTTGTTGTGTGTATGCTTTCACGGGTCCTCGTTTGAGATTGGTTGAAAGGAAAGCTGGAGGGTCCCCTGACCTGTCCCTCCAAAAAAAATGCATTTTGAGTCTTGGGCATGTTTCTCGGTATTTTTTGTCCAAGTCTCCCGGTGCTAGTCGTACTTGCCAAGATCAGCGCCCTCCAAAAGGCGAGGGCCGGGTAGGTGTTTCCTAGACTTTTTGGATCCGAAAAGCTTGGGTCTACTTTCAACTTTCCCAGTGGATCCCGGGCAAACCCCATAGGTAACCCTTTCGCGATATTTTCCTTTGGGTTAAAGGGTGGTTTATCCAAAACAACTGCAATCGGGTTTGGAAACGAGGAATCCTGTGGCTGTGGGCGCCCCCCAACAGCCCCCGCAAGGAAAGAGAAGGTTCGAACGCTGGGTTTCCACCCATTTTCTCCGGGGACGTTGACAGGGACACTAGGTCCCCCAGCTAGGTGCAAGTTGCCCAGAAAGTTCCATTCCTAATTTTCTTCTTGTAGCTTCAGTGGGGTTCTTGTTGATACCAGAAAAGCTACCTGCTTATGCGTCAAGTGTGGATGTTCCCTTACTCAGTTGTCCAAAGCTGACCTTCAAGGCCTTTTGGGCTTGCCTTCGTGGCCCATTCGCGCGGGGTCGCCTTTAATTCCAGGTCCTGTAGAAGATCGATTCCCCTTTCGGGGTTTGTCTCCTTCGGTTTTTTCTTGTTTCATTTTAGTTTTCCTACGTGGCAGTGTCTTGTGCCTTGTTTTTTTGTGGAGCCCTCTTTTGGCTTTAGAAGGACACCAGCCGGAACCCGAACCACCCGCATGTATCCCAAGGTTGTGCCGTCGTTTCCGATCGGATCCATGGAGGGCCGAAGCCACCTGGTTGGAAGGGAACCGTGGCGGAGCTGGGGCCCGGTATCGAATGTTCTCTGATACAAAGAGGGGCCGAAACTAACTTCGGAGCTGCCCGGTCCCCAATCGAGCCCCCCAGGCTTGACGAAACTGCTGCAGCCACGCCCGTTGCTTGCGAGGTAAGCCTTGTAAGGGGCGTTGAACACGCGCCAAAACTGGAGGAGGGTAATGTTCTGGCAGAATGGAAAGGGCTTGCAAACCATCTGCAATCTTGATGGAGCCACTCCGCAAGAACAATTTTGGCGGCAAAACCATTGGAAAAGCTGAAGCTGCACAATGAACAGACGGGCTGCAGCCAGCTCTCGCACTCTCCTCGTCCTCCCGATCGGGTTCACCACCTTTGGGCCGTTTCTGAATGGGAGGATTCCTGGAAGCACATAGGAAGCCTTCCCTCGTTTCAAGAGTATCCCCTTGCATCTGACGGGCTTGGCCCACAGCTTCTGCAAGGGACACCGACCACAGCTTCAAAAAAACCAACCGGAACCCAAACCACAATTTTGGAAGGTTTTCCCCCCAAAAAAAGCGACGCGCCGCCCGTCGTCGAAGCTGTTTTCCCGGTCTTTTCCCGTTTCTTCCGATCAGCTCCGTGGAGCGCGTCGGTTTCCGAGAGAAGTTCGCCGCCCCCGAGGTGGCGGCCATGGGCTTCTCCGCGGGGGGGCACCTGGCAGGAAGCCCCGGGAGACGGTTTGGTTGGGGCTCAGATGTGGCGGTGGTGGTCAAAACCGTTTTGGGAGCCCATTTTGCGGTAGGTGCACCACCCATTTTAGTCTATGAGTGGTGGTGGTCAAAAGCCCGGTTACCCCCAACTGAACATCCCAATCCCGAGCCTGAGCAAACCACATGGCTGTGGGGGGTCACCGTTTTGGGAGCCCATTTTGGGGTAGGTGCACCACCCATTTTAGTCTATGAGTGGTGGTGGTCAAAAGCCCGGTTACCCCCAAGTGAACATCCAAATCCCCACTAAAGCCGGACGAGCCTGAGCAAACCACATGGCTGTGGGGGGTTACCGTTTTGGGAGCCCATTTGGGTTGGTAGGTGTAGGTGCACCACCCATTTTAGGCTTTATTTTAGTGGGGATTGGGCTGTTCACTGGGGGTACGATTTGGATTTTGACCCATGGCCATGTGGGTGGCTCGCGCTCGTCCTTTTTTGGGGGGGACCCAATGGCTTCGGTGTTTGCTGTTAAACCCGCTAAATATCGTGGGTTTCTTTTTGGTTTCCCTTCAAAGCCACTAACATTTGTCGGGTTGGCCTTTTGATTTCCCGAAACAAATACCGCAACAAAGGGGGTCACTCGTGTCTCTTTCTTTTTTCGGCCGTGACGATTATATGGGTGATGAGTGTTTATTTCCTCGTTCAGACGCTCAATGTTTTATAGTGTTTTGGGGCGCGGCTGGTCTTCCCTTCTTTTTGGTCCACTTCCATTTGCGGCGAACACTTGAAAGGGAATCTATGGCTCTTGGAGACATGTCCTCATTTTTTCCAGGTGGCACAGTCAACCGCGCCGCGTTTCCTGCTTTTGGTCGGGGGCGCCGCTTTTGGGACGCTGAGGTGGCCTCCCTGAGCCTGCGCCTGGGCAGGCGCGACAGGCCTCCCGTCGAGTCGCTGGAGTCGCTGGAGTCGTTGGCTCGTTCGGGGAAGGAGGGCCATGGCTTGGGGTCTGAGGAAATCCATTTCGCACCACCTAAGAAACCCTGACATGATGATTCCCCTGTAAATACCAATGAAAAACGGTTTCCCATGGTTCCAAGTGGTGCAGGATTGTGTCCATCCACAGTATGGGTGGCGCGTCTTTTTGTGGAGGGGGCGCCCGGTCCTCAAAGGGTGGTCTTAAGAAGGGTCTTTCGTTTCTTTTGGGCATCGGACCCAACCCCAAATGGCGGTCCTCAAAGGGTGGTTTTCCTGTTGGGTTCGTTTGAAACCAGCAAAAAGGAGTACCAGCTCAAAGAAAGACACGGCTATGCGATATTTCAGGGAACCCTCGATTGGTGGTTTGGGGCCCGGGGGTGTGAGGATTAAAACCCCTGGTTCTTGTATGCAAAAGGGAAACCACTCCGGGTCCCCAACCTCCAAACCACCAATCGAAAGTACCAAATTGGGGGGAAGCTGAATATTTTGGGGAATGTGGATGGATGTGGATGGAACCCAGCAATCTGTACGAACTCCACTTGATGTGCCCAACGCTACATGAGACGAATCAAGCCGGAGGTGCCAATCGATTCCCAAGCTACGCATTCGCGACACATCCGTTTCGTTCCGGGGACGAAGCGGTTTTGACGTCTTCGGTTTTGCTGCCTTTCCGTTCTTTCTCGACACCTTGTGTTTTGTTGTCAGGAGCTGGTTTCTTGGTCAAGGAAAGCACAAGCACAGGTGCAGCTATGAAGCTTGGTGTTGTTTTGGCTATTTACATGCATCCAGTGTTGGACTTTGAGTGAGCTGGATTGGTGTATGGCCTGGACTTGCCATTTTGGTTTAAGGATGCACACTCAGCAAGAAAAATCGATGCATACCAGGCCACCAGCGCTTGACGGGCAGGCTGGCAGAGGGCTGAGGGCTGAGGGCAATTGGGCAGGGCTGTTGCATTTTCACAATTGCATCGAATAGCTGGCTGGTTTTGAGGGGCGAAGCAAACGGGCGAGAAAAGGCTGGCCAACCTGGGGATGGACGAAACCGACCTGCGTCTATTTTTGGTTCGCACGCCCCGTCGTGAATATGGCATCCATTGAGACAGGGGGGTTTAGGCCCAACATGTAGATCCTTCACATGCCTGGGCAGCATTGCATCGATGAGTGCTCTCATTTGCCCCAATCAAGCGGCGGGGGAGGGGGGGGGGAGCTCCGCAAGCCAGCCAGCCAGCCAGCAAGCAAGCAAGCGATGAAGCAATCAACCAAACAACCAACCCAGCAATGAAATCACCCAACCAATCAACCAACCAAACAACCAACCCAGCAATGAAATCACCCAACCAATCAACCAACCAAGTTGTGTGAATCATATCCTAGAGTCTTAGAGGAACACTCCCGCACTTTCCTGCAATTTCCTGCTGAAGGGATCCTGCTGGGTGGCGCCAGCCAGCCGTGAGGTGTTGGTGTACCCTGCAATCGACGGCCACGTGCTCAGGCTATCATCTCCCCAGTTGCACGGGGATTCCGCCCTTTTTCCTCGTTTTTTGGGGAAGGGTTCCGAAGGGTTCTGATAAAGTTGAACAACCAAAAATTGATGCCTGTTTTTTCCCATGGCCACTGGGCATTTGAGCCTCTGCATTTTGTGCTAGCTTGCCGATTCGGCAGTACAAACTAGGCTTACGTATGATGAGGTTCCTTGCCGCGGGGATTTTTGAGTTTGAGTTTGTGAATTGAATGCAGGAGCCACCCTGGAATATCGGTTGATGGAGTTGTGGCAGCCTTGTATTCAACAGACACATCGGGTATCGGCCTATTCTTATGCACCGAATGAGGGAAGCCACCCGGAAACAGCCTAATCCACCCAGATTCCCGGACGCCTTGGTTTCCGAGCCCAACATTTGGAGGCGTTGGCTTTTGCAATCTCTTAATTTGGTGTAAAAGCTGAGATGAGATAGAGGCACAAGAGCAGGCTTCGTTTTCTGCTATGCAAGTTTGTTTCTTGTCTTGTTTTTTTAGTTGACAAGAGGGATGCTTTGACCCCGTCGAGAATTGCCGGCCGCCCAACAAGCAACAAGTGCAGGGGTCCTTCTTGCGTGGCAAGCGGACAGCTGGCCGGCTTCCGTCTTGGGATGGGCAAAGCAGGGTATGGGTGGCCATCTTGCCGCAAACAACGGGGCGGGTGAGCAAGTTTGCGGTTCCAAGCACCAGCCAGTTGTAGGTTGGCCCACTCTTTGTGATATCTTCGAAGAATCACACCCTGCAGATTATAGCAGTCTATGATGGAGCCACCGCTTGGGAACCTTTTTGAGTTCCGTGCGGGGTCTCACCTTGGGATGGTTTTGCCTTGGCTTCCAAAATGAGACAGCTCCAAAAAGGGGTGCCAGTCTTGCTTTAAGCATGTCGAAGACCTCATGTTCATGGGAATTGCCTATCCACTCTACTGCACTCCCTCCCTTCGTTTTTTTTTGGGGGGAGAGGGGGGGGGGGAAGAACTACTGTTCATGTCAGCCGACGAGTCCCGAGGTTTTGCCGGGGATGTCAATTCGGTCCCGTTGCCCGAGGTTCCGACTGGGCCACGCCCTCCGCCGGCTTTTGGGACCAGGCGGCTGCGGGTCGTTTGGGCGACGGCAGTGACTGGACGCGGCGGCGGCGCGCGTCGGTCGTGTTGGGATTTGGGGAGCAGAAGGGTACGTCCTGGGCCCGCGGCTGCACAAACACAACCGTTTCGTATGGAAAACACTAGGGCCCACAGCGTACCCCTCTCTTGGGGAAATCGACATGACATAAAAAAAAAAAAAAAAAACAAAAAAACTGGATGCTAATGATGATACTTTTTGACGTGCAAATGGTAGACATGACATGCAAATTTGTACCTTTCCCTATGGCAGTTGCGCTCTTCGAGGGGCATCCCGCATCCCCTTGATGAATGAGTGGGAGTTTACCCTCCCACCTGCGTTGCCGACTGCGGCTGAGTGGGGTGCACCGTGTTCCTATAAAAGCGACCAAGCCTCTCGTGGGGTCCATGTTACTTTAATAGTTGTTGCATTTTGCTTGGATGTTAGCACTTTGACTTTTTTTGCCAACTAATTAATGGGTTTCCCATTAAACCACTAAAAGTTACTTTTTTGGCAGGGGAGCAGAAATGCAACCGAGTAATGGCAGTTTTGTTGCAAGGGAGCCAAGGGTTTCGGATTGCCAATCCTCAAGCACTCTGGTCGCGGAGGCTTGCAACAAGAACGCCGAGACGCTTTTAGAAGGCCGGGGTGGGCCGGGAAGAAGCGGGCATGTGGGATGCGGCCATGGGGTATAACATATGGCGATCCCATTTTGGGGTGGATGAACATCCATTTGCCACCTATTTTGATGTTCACAGGGGTACAGGGTTTTGACCCACAGCCATGCCAGGATTGGCCGTGGAATGAGTTCAAGCATTTGGAGGTCCGGTTCAACTCAAATTGAGGCGCCAATGGGCATTTGGGTCACGGTTTCCTGCCAGAAATCTGCAGGGCAAGCTTCCCTGGCACGGAGAGGAGTGAGGCTCATCACAGCCAGAGTCAACACCTGTAGAAGTCGAGGCAGTCCGAATCAAACATCGGGTGCGGGAATCCATCCTGATTCTTGGCATGAGCCACAATCAAAACCTGAGTAGATGAAGGGTAGTGAGAGAGAAGGTCCCAACCGCAAAAGGGTGCAGCCTCTTTTGTATTTCTTTGCCTGGATATGGGTAGACCATTTTAATACCAGGTTTGATTGTGACTCACATGTACTCCTTCAATGCCAAGGTTTGATTTTGGCGGCTCCTTGTTTTGGCCGGACAACAATTTCAACCCAAAGCAGGCGGAGATGTGGAACACTTCTGCCATGCAGCCAGGAGTTTGGAAAACTTGGATGTACCATCAAAAAGCCAGCCTTGACTAACAGCAGAGAAACAAGAACAACAAAACACAACAAACACCACACAACAGCCACAACCACACATCTGGCTGTGGTTGTCAAAACCCATGGGATCCCATTTTGGGGGTAGGTGAATTCACCGCCCATTGTAGAACCTATTGTAGTGGTTGGATTGGGCTGTTCACTAGGTACGATTTGGAGTTTGACCCATGGCCATATAGCCATTTTGTTTTATTTGGATGGTCAGGAAACGCGTCGCCAACGAGCACCACCTCAAAGCAAGTCCAAACGGGAAAAGTTGTTGCGCCCTTCGAGGGTAGCATATCATGGTCCGGCATTGCCAATGCTACCCAAGCGCCCTCTCCAATAATCCCCCCCATGGCCACTGCAGGTCTGGTTCAAACAAACCGGCCAAAAGCCGCCACCGCTGGGCTGCGTCTCGCCTCTCTGAAGGGAAACCAAAAGGAAGTCCAGAACTGCGGTGGGTGGGTGTTGGTGTCCGTCTCTGTGGGTTCTGTGCTTTGGGGCCAAGAATTTCCCCCCAAAAAAACCATTTTGGAGAAGCTGGATCCGCTTCCGCCAGGTCAGCAGGCGCTCTTGGGAGGCGCCCTTTGGGAGACTTCCGGGCGGCGGGACTTCCGGGCGGCGGGCGGGCTCGGAGGCTTGAGACGACTCTCGGGTTGGGACCTCCCAGTTCCGGTTGGGAAAGAAGCTCCGTTCCATGTGCGTCAATTGGGCGTGGCATGCGCCACGCGCAAGTGTCCAACAACTACGAATTCAGGCTTCCCATGTGAACTGGCTTTGAACTTTAAGAGTTGGTCTCACCCAAACTCAAGCGGTTGGTGGGTGCATGCGCCTTTCTTTTTTAACAAACAGAAAGGCAAAAAGCAACAAGACCACAAAAAAAAGTCAAAACAGCCGAAAAAGAAAGCAACCAAAAACAAAACAACCCAAAAACACACACAAAAAAAAAACACACACACACAAGGCACACATCATTTTGTCGGGTCCTTGTGGGCCGGAAACTTCCCCCGGAGCCATCGAGGCCGCGGCTTCGCGGCGCCGCCCGGAGCCCAGAGCGCCGCGCGAAGCGGCGAAGCCCAGCCGGGCGTACAGCTGGAAATGCCAGCGACACGGAGGGGGGCCCCCATCGTAGCGAAGGATGTTTCAATTGTTTGGAGGGGGAAATCGGTGAAGGATTTTTCAATTTTTTGGGGGGGAAATCGCCAATGTCAGACACAGGGAGGAGTCCATTTTCTTTTTTGGCCGCCTGTTGGTATACGAGAAATGGTTGATTGGAATGAATCCCTCGTAGTGAAGGGTTCAACTTTTTTTGGAGTGCGCAGCCGCTCGCTTCCGGGTACACTGGGTGTTGGAAGCATCATGCAAATTGGCAGGGAGCACCGGGTTAGGCATGGAGTCCAAGATGGAGTGTATCGACCGAGTGAGTTCAGTTTACGCACGATTGTAGATGCATGTACCTAGCACCTGTCCTTTTTGTTCGCTTGTTGATATTGAGGAGTTCATCCAACGCAAATTCAGTGAGCTAGGAGGGTTTGCTGTCCCAGTTTTCCTCGGCTTCGTCGAAGTCGAGAAAGAGACACCCAGAGAAACCCGGAATTTCTCAGCCCGAGAGTGGGTTGCGACCATTATCAGAAGGTTGGGCCCTCTCTCTCGAGAGTCCATGTTCAACCAAAGAAGTCGAGTTACTCGCAGTGGAATCATAGCGTTGGGCCTGAGAGGCAATCCAACATGTTCAACCAAAACGCCGGGGAATACTGTATGATCGTATACACAGAAGCACAACATACAACATAATAACAGGGTTCAGCGCGGGGTTTGTTTTTTTTGGTTTGAGGGTTATTTGCAGTGGGCTTAGGGTCAGCCTCAGAGTTTGAAGAAGGTAGCTTTAGGATTAATCACGGGGGAGGGGCTTGATCATCGAACAACTCCTTGATGTTTTGTGCTTTTTGTTTTGCAACACATGGGTGTGTCTTTCTTTGGCCCCACCCCCTCAAAAAGGTGGTGTTCCTTTTTGGTTTCCCTTGAACACCACTCCCAACACGGGTACGTAGTACCAACTCCAAAAGACACACCCAACCATGTTTTTGCTATCACACATTTTCACCGGGGTTTGTTCAACAAAAGACAAAAACAGCAAACATAAAAGTACAAAAATGACATTTTAATCCTTGCTGGTTATCAGTTGAAAATGAGGGAATGAACCGGGGGATTCCCAAAAAACCACCAGTTGGATGGTTCATTCCCTAATGTCCCCAGATTAATAAACCCCTGTTTTGTATTAATTCCCCTAAGGGAAACCACCAGTTGGAGGGGACAGACCAACCACGTCTCGTCCTCATCTCTCGTTCACCGCTCGCACGTCTCCCCGTCGCGTCGCGAGGGTCGCCTCGCGGGTCGCGAGGCCCAGCTTCGTGGTGGGCTCCACCGGAGACGGGGTGTGCCCCGCCAAGGCGTGGGGCGTGGGGGATGGGGGGGGTGGGGGGGGGGTGGAGTCCCACTGGGGGTATCTTATCCCAGGGAACGGATACCTTGTGGTAGTAGAGGATCGTATATGTGGTAGTAGGGTGGGGGGTGGAGAGTATGGGGATGGGGGTGGGTGGTATTTTAGTGGTTGGATTGAATCGGATGTTCACTGGGGGTACGGGATTTTTGGATTTCGAGCCATGGCCATTTTAGTGAATCTGCAATAAGATTAGATGAATTGTGATGAGATGTCTTGACATGGGTCCCTCAATGAGATTCCATGAACCTCTGCAAGGTTCCCCTCGAGGGTAAGGCAAACTCCATTGGGTTTGAAGGTTTTTTTTGTGTTCCCGCCCTGTCTGATCTTGGGGATTTCGAGATGGCCCAGGGCGGCGAAGCATTGTTGTGTTGGGCGGCTGGAAACACTTACGAATGAATGAGGTCCAGCGGCCAGGTCGATTGGGGGGGTCTTAAGCTGACACTGCCTGGCACAACCGTCGTGTCATGTTTGGCTTGGGCACAAGCGCGTTTCTGTTGGGCCGATCGCCCCGATTTCCGCTCCCAGGGCGCTTGTTTTCTTCTTGGCCCCTTTTCCACGCTGGAGAGGCTCACACGGATCCCTACGTGGCGGCTCTGCGCAAAAGGCGTCTCCCCGCGAGCAGTTGAGGTTCAATGTGTTTCGGTGGGCGATGGCGTCGTTTTCTCAATTGGGAGGTTGTGAGCACTATGGAATATTTGGTCTTTTTCTTAAGGCAACGCAATCGCAATGGTTACTGAGTCACAGCCCCCCTCCGCCAAGGTCAACCAGCTTTTGGTTAATTAACACCGTTCTTTTTGGGGAGCGGGCCCCTCGTTTTTTTTCGGGAGGGGGCCATGGGCCGTTGTTTCGCAGTGTTTCGTGTGTAGAGGAGCGGGGCGCGGGACGGCCGCTGAGCTTGCCAAAATGGGGCTCCCGTCTTTTTTTTGGGAATTGGACCCCCAAAGTGGCGGTTTCCTGTTGGTGTCCCGGAAAAAGAAAGAAAGAAGAAAAACAACACAAGGAGGGTCTATCCTCAAGACAGACGAGCCGCCCAAATCTTGATTACTGTAATGGCAGCTAGGAAACGCCTGAAGGGTGTCAACGCCTTTCCCGATGAACAGTTTGCCAGGAGAATGAGCTTCAGGTTCCATGCTTGTGGATGGGGGAGGGTATCATGTGAACTGCAAAGCAATCGGTGTCGCATGCCCAGTTGCCGTTCAATGGTTTCGTATCCCGTGGCGCATGCTCTCGCGATGAGATCCATGGAGGCCCTTTGCTTTGAGACAGACATCCTCTTGACCTACCCGTGCACCCACCTGCCCCATGATAGATGTTAATGAGTCGGAAGGCCTGAATCACGCGAGTGCTGCTCATTGGGCTGTTGGTCTTTGGGCACTGGGAGTGAACGAGTCAGAGGCTTCTCACGAACCAGTCCTTGTTTGTGGGGTGGGGGGGCCTGGGGGGGAGGGGACCATGGACACTTAGAGTCTATTTGGCAGCCTACCCAAAAACAACAACAACAACAACATCCCAAATGAAGGTTGCAAAATCGACCTCTTCAGTGTCCATCATAGGGGGAGTAAAAATCCTTGGCTCTCAGCCAAAGTCCAATTCGCAGGAGCATCCCGCACGAATACGTCCGTGGCAATCTCGGATCGCACGGCTTCGGTCTTGCCCCGGTCCTAGAAAAGGGATGACCTGGGAAGGCGCGTTGTTGCTGGGAGGCGTTTTGACCCCATATGGGTGGCTCGTCTTTTTTTCAGGGGAACCCCCCAAATGGTGATGTTCCTCTTGGTTTTCCTTCAAAGCCAACCAAAAAGGGGTTCCCTTAAAAAAGATACACCCACATCTTGGCCATGTTGAAGATTAATCAAACATATACTGATTTGGAGGATAACCTTGTGGTTAATCAGGTGACATTTGGATGTATCTGTTTTGGGATCCTGTGATTGAGGTGTGCAAGCTAGCTACGGTGGCTGCGACGGATTAGCACAAAAAGACGCAGCTTATTTTGAGCATTATGCCAAGTGTGCAAACCACTAACTCAGTGCAACCCGAGTTTGTTTGGTTGGTCCGACCTGTCGATCTTGCGCCTGTGGGTGGGTGGCCGAGAACGGCAGACGGGCAGGTTCTGCTCGGTCTTTGTTTTTGATCGCGAGTCGGCGGGCTACGGTTTTCAACCATAGCCAACTCTCATTGGGAAACTGTCCAACCTGGTGGGTGTCTTTTTGAGGGGTACCCCTTTTTTGAGGTTGGTCGAAGGGGACATCAAACAGACAATCGCCATTTGGGGGGTCGTCCCTTCGACAGGAAATGGAGGCCATTTCAAGGGTTTGAAGCAAAGACATGGCGGGCTGGGATTTGTTCCTCTTCCAAGTTCTTGGTTTGGTGGGTGCCCACACAACCAAGCAACACACAGACACACACACACACACACACACTACAAGCTGGGGCGTGAGGGCCGTGAGGCAAACAGAAATGCCAGACCTTTTTGTTTCAACTGTGCGCCGTAGCTTTTGCACCTCGCAAGCACATAGAGCACTAGAAGCACCAGTCAATAACCCTCTAAACACCATCCAAACTCAACCCAAGCCTGGGCTGCACATGAGCAGCCCCCCCCCCAAAAAAAAAGGCCATCCAAGCGGATTCCATTACCTGCTTTCATACTGTGGATTCACGAATTCCGTTCGCACCCCCTAAGCAAAATGGGAAACCATTGTTTGTTGCTACTTGCAAGGGAATCATATCATGTCAGGGTTTCTTAGGTGGTGCAGAATTTCGTCCATCCACAGTGTGGGTGGTTGTAGTGGGGACTATAAAACCCTTTAGTGCAACATGTCCGTGTTGGTAGATGACCTGCATGTGATAAGGACTGCAACACCTTTTCTTTCCATGGAACCTTGTCACATGCAGAGTTTAAACCATGGAACTATAAAACCCTTTTGCCGGGGATGTCATAAGCCCAAGTCTCCTGCTGGTTTGTGGGCTGGGAGGGTACAACACCTTTTCTTTCCATGGAACCCAGCCCAAGTGGCCATGGATCAACACCCATGGGATCCCATTTTGGGGTAGATTCATTCACCACCCATTTCAGGACCTATTTTAGTGGTTGGATTGGGAAAATATGACCCATAGCCAAGTCTTTCCTGCTGGTTGGTGAGTTTACAAGCGCTCAGGACAAGTGCTGGAGCAACTCCTGCGTGCAGTGGCTTCAAGACCGTGGCTTCGGGAAGAAGCTCACGCGCTGGATGCCCAAAAAGAACGGGGACGGAAGGACCGGAAGGAAGCTCAGCGGTTCAGTGGCGCCATTTTGTTTTTTTCCCCTTTTTTTTGGTGGCTGCCCCACTAGAAATGGTCCAAGCCCCAAAAAGCTTCCCGTTTTTTTTTGGCAGGGTCACTGAACAACTGAGGAAGTGCCCGGTGCAACTAAACCAATCAACATGGGCGGCTCATCTTGTCTTGAGGGACCCTCTTTTATTTTGGGTGGTTTCATTTGGGGGTCCCCTAAAAGAGACTCGGCCAAGCGACCAAGCCACAAGAATCGGAATTCGGTTTGCCTTTGGACCTACAAACCGGGGTTGGGGACCCTGCTTTTCCACAAGCCCGCGTTTTGATTTTACCTTCTGGTTTATGGGTTCAAAAAACAGGTGGGGTCAAAAGCCTGGGTCTCATGAATGAAATATGTTTGGGTGAGCTCATCTCAGAAGTTTCCGAAGCGGAGAGCTTCCACAGGATCTTCTGTCAGAGGGGTACCGGCTAGCGCGCCCTACTGATTCCCCGGATGGCATCCGGCTCAAACTCTGAAACGCTGGACTGTGCAAAATTGAGGGCATGCCACTTGGGTGGCTCAGTGGATTTCTGTGGCTTGCTTTTCTTTCCTTTGAGGTGTTTCCCTCCCAAGCCAAGCAGCAAAAGGGCCGGGAGCTGTCCCCTTTGGTTTCCCTTCAGGCGGACGCAAGGACAAGGCGGCAAGGAGGGCAAACAAAAAGGATGACCCCTTTTTTCTTGCTGCTTAGTGGAGAATGTGAGAATGACCCCAGAGGTCCCACCACCAGTTGGATGTGTTTTTTTTCTCCTCTTAGGGGTCATTCCATTTCTCATTCCCTGCATCTCTCGCACCGCTCGCGAGTTTTTTTCTTGGCGCCAGCTGCAGGCTCCTGGGCAGGATGCCGGCTTCCTCCCTTGATGGCAGGACGGCTCCTGCCGTCTCGTCGCCTCGGAGGTGGCGATCAATCCTTGGGGTTTTGCAGTGGTCCTCCTTGTTTTCTGGAGGTCCTACGAAGTTTTTTTTCCTTTTTTCTTCCTGGAGGCTCTTTTTTTCTGGAGGTCGTTTTGCAAGGCCCCACGAAGGTAGCCCATTCAAAGTTGTGTCTCGTTTTTCGGTGGGGTGCTGTCAATTTTGACATATCAGGACGGCCTGTTGTTTTGTTTTTTGCGACCAACCGTTCACGATGAAGATGCCTTCCATGGTTCCAGATCCATTGTATGCCCCGCGCGGCCTGGTTGTGCCAAATGGCGAATACCTAGCACCAGGCTGCACATGAAGGCCCCTTTGAGTGGTGCCGAGATCCCAAGTGGTATGGTTTTTACCTTCCCCTTCGCGGCAGCCAAGGTCCCTAAGGAATCATCGCAGCCTTCCATTTGCTCAAGGCTATTTTCAATTTTGCTTCTTTGGTTTTAAAGGGAATCGATCACTACTGGATATATACTTCCATTTTTTCCAGAAGGCGGAAAAAGCAACTGGAAGCCGCCATCGAAATAAGAGTGCTTAAGGAACCCAACGCCTGGAGAACCAGAGATGCGAACCACTGGAGGCAAGCAGAACGACCGATTTCTTGCCCAGGACTCTGAGAGCGCCGCATGCCCGCTCCGCCTGGGACCCCCAGGCGTCGTGCGGCGTTTTTGTTTGCCTTCTGCAGACCGCTGGGCGAACTTGCTTTGCAAGTTTCGGGGGTCGTTTCTGGGTTCGTTCTCCTTGGAGAACATGGGTTGCCTGACTCATTGGAGGTGAAGTCCAACTCAAGCGGGCCGATCAATAGCCAAGCTGTGGCTTTGCGTGTCTTGTGTTGGCTGTCAGCCTTAAATGAGTATGGGTCAACTCTAAACAGGGCACCACATTTTTTAGTCCATGCTCCCATTGGGTACCTATTTTAGCGAGCCAGCGCCAGTTTTAGAGGCAGCCACGCGCTTTTTGGGGGCCAAGTTGGCTTGGGAGGTAAAGCACAGAAAAGAGTCATGAAGAAGGCTGAGGATCGGATTCCTTGTTTCCAGCTGTACAAATTGGACAGGTAACTACCTTTTCGACTTGGGGGTTCTGGACTTGAAATAATTTGCACAGCTGTGTGGGGGTTTTGGCAAGCGCTGGGTGGCGATTTTTTTGGCACCCCGGTCAGGTTCAGTGCCGCTTGATTTTTCTTGCGACCTGTCCACTGAAGAGTCCGAAGCATTGGCCAAGAGGGAGAAAAGGAGGCGGGATGGGAGGCAGAGGGTGAGTGTACAAAAGGCCCATCCCCCAATCGAGAATCCTTGAAGGTTGGGCGTCTCTTCTCGGTGGTCCAAATCCAATTTTAGGCAAGACATAGGGGGAACGCCATAGGGCCACGCAGTCCTTCTTTGCCTTCTTTGCATCTTGCTCACTCCGGTGGATACCCTTAAACGGAAACCGAAAGGACTGCCATTTTCGGGGTCCCACTTCGCCGGTTGCGAAGCGCGTTTCTGAGGCGAAGAGTGTGGCACTGGCGCCCAGAGTGGTTAGTCTCACAGCTGTACAGAGAAGTCCCACGGGTCAGATGGGTGAGGCTGGCAGCTGAAACGCCAGGGATGGGAGGAGCCAACTTTAGAGGCTGCGCGCGGAATTTATGCACAGGTGATACACTTGTTCCCAGTTGCCCCACTGGACTTCCGGCCTGTTTTCCCCCCTTGTTGTTGGGAAGGGTTCTTTTTTTCCTTTAAAACTCAACCAACCAAGAAAAAGGGATGGACGCCCTTGACTTCCCGTGGAAATCCCCACCGGGCAAATTGTTTTGCCCATACCCTCCCACCATGGAGGTCAAGGAAGACACAGTTTCACCGAGTGCTCAGCTCTTGAAGCGGATCCCAGCGGGCGAACCATGTTTGAAGAGAGAGAGTCCCCTTTGAACAGTGGCTGGTTGGGACATACATGATGTTCTTGTTGGGAAACTTGTTTTTTTTTTTTTTTTTTTTTTTTTTTTTTTTTTAAATTAATTTTTTGGTTTGCTTATGGTGGTTTAGTGGTTGAAATATCCAACCACTTGACTGCTAAAAAAAATAGGTTTTTGCTCCCCTTCCAACGTCAACCAAGCATAACCCCCCATGTGGCTGAGGCTGTCAAAACCGATGGGATCCCATTTTGGTTGGTATGTGCATTCACCACCCATTTCAGAACCCATTTTAGTGGGGATTGGGATGTTCACTGGGGGTACGGGATTTTGACCCATGGCCATGTGTTATAGATGATGTCCACCAAAGATTTCGGTTCTTACCGAAGCGTCCCTAATCTACCTTCGTATCGAGTTGAGCTTACGAAGCACTTTGGCCCATGGCGCTGTCTATGCCATCCTCGGCCATCCTCGCCCATCCTTGGCCAATTGCAAGGTGGGATTGTACATCAAAGGTGCGGGAATCGATCTGGGTGTGTCTCTTTGTGAGGGTACCCTTGTTGAGGCTTGTTTAGCTAAAACTCAGTTGCCCAAAGCTAAAACTCAGTTGCCCAAAGCCGACCGTTTTACCTTTTGGTTTTCCTGGTTTGATCCCACATGTTAGTCAAGGTCACAAAAGCTACTTGCAGGTCCTTTTGGCCGGGTTAGAAAGGACACCTTGTTTAGTTCTGTTCTTTTTTTTCCAAGGGGGGGGGGTCCCTAGTTTGAGACACATTTGTATAGAGATCGCCCGATTTCGGAATTTCAGGAGGGTGCATCATGCTCTCGCTCTGGATGGAGCTACAGGAAGACACAGAGCAAATGCTTCCCTGTTCTCAAGTTGCCCAGTGGTGCCCTTTTTTCCGTTTCTTTTGGGAAGGGTTCCCCTTTAAGTCGACCAACCAAAAAGGGATGCCCTTTTTTGCATGGCCATTGGGCATCTGATAAACTACCCTGCCACCCTTTTCACATGGAACCTGACGTTTGGGGATCCCTCTATATAAAGGGAAACTGGTCTAAACCAGGACCCCTGGACGTCAAGTCAAGGTCCATGTGAGGTATTATTGTTGCAGGCAATCTATAACTACGTATTTCTTTGGGAAACAAGCCCATTTTTCTTTGTTGGTGTTAAAGGGAACCTGCTGTCGACGGACGAAATGCTGCACCACTTTGAAACCGTGGGGAATCATCATTTGTTGGTATTTGCAGGAGGAGCATCATTCCAGGGTTTCTTAAATGGTGCAGGATTTTGTCCATCCACAGTACGCGTGTTCTTAAGAATAACATATTATGCTTCTCTGTTGATGTTGCAGGGAATCTATCACTAAGGATGCTCTTAAGAATAAATTGTATATTTCCCTGTTGGTGTTTCAGGGAATCTATCACTACGGATGTTCTTACGAATACAGTCTTATGTTTCTCTATTGGTGTTGCAGGTATAGATTCTATCACTGCGGATGTGGTTAAGAATAGTTTGTTTATGCTTCTTTGTTGGTGTTGCAGGGAATCTAGAACTACAGATTCTCTTAAGAACAGATCACCATTTTTCCGTTGCTGCACAGAGTCTATCACTGAGGGAAATCTGGTTGTTCTTTCCAGTGGGCTCAAGTGATCAATGGAAGGCCGCAGTTGCTTGCAGACCAACCCTTTCTTCTCTTTCATTCGAAGTGATTTATTGAACAGCTCAACCTCCAGGAGCGACACGGGCGCTGCGCGCGCGAATTCGGCGCGCCTCGCCGACTTCGCCGAATTCGCCGGGAAAACGCGCGGCTCGCTCGAGTCCTCGAGCCGCTGGAGTCGAGTGGAGTAGAGACTGCCGATGGCTCTCGCGGAAATGGCACCCATTGCCACTGCGGAACGGGATTTGCAGCAGGGGGTGGGGTCAATCCCTCCAAGATACAGGCAGGTGTAGGGTTTAGACCTATACCTACTACCCATACCTCGCAACTGCCAGCAAAAGAGCCTGGTACCATGTGTGTGAGGTTACAAGTCAGGGAGGGTCGTGGGGCTTACCGTTTCCGGTTTGGCGCTACCCCCAGGGTGCAATGGGAAAATGCCCTGAGCTTGGAATGGATTAAGGGCGGATGTTTTTTGTTCTTGTTTTTTTTTGCCGGGTAGGTTTGGCTCTCTTAGTTAGGTAACCCTCAGTTGTTTTTTTTGGATTCGTGGCTTGGGCATTTGAACCCCAGCTCCTTGTTGAAGCCAAATCAACAAAAGGGAATCCCCGAAGGTCCAAACCACCAAACCAAACCAACCAGGAGTACCTTTGTTGCTGTTGACCCCTCTGCAAAAAGTTCAACTTGTGGCTTAGTGCAGAACCCCTTGTCCCAAAAAGTTAAAGTCTAAAGACCCAACCCAGTAGCAGTCAAGGTAAGGTGACTTAGGCTTCTGAAGAGAAAGCAGCAAGCTGCGGGCTGCTCTAGGCGGAAGCTTGGCTACTGTGGATGGACAGAATCCTGCACCACTTTGAAGCCATGGTAAACCATGGTTTTTGTTAGTATTTACATGGGGAATCTTCATTCCAGGTTTCGTTAGGTGGTGCGAAATGGATTTCGTCCATCCACAGTAGGACGGCAGCACGGAGTGAAACCCATGCACCATTTTTGGGCGTTGCGATGTTTCACCCTCATCAGGGATCCTTACATTATACACCTGAACATTGCCTTGTAAATGGTGGTTTCCCTCTATTTTGGTGGAAAAACATGTTTCAAATGGGCAACATGTATCTTTTAAGGAGCCCTGATCTTAACTTCGACCAAGGCAAGCCGCTTCTGCTGCTCGAACCCTTTTCGGCTCACAGCTGATGCTCTGGAATGAAAGGGCGGTATCCTCATGTGTTTTTGAGGGGACCCCCGCAAAAAAAGAAGAAGAAAAGAACACGGCTTCGGTTTTCCTTTTTGGTTTCCCTTTAAGCGGGGTAGCCTCCAACAGAGACACGTGTGTCCACAGGGGAATTCTGCAAGGTTCGGATTTTTTGGCACCCATCCGCGTGAGCTCACAGCCGTGGCAGGGGCCTCGGGTCGGGGAACCCTGTGCGTTCAGTCGACGATTCCTGGGTATGGGTCAAAATTAAACCACCAGGGGAACGCAGGTTTTAGTCCATGTTTCCATTTACCAGGGTTCCATTTTGGTTACGTATTTTTGACCCACAGCCTCCTTTTTGACCTCTGTGCCGTGCCCCCCAAGCAAAACCTCATCCGGAAGCAAATCATCAAACATGGCTTTAGGGGAAGCCTTCCTCTGCTTACCTCTTAAAAACACAACTTTTCAACTTTTTGGGTAACATGGGCTATATGTCTGTAAAAGATTAACTTCCCCAGGCTTGGAGTTTTAAGGGGTACATCTGTGGAGCAAGCCGAGTTGAATTGGGAGAATCCGGAGACTCCCAAGCGCGCGCCTCTGCAAGCTCACGATAAATCCTCCGGGACGAAGATTTACAAGACATCAGTTTCATCCATCTGCACTTGCATATGGTACTAAACGTGATGGAGATCGAGGAAACAACCCGTCTCTACATGGTTGCTGAGTGGGAAACATGTTTCCCATTTTTGCTCATTGTGACTCATTGTGACTCATTGTGGTTTAGTGGGAACCACTTGACTGCTAAAATTTAATTTTTTGCTCCCCTTCCAACGTCAACCAAGTCTAGGCCAGCCTCCATCCACTTGCACTGTCTGAGTTGGGGTAGATTCGGGGAGCCCCAGACAACTGTGGGTCAACTTTACTGCGCTTTTCAGGAGATGGGGCTTGAAGGTATGGATCGGTTGGACGGCATCCGACAGGTTTTTGGTTGGACCTCCACACTTGTTGATTTGCTATTTGTTTGTTGTTCTTCTTTCTTTGGGGGCCAGGGGGGTACGAATCGGGGTAGTCCTTATTGACAAGCTGGGCAAATGCTGTCAGGGGCATCTTTGCATTACGTGGCCTTGGCTCAGCCCGCAAGCGCAAGGAACGGCCACCAACGGAGCCATGGAGCCCGAGCTGCGCTTAGCTTCGGCTTCTTTCCGCTCCGGCCGCGCTTCGCCGTCACCGGTCAAAACCCCTGCGGGTCCTGGATGGCCCATCGTTTTGGCGGTCGCAGCATCGCCGCAGGTCAAGAGGGAGGTCTTCGGGCGATGCAGATGCGCCAAGCGGGAAGGGCGCTGCCCGATGCAAGCTGCGGCAGTGGGGCCTCGCTCAGTTCCAAGCCAGGCGGGATGTCTTTGCTTCGCGTTGGAGAAACAATTTGCCCGCCACCCACCTTTTTGGGCCCCCTACAAACACCCAGGCGATGTGATGGCTCTCAGACAGGTTTCAACCCGCCATGGGGAGGTGTGTATCCCTGGCATAGGGGGCCCGTCTCAAACATAGGGATGCTCCGAGCCAAAGGTCGTACCACCATGCGGATCAGAAAGGTGGTTCGGCCTGTTTTTTGGTTGGTTCACGGGCTCTCCGATGGACGCGGGCGATTTCGGTCTTTGTTGCAGCGCCTCAGGCACAAGGCTTGCACGACGCGGTAGACTTCACCATGGCGATCGCCGGGTGTAAAAACGGGGAAGATGCGTGCAGACTCCTGGCCGCCATGCCACAATCCGCGGTGCAGGCGGGGTTTGGGGGGGGGTTTAGGGTGGGGGGGAGGGGTAGAAGTGTGGCTGGAGACGGTTTCGCATGGTTTCGGGTCCATGGCGCAGGCGGATGTGATATGCTTCAACGCAGCAATCAGCGCGTGTCAGAAAGGCTGGCAGTGGAAGCAGGGGTTGGCCCTGTTTTGGGATATGTTTGAGGCGAAGATACAGGCAGACGAGATCAGCTGCGATGCTGCGATTAGCGCTTGCGAGAAAGGCCGTCAATGGCCGCAGGCTTTGGCCCTGTTTCAAGCCATGCCTGAACTGCAGGTGAGAGCAAATGAGATCAGCTTTAATGCCACCATCAGCGCGTGCACAAGAGGTGGGCAGTGGCAGCAGGCATTGGCTTTGTTTCAAGCCATGCCCACAAACAATCTACAAGCAGATGTGATCAGCTTCAATGCAACTATCAGCGCGTGCACGAAATGCGGACGGTGGGAGCAGGCGTTGGCAGTGTTTCGGACCATTCCAAAAGTATCCCTCCAAGCTGATCAGATAAGCTTCAGCGCAGCTATCAGCGCATGTGCGAGGGGTGGGCAGTGGGAGCGAGCTTTGGTTTTGTTTCAGGCCATGCCTGAAGCAAAACTGCAAGCAGATGAGATCAGCTTCAATGCAACAATCAGCGCATGCGAGAAGAGCAGGCAGTGGGAGGAAGCGCTATTCCTATTTAGGAACATGTCAGATGGCCAGTTGGAAGTGGATGAGATCAGCTTCAGTGCAACCATTAGTGCCTGCGAGAAAAGTAAGCAGTGGGAACATGCGTTGGCCCTGTTTCGGGCCATGCCCCTGTCAAAGGTGAGGGCAGATGAAGTCAGCTACAACGCAACTATCAGTGCTTGCGAGAAAGGCGGACAATGGGAGCAGGCGCTGGTGTTATTTTGGGACATGTTCGTGGCAAAGCTTCAAGCAGATGCAATCAGCTTTGATGCAGCTATTAGCTCTTGCGGGACAGGTGGGCAGTGGGAAAAAGCCTTGGCAGTGTTTTGGCAGATGCCTGAAGCAAAGGTGCGAGCCAATGACATCAGCTTCAACGCAACCATTAGTGCGTGTGAGAAAGGCCGGCAGTGGCAGCAAGCGTTGGTTCTCTTTTGGGCTATGCCGGCCGCACATCTGCAATCAGATGAGATCAGCTTCGGGGCAGCCATTAGCGCTTGTGAGAAAGGCGGCCAGTGGCAGCAGGCATTGGCCCTCTTTCAGGCAATGCCTGAAATGCAGGTGCAACCCAATGGGATTTGCTTCAATGCAGCCATCAGCGCATGTGAGAAGGGCGGGCAATGGGAGCAGGCGCTAGAGCTATTTCGGATCTTGACTGCAGCCAAGTTACAAGCAGATGCGATCAGCTACAATGCGAGCATCAGCGCTTGCGGGAAAGAGGGGCAGTGGGGCCAGGCGTTGGCTCAGTTCCGCGCGATGTCGTCATCAGCGGTGGCTGCAGATGGCATCAGTTTCAACGCAGCAATCAGCGCCTGCGAGACAGGTGGACAGTGGCAGCAGGCAGCAGCGCTCTTCCGGGCCATGGCTGATGCAAAGGTGCCGGCAGATGAGATCAGCTTCAATGCCACCATCAGCGCGTGTGAGAAAGGTATCTCAGTTGTTCAGTGGCGCCAATTCTTTTTCCCCCTTTTTTGGTGGCTGCCCCACTAGAAATGGTCTTCCCCAAAAAGGGTTCCCATTTTTTCCAGGGTCACTGAACAACTGAGGTATGTTTCTGTAAAGGCCGCCTTTGCCGCGCCTCTTGGTATTCGTTCGGCCATGCGGGCCGATCAGCGCATTTGGAGGTATTCGGCTCTGGCAGCTTTGACAGGAACATCCTCGCCGGTGTTCTTCCCGCCCCTGTGACGCATGCACGCAACTCACGGCGTAAAGCGGTTCTCAGAAGGATCCCTGGCAACGAACGGGGGGGCTTTCCGCGTTGCGTGTGGCGACACAGCTGCCGTATACCAGATTTGGTACCCTTCCTCGAAGCTGCCGGAGGGTGGCTCCCGTTCCACTTCCATGATTGTTCACAAAATCCGCGTGCTGTTCTTTGGTTTGGTCAGGTAGATCATCCAGGGCCATACGTTCATTATTTTCAAGAAGACGCTCCGTGCGACATGGACTGCTTGTTGACGCAAAGGATCCCTTCGGCACGAATTCCAGCAAGCTTGCCTGGATGATGATGATGATGATGATGATGATGATGATGATGATGATGATGATGATGATGATGATGATGATGATGATGATGATGATGATGATGATGACAACCGAGTTCCTTACGCAGTATACAGTATCTAGTGATACCCTAAAAGTACAAGGCTGCGGCTTGACTTTGCCATTTATCCACCTGTCTCGAGGCACTTGTTACACTTCACAGTTCCAGATGAGAGTGCTTGATTCATGGCCGGCTCACCTGGGGGTACCATCAGCTCATCCATGATGAAGGATCCCGTTGTCGGGCTCTTGGTTCAGGTTCGGAATTCTTGGGTTTTGAATTTATCATGAGCTTCTGTTTGAGAGGGAGCTGGACCAACTCACCTGGTTGGCCCCCATGCTCCCAGCTTGCAGAGGCAGGCCACATATCAAGGGCAGGATATTGAATCGCTTCCTTTGGAGCATGCGCCAGACCCCTATGAAAGGAATCATCGTGGGAGGATTGGAAGTATGTTGGAGGGTCTTTTGGACTCTGGCAGTGGAGTCAATCGCTGGTTGGCTAGGTGGCCGGCTGGCCAGTTGATTTGTTGGGTCGGTCGCTCGTTGGTGGGTTTGGTTGGTTGGTTGGGTTGGCTTGGCTGGCTTGGCTGGGTGGCTGGCTGGCTGGCTGGCTGGCTGGCTGGCTGGCTGGCTGGCTGGCTTGCTGGCTGGCTGGCTGGCTGGTTGGTTGGTTGGTTGGTTGGTTGGTTGGTTGGTTGGGAGTACTTCCACATCTCACTGACGGGATACGCCCATCAAAGGCAACCAGACTGACATCGTTGCATCCCGCCTTCCGTTTGCAAGCTGGCTCATGCATGTGTTGGCGGACACCTCAGCACATCTACCTTTCGGTTTCCTTGGTATGTGGAATTTTCGAGGCACCCCTCGGCGGGTTTCCGAACGTGCGTTCTTTGAAACCAAACCTCGACGCCGGTCCCTTTTCCTGAGTTCTTCTCCGAGGCGCGCATGGCGCGGCGCTTGACACGGCACAAAGAACGAAGGACTGCGTGTCGAAAAGTGCGGCCCGTGGCTACGCTGGGCAAATCAGAAAGCGACATGTGTGACCCTGCAGATGAACACAGGATTTCGGCACCATGTCCAACTTTACGGGGAACCCTCCAAAAGTGGGGATCGCTTCCATGGAAACCACCATTGATCAACCTTTGATCTGGGGAAATTGCAACATGACATCCAAAAAGGACGTCACCCGGGACGAGATTCCTCCAAAACCGATGCTTGTTGGGTTCCACGTCAATCAGGAGTGCGCTGGTTGGAAGAAGGAGACACTGGAGTAGCATGCAGGCAATCAACGCCCTGAGAGTTCCTACTGTGGATGGACGAAATCCATTTCGCACCACCCAAGAAACCATTAGAAACCATTGGGAATCATCCTTCCAGGGTTTCTTAGGTGGCGCGAAACGATTTTTTCCATGCGCAGCATGGGGTCTTTGGCCACTGCAGATGATGGCAACCTCGGCAATCGTTTCTCTGCTCCCGACCCGGACCTGTCAATTGGCTTCCTTTTGGGCTTGGTGATTCCACTGTGCCATGTCATCCGGGCCCGGATTGCTCGAACATTTCGGCCTGAGCAAAAATGGGTCTGTCTTTCTCCAGGCTACTTTTTCAAGATGGTGGTATTCTTGTTGGTTTCCCTTAAAACCAGCCCAGAATGGGTACCAACGCAAAGCAACAAGCCCACATTGGCCAATGCCTGTACTGAGCGTACTCTTTCGCCCATTCTCTCGGCTCGCAGAGCGCAAAGGCGCCAATAAAAACATTTGTTGTGTGTGTGTGTGTGACTTGTTTTCGAGTTGGTATCAACTTGTTTTTTTGTTTTTCCTTTTTTTTTTTAAGGGAAACCCAAAAGGAATCCGCACATTTGGGCTGTCGCCCCTATTTTATTTCACCTCCACTTGGGCGCAATTCCCGACACAGATTGACATGGGCCAGAGCTCTTTCCTGATCCCTTGTGGACGTCCTGCCTCACCCATGTTGAAGAAGGCTGGCCCCAGCTGGATCTTTCTTTGTGATTAGAGTGGGTAAATGCTGCAAACCCAGATTCAGTCTCGTGCCACGCACACTAAGTGCAGCATGCCATTCCATCACATGGGTATTCTTTTTCAGGAATCGGACTCCGCAAATTGGCTGGTTTTCCCTTTGGATTCTCTTTGAACCCCCCCAAAAAGGGGGATACCCTCACAACAAGTCACACTCCGGATTCACTTTATCCGCTGAAAGCGGAATGGCCCGGCGCGGGCCTTGGAGTGCGCGGGGAAGACGCATGACAGAGAAGGATGAGGCTGCCCGGAGAGAGCATGGGCATGTCTCAGTCTTTCGCTTGTGGCTTCAAACATCGCCCTTTGGTTGCCAATTCAATGTATTCAACCCACAGCTATTGACCAAGGTAACCATGGGTATCGCCACCTTACGGACATCCAAAGTGATCTTCCTTGCAAGGTGACGTTTGGGGAAGGTGTAGGGAGCTTTGCGTCTTTTTGCTCAGGGCGCCCTTTTGGGGGAAGGAGGGGACATCCGGCTCCCGCACGGGTGTCCACGCCGGAGGCCTAGGACTCGGCTTCTGACCGCGGTGCTTTTCGGCGATGCGGTCGCGCTCCTGGTGCAGATCCCCGCGAGCACGGAGGACTCGCGAGCTTCGATGTGGCGGTTAGGCCCTCCGTGTCCTCCCAAAACAACAGGCTGCCTGACATGGCTTTGGTGCATTTTGCTTGGATTTTAGGACTTTAACTTTTTGCCAACTACTGGGTGTTCCATTAAACCGTAAAATAAACCACTAAAAGTTAAACTTTTAGCAGGGGAGCAGAAAGCAACCCAGATAAATAATATTGTCGGCTGCTCACATGAGTCTATCTGTTTTTGAATTGGTATGTTATATACCCCTGTTTGTTTATTTTACCGAGATTCCAATTGGACAACCACGGTTTTGGGCCCCCTAACAAAAAGATACGTCTGTAAATGGCCCCAAAATGGCAGTTTTGTCCCGTTGGTCCACCCTTTAAAGAAACCCCCAAAAAAGAGGTAGCCTCAAAAAACGCAACCCCAATTTCCCGTTTTGGCTCAAAACCATCACCCTTCTGGGCTGCCAATATAGTCAGTTTACTTTCGGTAGAAGTTCGGTAGATGTTTGAGGGGAAATATGGGAGACAGGGAGCCGGGCCGCTGGATGGTTTTCTTGGAACAGACCGGCGGAATCCATGGCGTGGTTTTGATTGGGGATCTACAAGAATCGGCAAACTCCATCTCGTGGGTTCCGACAAACTCATTCTAACCCGAGGCTTGTCTCAAAATCTTCTTGAACCCCCTGCAAAGGCGGCATATGGAGTTGTCTCGAAATCTGGATCGGCCTCGTTCTTTTGGTTTCCCCCCCCCCACAAAATCTCAAAGGGTACCGAGCATTGACAAAAACGACACCAGCAAAGCAAGCACAATAAGAGGTTTGATCTCCTCCAAAACTATTCTATATTGTAGGGTGGGCTATTCTGCTCCATATGTTTTTTGTTTCTCTCTCTTTTTTTGTTACCCTAAATGTGGGCCACGTTAAACCATAGTCAAACCCTCAGTTACGGTAAATTCATCCATGTTTTCCCATGTAAACCACAGTCTGGGCCTGGGAAGGGCGGGAGCCCAGGCCTTGTTTGGGCGCCAATCAACCCCTCCCCGTCCCCCTCCCTTCCCGCCAATCAACCCCTCAGCAGGTTAATGAAGTTGTTTTTGTTTCACAAGAAGTGTAAACCATAGTCAAACCCTCAGGTACCCCCTCGCCAACTTAATGAAACTTTTTCTTTGACAATAGTGAAAGTCATAGTCAAACCCTCACAAGGTGCCGAAGATGTATGCCAAAAACCAAAAAGATCCGCAGGACGAGGAGGGCGCTTGGTATTTGCGCTGGGACGCTTTGGCGGAGAGCGGGGAGCACTTTGCCCAGGGCCTCCGCGAGCGACTCGGGGGGCGAGGCGCGGGGTTGGGGATTTTTGGGGTTTGTCAGGCATTGTTTTTCTTTGTGTTTCCGCCTTTTGTTATTGTGGAACTTGTCTTCCCTTTGGTTGATATTTTTTTCCCGGTTGGCTTTAAAGGGAATCTATCACTACTGGATTTTTTCTAATATATTTTTCCTAGGACTTAAGCAAACTGTTATTTTGGACCTCCAGAGACCAGGCCAGGTCTGCGGCTGCACCTGGACTTCGGGCTGTCCAGCTGGGTGCCGATGTTCAGCGGGGAGAAGTACCTGGCGCTGGGCCGGGGGGCCCAAAAGCAGCGAGCGGTTTCGGCGGTTTGCGGATTTTTTCAGCGGCGGCGGGATTTTTTTAACGCGGCCGGGCGAGCAGTGGCGGTTTCGGGTTGGGGTGACCTACCTGCACCCTCAAACTATACCCGGTACAATGGGCTGTTGCCCCATAATCATGGGAAATCACATTTTTCGGGGTAGCTATGGGCTATTTTGGATCTCCAAATTAAGCAGCCGGGGCTACGCAGGCGTTGGTCCATGTTTTCACTTTCCAGGCTTCCACGTTGGGAACTCCACAGCAGCTTTATGCATAGGTGTCCTTTTGATTGGTGAGTTTGGAAATAGCTGGGTTCCACTGGTCTAGCTGGGTTTTAGGGTAATTGCCGGGCCCCCTCCGTTTGCCATCTTGTTGGTTCGAAGGCATCCAAATCGTTTGTCATGAATCCTCCGAGAGAAAAGAAACAATACCCAGAGGCTGCTGGCTTCCGCTTTCAATGGAAGACTCGACCCCGAAGCAGTAGACACCCCGGGAATTGGTGTTTGAGGTTCTCAAAATGGCTGTTTGAGGGGCCCAAGAAAGCACTGGGTACCTGGAAAACCCATCTAGTTTTCCCGAAAGGCCACCTATGGCTTCAGGCTGGATGGGATGGACTTGTGATGAGTGCAGATGATCGGTGCAGATGAGTGATAAGGATCCAAGCTGCTTGAACTCAATGGTTTGGCGATTTTTCTGAACAGATCTTCGGACTTTGACTTGGTTGTGGGTCAAAAATAGGTATCCAAACGGAAGCCTGGTAAATGGACCCAAGACCAGTTCCTGTGGTTTTCTGGTGGTTTAATTTTGACCCATACCCGCCTTTTGGTTGAAAAAGGACGGATTTTCGAACTTTTTACCCAAGCGAACAGCTTTTTGCAGAGGGGTCGTTGCCAGCAACCAAGACTGGCAACCGAGTCTCCGATCCCAATATGGCTTCCCAAGCGGGGGGTAGAGGGGTGCTGCCTGAGAGCCCTAAGGTTGGCCCTGCGGCATCCCCTACCCGCGCTTAGGGACTCCAAGGTTCACATGGAGCCCAACCGTTTTAGAGGAATCTCCTTTGGGGGGAGCCTCTTTTCAACCCATGTTGGCTAGAGTAACATATGTATTAGGGTTGACTAAGTTGGTGGTGGAAGGGAGCTAAGGAGCTGGGGGGGAAATAAGCTCAAGGAAGATTTCGCCGGGTCTACCCCCGTGGGTGAAGAACAAATGCTCGGCTGGCGGACATTTGATATGTTTCAAGCCAGCAGGGGAATCTGTCAAAACACAACTTGCCACAACAGCACACCTAGTGACCTCGCGGTTGTTGGGCCTGGGCAAAACGGATTTTGAGTAAGGGCGGAATGATTATTACTACTATTCTCCCATCATGACCATTGCGTTTGAAGTACCTCACAACCCATTCTATTGGCCATCCTGAGCGTCCAAAGATGGGGTTTATGACCATCTACCCCCAAAAACGGGTAGCCAGTAAAGGGTTCATGACCAAAAGCTTGCTGGTGCTCGGGAATAGAAATGGAATGACCCCAAGAAGAACCATCCCACTGGTGGTGTCCTTTCTTTGGGAATCCCCTTCCAGTTCATTCTAGTTCTTCGTTCCCTACCTATCGCACCAGCAAGAAACCCCCAAAAGCAGGGTGCAGCAGAAGCAAACGGCGTTTTGGCCATTTTGAAGGTCTTCTAGGGTCCCAGGACGACGGCGGGTTTTTTTGCTCAGGCGCGGCGGGTGGCCCCAGCAGCTTCGTGGAGTGGCGGCACCTGGTCGGGCATCTCTACGTGCCTCGGAGTGGTCGGGTCGGGTGGGGCTGATGGGTCGGGTGGGGGGGGCTCAAAAAGGGAGGCGAGTCCACGGAGGAGAGACAAAAGAAGTCTCAACCCAACATGATTTGCTTCTTCCTCCTTTGTCCGGCTGCATCAAGAGCCAAGCTGGTCCTATTCAATTATTGTTGCAGCCCAATGGCAACCCTCTGCCCAAAACGGAAAAACATAAACATATTTGTTTTATAAAAAAAAAAGAAAAAAAAGGAAAACCGAACAGGTCCAATTCCCATCCCATCGCTCCTCCAAAACGAAGACGAAGCGAGGCGCTGGTGGCCAGCTACCGCCCGGACCGGGCGCTGCAGCTGGAGCTGGCGCCCTTTGCCGCAAACGGCGCCGGCCAGGCGCGCGCTCGGCGCTCGCGTTTCTTGGGGCTTCCTTCCGGTGCCTGGTGCTTCCGTTGGCAGAACCGATTTTTTTCCTTCCCCCCTGTTTTGGTTTTTTGAAGGGAGTCGAGTTCACTACTGGACATAGTTTGTCTTTTTTTTTTTCCAGGGGGCTTAAGCAAATGGCAGACAGGGAACCGGACGAAGTCGGGAAATGGTTCGTTCCTTTAAAGAGGAGAATGGTCTGAAAGAGGACAAACCGCAACGTCAGGTTCCGTGTGAATTGGTGGGAGGGGAGTTTGATCTTTGGCTGTAGCTGCGTGCTTGTGATTTTGTTTTTTTGTTGTTGTCGGTTTTTGAGCTTTGTTGGTTTTGTCCTCGCCTCTTGTCTTTTTCGCTCGGTGGTGTGGATGTTTCTTCACGTTTTGTCATGCTACAGGCGGGTTTACCCGAACCTGGCAGATGCCCAATGAAACCATGCGCCCGAAACAAAACGGCCAGAGGTGAATGGCTTGACATGAGTGGCTCGTCTTTTTGTAGGGATCGGACCCCAAATGGTGGTTTGCCTTTTGGTGTCCCTTGTAAAACCAACCAAATGGGGGTTCCCAGAAAAAGACATACCCCTATGGGTTCTAGCAAGGCCTAGGTAAGGCTGTATAGCCGTCTTAGAGTCCATGAGTTTCGGCAGATATGTCCCTGACTTTGAGTGGACCGTTAAAGAAAGACATGGGCGGTTTGCCAAGAAGTAAGGCCCATGGTGTTTTTTGAAGAAGGTCTCCAAAGGAGTTTATGATGTTGATAACGCCTCCGCATGAAGAACCCGAGAATGGTTCAAGCCCCTTCCTCATGGCGCCAATTGCTTGGAGAGCAGTTTGCTTTCAGAAGCACTAAGCAAATGGAAGCATGGACCACCACGCAACCAGATGTTCAACTCACCCCTGCACTGGCTGGAACAACGACCAAACCGACTCATGATGCAGCTTGACTTGCTAACTCACTTGGCCTAAACCATCTGCCATCCTTTGCTGGCCAAGGTTTTCTTCCTTCAAAGAAGGGTTTTCCTTGGGCTTTCTGCTGTGGTCCACCAGCCAGATATTGACAAGCTGGGTACCCAGCCGAGTGTCAACGACAAGGGTGCATTGTTCCCCGGGGGCTGGGGGTCACCCACCATTGATGTTTGCAGGTTGTAGCGCCCAGTCCCCATGAGTCATAGTTGTCGAGTGGCGCTGTCGCTGGGAACCCCCACGACACGGGATGAGCCCACCGGGCGGTGATGTGGATACACCTTGCAATTCATGGGTCGCGCGAGGTGTGCGGAGCAAACCACGTGGTTGCTCCCAACCTCAAACAACATCCAAGCCGACAGGGCCAGACGAAGCGTTTTGGATCCTCTTGCTTTCTTCCGCCATGGCCTCTGGGGCTTTGTGTGGAAAATGGGGCAATCGGCCACTTGTGATACCAATCCCTTTCAAGGTGATCATGTAGGGGGAATGGCTCATGATGGTACTGATGGACAACATCCATGCTGCTTTTCACTTGTGATTTGTGGTTTGGTTTCCCTCATAGAGTTTCGTCCATCCACACTCATGCCTGGCATAGTTCTCACCATGGGCTGGGGGTTAAGCCCCCCTTAAGGTTTCCCCCCGTCCCCTTTCCCCCCCAAGCCCTCCCCCCCCCACCCTAACCCCGTTAACCCCCCCTAAGCCCCCCCCCCCACCCTTAAGCCCCCCCCCACCCTTAAGCCCCCCCTAAACCCTCCCTTTTAAGCCCCCCCCTCAACCCCCCCCCCTTAAGCCCTTCCTTAAGCCCGCCCCTTAAGCCCCCCCACCCCCAACGAAGGTCCGAAGGGCCTTGAAGCTTATCCACGCACGGCACAGGTGGGCCTTTTCCTGCGGCTCGGGCGTTTGGCCAAACGCCGACTGGTCGACGGGCCTGGGCTCGTCCTTTCTTTGATGGCACCCTGTTTCAAGGTGGTTGGGGGTGGTTGGAGAGGGAAACCAAAAGGACACGTCAATCAGTTTTCTTGGGGGGGTCCCCTGTTTTAAGACAACCGCAACTGGCCTGAGTTTTTCAGAGGTCCCGTTTTGTGTCTCCATTGTTCCCATGGCAAGGTTCTGCTTGCGTCAAGCCCTGCCCACTCAGCGGTTGACTCGGGGAAATGGGGGGCTTCATGGGCCTTCGGCTGCAACTCGACGCTGTGATCCATTAGCGTCCGAACTTTTGAAGCTTTCTGCTGTCAGGGGTGTTCTTCATTTTGGCAAAGCCCCAAAAGTATCTGGGGCTCATTTTGATAAAGCCCCAAGATTATCTGGGGCTCAAAGTATCTAGAGCCCCAAAAGTTTCTATTCAAACTCTTTTTTCTGGGCAGTCAGAGTAAGCTCAACCTCCCAGTTTCCCACTTTGGGTAACCAGATCCGTTTTCCCTTTGGTTTTAGGGTGGTGAGAGGGTTACTTGTAGAGGTAAATGGGTAGCTCGTCTTTTGTTGAGGGTACCCCTTTTTGGGTGGTTTTCCAGAAAGACCGACAGGAAAACCGCCATTCCCCTAAAAAACAAGAAGGACACCCACATGGATCCACGTGCCCCAAAAACAGGCGCGGCTTTGCCCATGCCCAGATTACATGCGCGGCCTACCCTTTGAGGCCACCAGGGGCCTCGGGGGTTGCTATTTCTGGCATAAGCAAAGTTAAAAGTGGCATAAGCAGGCCACGTGTTTGCAATCCGGCACGGACAGCTTGACACATCACATAAGCAAAGTAATACATCGCGTGTTTCGCCCTGGTGTTCCGGGCAGTGACTCCTAAATGGTCGATGTCTCACTTCCTGAGTTCCTGGACTTTGAAAACGGGAAGCCCATTCTAGTGGCAAATGCCAATTTGAGTCTTGGCGGCCCATCCACTCAGGAACTCAGATTTGGAACTTGGGGATTGCGCTTCTCTGTGGGTTCCCCGAGGTTGCAATCGCCCAGTCCGCAGATGTGGAGGTTCCTACCGCAGTCCATCCAGGATCGACGGAGGGGGGCGGGGTACCGGTACTCCCAAAATGCCTTCGGTGTTCCCTTTGGCTTCCCTTCCCCCACCAAAAAGGATGGTGCCGAGCCTCAACCAAAACTTTGGTGCATTTTGCTCGGATGTTAGGACTTTAGCTTTTTGCCAACTAATGGGTTTTCTGTATTAAGCCACTAGAAGTTATTCACTTTTAGCAGGGGAGCAGAGTTCGCAACCGAGCCTCAAGACGAGCCATGTCTTTTCCGAGCGAGAGGAAGGAGTCCTCCTGCTTCGCCCTTGGCCCAAGCGCTTGGAGACCCCGAGCCCAAGGCTTCCAACGGAATCCGGGAACTGGAGACGAGACGCGCCATGTGTCACTCCGTGAGTTGGACTTTATGCCAGACTTTTTGGGTTTGGGACATTTTAGAGGCAAACACCAAGTGTTGAACTTAGCCGACAGGTTTCACAGGCCCATCTTTTTCGGAATGGTGGCACGCCTGACAATCCAATCCCCCAGCATTCTATGTTGAGTTTCTCGCCCACTCGCCCACTTGGTTCGCAGGAGGCATGGCTGCGTTTCCCCAAGTTCCGCGCCCACGTGCTGCTGCACGACGCTGGGCTCTCCTTCAATGCTGGTTTCATATCAGGTTGGACACAATCCATTTCAGAACACAGCCAGGAACAGAGTCGTTCTCTAAGGGTTCTTAACGAGCAACCACCAATGTTGGTTCATGCCAAACCCTTGGGACCCTTAGGGAACAACCCGAAAACAAACTTAGTTTATTCGTACAAACCAATTACAAGCTTTTCTGCAAGAAATGGGCCAGCTACCCACCCACAACCTGGATTTCCCGCAGAATTATTCTTGGCCTTTCTCGTGTTAGATGTTCTGCGGACACATGATCCAGCGCTCTTCATCTCTTGGTGGTCCGTCAGCTTCGTGGGTATAGGTGAATGCGAGTTTCGTCCTGTAGGGTTCTTAGATTGGCCGGTGTGTGTCTTTCCGTTGTTCAGTGGCACTCTGTTTCTTCTTTTTGTTTTGCGGCTTCCCTATTAAACAAAAAGTCTTCCCCCAAAAGGGTTAGGGCTCCCAGTCGCTGCACAACTGGGTTCCTTCCTGTTGTTTTAACACGGCCGGGCCCCGGGCCGTGACCGCCTCGAGGACGTGTCCGGCTGGGACGTGCCGCTGTGGCGGCGGCACCTGGGAAAAGCCTTCGGGGCCTTGGGGGGCTTCCACTGGTGCGGCACAGCCCGGAGACCCGGAGACGTCCGAAACCTGGGTGGAGGGGGGGGGGCAGTTGAGAACCGGACTAGGTCCCCCAGCCATTAGTGCCCTTTTACCGGTTCGTTTTTGGGGGAGGGTTCCCCTAAATCGACTACAGAAAAAAAGGGTAGCCTTATTCTAACCTCTCTACTGGAGGATCTAGGAGTCCTTGGAGAAAAAGCATCCAGAGCAAGACTTTCTTTTTACGAGGGGAGGCCAGAAAAAACCGCCTTTACAAGGGGATCCTTTGAGTGAGCTGGCACTTGGGAGATTTTGAAGACTGGCACACACGTGTTCTTCCATTGACTTTTTCATCCACTGGAAAGAATGAGGACATATGCCCAGTGATAAATTCCTGAATAAAAACCACCAGGAGAAGACAACATATATTATTTTCAGCAAATGGAAGGTTGCAATGAACCGGAAGGGCATCGGGCCTAGCAAAAAGGAAACCACAAGGGCTGGTTTAGGGTCATTCATTCCCTGATGTTGGAATTTGGTCACTTGGGAAGCCTTTGGCCCATCCATTCTAGAGGCGAGGGAAGCATGAGATCCCTCTTCTAGGGCGAACAGTGTCTTTTCGCGGGTCTCTCTTGAAATGATTGCGCATTTGTTTTTGTTTGGCGTGCACTAAGTATGAACCAGAATGAAACGTATGAATCTGGGTTTGGGGCGTTTTAAAGAACCTGGACATCAGCCGCGTGGTCATAGCTGTAGTAGCTGGCAACATACTTGCTGAGTGCTTGAGTGAAATCAGAGGTGACAAAGGCTGGTTTCCGTGTGATGGGAATGAATCGGCCGGAGCAGGTGCAAATCCTTGACAGCCATCTAGCTTGGTGGTTCCCAGCCATCCTCTTAGACTAAAAGATAAACTTTTGACGGGGGATCTGAGGACAGCCCAGTTAGGTGACGTTAGGTGCCCATCTGACACCCCAACACCACTGGGATCAGCGTGAGTCCCAGTGGCCGGAATGCCAGGTGAACCGCAACCCAGAGCTCAACCCGAGACTCGCGGAGCGCCGGCAGAACGACAACTACTTCAACAAGGTTTTCACAATGCGCCTGGGACAAACCCGATTGGGAGTATTTCAAAAATAGTGGAACCCCCCAAAAAGGCGGGCTCCTTTTGGTTTCCCTTTCACCATCCAAGAAAAGGGTACATCAACACACACGCCTTCAGCTAGTCCGGTTTTTGCCGCTTCGGTTGAAAAAGAGACGTGGTTTCAGATTCCCAGGAGAGCTGTGGGTCGCCCGTTGCTGGGGACCTTGCAGGTCCTTCCCAAATGATCGGTTAGCTCCTGAATTTCTGAATTGATGGTGAAACATAGTGCCACCTTTCTAGTGTGCTTCATTCACCATTTCCCGAATTCCTGCTTTCTCAGATTACAACAAGTATCCAGAAGGTTTACCAAAGGATCTGAACATTTAGGATTGCGAAGGAAATCAACATGGAACCCCGCAAAGAATGGGGGGTTGCTCCAACGGGGATTTCTCCACCAATCAGAATTGTTTGACGCTTTGACTGGGCCAACTATGTTCTGTTGCTGCGGATGGTAGAGATCTCCATTACCTTTTTGAAGGGGAACTGTCAGACTGGTGAAACGGGGGCCAGTGCAAAGCAAGTCTGACGGAGGATTCCGCCTCATATTCGTGCGAATTCAAAAAAAAGGGCGGTCCGGCTAGCTCCAGTCCTTCCATTTGGGCCAGGAAATGGTTTATTTCCCCGGTTGGTTTTTCAAAAACTACTGGAGGTCTCATTTTGGTTTCCAGGAGACTTGAGCAAATGGAGGAGTCGACTTACCCGAGGCCTTGGGGCTCTGGGGCCCTGGGAGCCAAGAATCCCACGCGATTCCGCGAGGTTTCCACCCGTTAGAACGCGTGGGTCCGCGGCGCGGCTTCAAGACTTGGGAGTTGAGCCCACCACTTGGCTGTCTTACCTCTTAAAAAACACAACTTTTCTGAAAAATGTTTGGGGGTAACAGGGGCTATAGGAGTTAATGTTAGCCCCGGATCTAAGTAGAACCCCTGGTTGATTAATTGATTTTGATCGGGGGGTGTGCAATTCCTTTTAGTGGGGGTTCAGACCACTTTCGGAGGGAACACCCCCCTAATAGTGGGACGGGTCAACATTAATCCTGGGTCAACATTAGAGAGCCCACCACTTGGCCGTCGTGCCCCGGAGCGCTTAAGGTGACCCTTGCATTGAAGGATCATCTTCGTGCTCAAGTCTTGCAAGGCTTCAGTTCGTAAGCACCGCAAGCTGAACCATCCACCTTCGATGGTGCGTTGGATCGGTGGGATGCCTCCAAACCATCGGGCTCCAAACCGATCAGAGAGAAGCTGACTGGTGGTTTCCTTTTGGGCTAGCCCTAGGTTCATGTCCAAAGCCCTGGATTCCCTGAGCACCAGCAAGCTACCTGTCCGAGCTGTTGACTCCAAAGGCACTTGCCAGGCCATGCTGGCGGTTCATCGAGCGGCATGCCAGGGCGTGCTGTAAGCGCGTGTAAGCGGCGCAAAAGAACACCGCAGCCAGTTCTTTTGTGGGACACAAACCCGTTGGTTATGCATGGAGCCGGGGGTAGGAGGATTGCAGCCTAGGCTTGACGTGGCAAAGCACCAGGGCTACCGGTGGGTGGTCAAGGCTCGCGGGCTTTGAAGCGGAGCGGAAAGGGAAAGGAGGGAAAGGAGGGGGAACATGGGTTCGGTCCTCCTGGTTTCCATGGGGGGCCAAAAAGGAACCAAACAGTTCTCAGGCTCCTGCCAATTCCGGGCTCATGGTTTGGATGGTTTCAATCGAGTTTCAGGGCCCTGAACTCAACAACTTAGCAAGTAGGGGCTGACCTGGCAATGGAAGGAACATACGCTTTGTGGTGAAGCGACCCAACAAACCCAACGCCTCTGACTGCCTGTCTATTTTGGCACAGGGCGATTTGAGGGTTCCTGGCTCATTGGGCATGAGTCGCGAAACCAGTTGAATCGAGCCCTCTGAACGGCGACGGTGTCATGTTCGTTTCCTGTTCGATTGGAAACAGAACAGTGTTTCGGTTTGACACACCCGATTCTGCTCACTGGTCATCAATCATTCTGGGAGGCTTCTGTCAAGTGCGCCGACATGTCACCGAGACGTAGATACCGACATGTGCCGGCCCATGACAAATGCCCAACCCGCTTCGCTCGGACTTCGGAACCCCACGTCCGAGTTGTCGCACGTCGAGATGTGTCACCCCCAGCCTGGCTTCTTGGGATTCAACGAGACATGAAAAGGGATCCTACGCCACCTGCGAGTGGTCCCTAGCCAATGGGGTGCGCCTTTTCCGTTAAGCCGGCCCCAAAATCCACATTGGAAGAAAGGCGCCTTTCGATTTCTTCGGAGCCGCTTCAGTTGGACGACGACATATTCCTGCCGCCTTTCTCGTTGCCGCTCGCTTGCACGGCGGCCTTTTGACCTTGGAGTTGTTGTTATTGCTATTATTATTATTATTATTATTATTATTATTATTATTATTATTATTATTATTATTATTATTATTATTATCATTATTATTATCATTATTATTATCATTATTATTATCATTATTATTATCATTATTATTATTATTATAGTTATTTCCCTTTCCATGTTTTTTGGCTCGAAAAGGCGATCACCTGGTACTTCTGGGTCCGAACCGGGTTTTGTCTTTTGAGAGAACCTTCAGTGGTTTCCAACTGTTGTTCCCTTTCAGCACCAAAAAGGGGGTATCAACTCCAAAGACACCCAAACTGGGCTTGCCTTGTGCTTATCTTGTAGCCTTCCCCCTGTTTGGCCTTGCCATTTTTAGTGGCCTTAGCGGAGACCCCATTGCTCATACCCCTTGGCTTCCCCGGTTACGAGGGTATGAACATCAGCCAGCCTTTCGGGGTCAGTTCACCCAGGGGTACTAAGGGACAAAATCCTGCACCACTTAGAAAACCCTGGAATGATTCGATTCCCCTGTAAATACCAACAAGCAATTGCTTCCCATGGTTTCTCAGGTGGTGGATTTTGTCCACATCCACTGCATGTAAACATTTCAGATCTCTCCCTCCCGAGGATGTCGCTGGTGCGCAGTGGGCCCCTGGGAGACTATTTGGGCTGCGGCGCGGTGCTGCCGCTCACGCAGAATGGGATCCCCTCCGCAGAGATCTTCGCGCGCGCGTGGCTGCAGGAGACGACTGCCCGTTTTTGTCGCATGGCTTCCACTTGTTTGATGTGCGGGACCGGGAACTGGGGGGAGAAAAGGGGGGAGCTTTATGGGCGTGTCACTTAGAATAGGGGGCTCCCCCAAGAATGGGAAGGGTTTTCCTGTTGATTCCCTTTAAACTAAGCCCGGAAGGTACCCTCAACAAAAAAAGACACCCACTTGCTTTCTTGAAAAGGGGACTTAGGAACCCTCATTTTATTTTTATTTTTATTTTTTATTTATTTTTGAGAACCCTCAAGTTTTTTTTTGAGAAGCAAGGATTCCAGAGAAAGGGGGTGGGTTAGGAGGCCCCAAGCTTCCATTTGCTTAATCTGTTTTACCCTCCGGTGGTTTTACAGGGAATGGATTTCACTACGAACAGTAGTTGTAGCATGTTTCGGTGGAAACCAACAGAAAAACACACGTTTGGAGATCCCATACTTGGCACACAGCAAATGGAGGCATGGGTGCGGGGAGAGGAGCGTTGGGTTTATGGCAAAAGGGAGGGACTGATTAAGGTGGGAAGGTTTGGTTTGGTTTTGTTTTTTTTGTCGCAGAGGTTTTCTTTGGTTTTGGTTTGGTTTTTACAGAGGTTTGGGTTTGTTTTTCAAGTTTCACCCAGCCCGCCAATCTACCAGCCATCAGTCCACTTTTCCGTCCGGGTTCAGGAGACCGAGAAAACTCAACCTGGGCAAAGGGTTAGGCGCTAGGGAGTCCGCCGCAGTGAGGGGTGGTTGGCTTCACTCAGAGGGCAACCCCTGGTTCGTTCTGTCAACCTTGCGGTACATAGTCAAAAAAGGTGGAACTCTGGATACGCGACCTCACCGAGCGATTTTGGTCCACCGAAAGCTCATACAGGTGCCTGGAAAGGAGTCATAAGGTTGTTGTTTCTCAAACCCACGGGTTTGGGGCAGAAGACAGACCCCTCCTTTCGAAGCAGTGTTCATAAATGTCTCGTCTGCATCTTCAAGAGGTTGTCTTATCTATCCCCTTGTTCCAGACAGACCCTCGATGTTCAACCACGTAAGGCAAGAAGGTTGTAACCAATGGTTATAAGGGAAGTAACCCAGCTGTGCAATTTAGGAGTTTGGCCGGCCGTGACCTACTAATCTGACAAGCAGGATATCGGAACAATATCTATTTGTAGAATTCATGTTTAAATCCTTCATGGTGGCTATGTACGTGGCTGCATATCCCAGCAGAGTACCGGGCTTTCACAGGGATCCCCCCATTTCCCCCCTTTGGGGTTCCAACTTCCAAGACCTGAACCTTCGAAGGCTTCGAAGTGGTTGGTGGACGCCAACGGGTCTGTCAACTTTTTTCGGGGGACCCCCCCGAAAATGGCTTCGGTCTTCCTGTTGGTTTCCCCTTGAACACTGGGGCACTGCGAAAAAAAGAGAGACATACCCAAATCTCCAGCTTTTTTGGTGTCCACGCGGCTCCCTCCAAAACCGTCTTCCGGTCAGACGGGTCGAAGTGAGCGACGTGAGGAGGAAGACCGGGAGGCGCTCTTCCGGTGCTTCGCCGGGAGCTCGGGGCAGTTCTGCCTGCCGGGGAGTCTGATGACCTGCTGCTGGAAGGCACAGCCGGAGCTGGGGATACCGGAGGCCGGGCCGACAAGCCCTTGAAGCCACCATCTCAACACAAACGGGTCATGCAAACTTGGTTCTACAGGGATTTGTTCCAAAAGTAAAGACTCAACACGTTGGGTTTATTGTTGGTTCCCTTGGAACCACCCCACCTCCCAACAGGACGGCGGATGAACAAAACCCAAGCCGATCGGCACCAGTGATTGGAAGACTTGGAGCCACCACTCGCAGTGCTGATTGGCATGGATCTTGCCCATCCACATGTGCCATGGTCAAAAGACCGGTTGCTTTGCTTGGGGTTATCAGGGATGGTCATCCCCTTTGTAAGGATCCTTAACAACCATCATGCTGATTCCCGATGTGGATGAACAAACTCCTGCGCTACCTAAGAAGCCATGCTTGGAGCCACAACGTTTGGCACTTACCGGGGAATCAGATCTCCTTCCGTGGGGTTTGTTAGAACGGCTCCTTTTCGACCACCCACAGTATCAATTGCGAGCCATGGGGCCGTAAGCCAAAGATAAAACGGAGTTTTTGGACCATGACTCACATGAAGTCCTTTGGGATGGTCATCCACCCAGTGGTAAAGATCCTGAACAACCAGTACTTAATGATTCCTATTGAGGGATGGCCACAAGCAGTGTACCATGGCTCACATGAAGCCTCGTACTCGGTTGGCTCAGCAGGTTCCGGTCCCGGACCCCTGGGACGAGATCTCCTGGTACGGAGAGGCAGGAAGGGGTGGGGGGGGGGGGGGGGGCCAGGGTTGTGGGGGAGCCAGCAAATGGAGGAACCCCGAAATGGAGGAACCCTCAAAGGTTTTGCTTTCTCACCAGGGTTGGTTGCGAATTCCTTTGAAAGACCCAGTATCCAGCCCCTGGTCCCCTTGAAGAAGAAATCAAAAGGAGTTGCTTGGAACCATATTTTTGTTTCTTTACATATTGAACACAAGGGAGTTGGTTGGAACAATCGTGTTGTTTTTTTACATATTGAAGGCAGGTGGTCTCAACCCTGAGGTGGCGGCACGTTTCGACCTGAAGTGGCACAAGAACCACCCTGCGCCACGGCGGGAGTTTTTTTGTTTTCGCCCGGGAGCTCGCCCGGGCGTTCGGGAACTCGGCGGTTTCGGCACGGGGTTTGCGATTGACTTGACCGCCTTGCACGAAGTAACCCCTGCATTTGGGTCTTAAAACAGGGTTTCTGAGCCATTCCCCTTTTTGGAGCCTTAAAAAGTGGCAAGCTTAGTGGTTATTGAACACCAGTAAATTGCAACTTTTGAAGGGGCCCACTTGGTTAAAGGTCAAAGCTCAAAACTGCAGTGACCATAAAGCCTAGGGATCCGATCCCTTGGTTTTCTGTTTGCCCTTACACCAAGGGGTGGACCCCCGGTCCCATTTCGAGAAACCCTCAGTCGGCTCTTTTCAAATTTGACACTTCCAGACATTTGTTTCTTTCCTCAAAGGGGGGGTGAAAGACAGACAAACCCTACGTCCGATGTGCGCGGGTCTGCTGGGCTGGCCAGGAGTTGGATGTGCCCGGATTTTGGTTTCCTTCTGCTCTGGAAACCCTTGGAGCAAAGTTTGGAGCGCCGAAATGAGCCCTGGTTCGCCTGGTTCCACCAGGCCACCAGGGCCATCTGTTTTCCAAACAGGACACCTATGTCTGGGAGCTTTTTCTGCTGTATTCTGCTTCAGCTCGTTTGGCGTCATCTTCGCCGGCTGCGAGCCTTGAGATATTCGTATGGGTCAATTTTTCTCTTGTCGTCTTTCAGGGGGCCCCCACCCAAGATTGTGGTTGTCCTTTTTTGGTTTCCCTTTTTAAAACCACAGAACAAAGGGGTACGGGCTCGGGGGGAAAAACAAAAAAACATCAAGTTACTGTGATCTGCGGCAGTTTTGGGGATGACGTGGGTTGCGCAGCAGGCCCCCCCTTCTGCCATTCAGAAAAATGTCAAGGGACACATTTCACCGCTCACAAATGATCAGAGACAGGACGGTTCTCAGCCGAAGAACTGCCACATGTTCCGGAGAGCCCAGACTCCTTCTGGCTTCTTCAAAACCAACGGACTGCAAAAGTAAAAGGCAGTTGTTCATGGAACAAACAACAATTTACTAGGTCCCCCAGTAGTGCCCTTTTATCCTTTTTTGGTTGGGAGGGTTCCCCTACTAACATAGACGACATAAAAAAAGAAGCAAAAACAACTCGGGCACCAACTTCTTCTAACGTCAAACTACTGGAGGACCGATTGGGTGTAGGCGGCGACCTCCGGTCAAGGTCCTTGACCCGAGGTCTCGGGGAATCTCAGCTGCATGCTGCTGGCCTTGAGCCTGTCCTTGAAGGGGATCGACGCCAAATGGCTGCTGCCCTTTCATGACAAGGCGCGAGGGAAGTTGGACTTGACCCGCTATGCTATGAGCCTATGTTATGTGTTTCTTTTGTGGTTCGAGCCCCCCAAAAAGGCTAAGGGCCAACATACCCCAAACTATGCACGGGGTATACAGGGCACATACCCCAAAGTCCATCCCTGTATAAGGCCTATAGCTTAAAGGGAATCTATCACTACGGAAAGCATTTTCTTTTTTCCAGGGGGACGAAACAGCACGTACGGGGCGCCACAAGGCGCCTCGCAGAGCCTGGCCCGAGCCTGGCTCTGGGCCAGGCCAACATCATCGTCGACGGGGAGTTCAGCTACCCCTACTTCGCCAACAACATCTTCTTGATGCAGACGGAGCGAGACCTGGCGGCCTGTCGCGCGCGTTTCTGTGAGTCACAGGCGTCCAAGGCGGCCCTTCACGTTCTGTGTTTCTCGCAGGGGTCCTTGAGGGAAGCCTGAAAAGGGGAAGTGATCGTGGGGCAAAAAAATCAAACCACCATGAACCGCCTAAAATCTCCCCCCCCCAAAAAAAATAAATAAAATAATAATAAATAAATCCAAGCTGCAAGAAGTTTGATGGCGTTTCTGCTCAGAGGATGTGTGTAGGTCGCAGGTTTTGCAGCAACCTTGCTCAACGTGAACTCGTATTGCTCAATGGGGAGATACTTGGGCAAACGGTTCAATCTGCATTTCCCTCCTTCCCACCAACATGGCACCCACCAGCGGGTCGTTAGAGCAACATGTCGTCTAGAGCCTTTAAGCCTTTCTCCCTTCTGAGAGGGGCTTTTGTCATGTCTGTGTGCCCTCGGATCACACCTGGCAAAGACTTTTTTGGCCGACATGGGAAGTCGCAGGAATCCTAAAGGGGACAGGGGGGTTCGCAAGGGTCGCAGGCGCATCCATTGGTCGGATTTTTGATTGGGGACCCAAACTGGTGGACATCAGAATTCGGTGGGGATTGTCCAACAATTTGACAGGTTCCCTATTAAAACTCATAGCCATCTGAAGAACGGGATTCTCCTTGCTCCCTCAAATGCTAAGTGTTTGGACCCATGGCCATTTTGGACCTTTTGGGGGCTGCTTTCCCATAAATAAGCCAAAACTAACGCTTAGTTACCCTCGTTGAAAGGTGAACTTCCCTGAAGCGAGGCCTGCTCAGCAATTTTGGCCGGGGCATTCCCAATTCCGGAAGGTCGCACAGGCATCATATTTATATATATATTTTTCAGGGGCGCACACGCAACTGGATGTGTCCTTTTTGAGAGTACCCCTTTTGGGGCGGTTTTAAAGGGACACCAAAACGAAACCACCGTTTTGGGGGGTCCGATGTCTAAAAAAAGACGAGCCTCACCGGAACCCATGTCTTAGAAGCCGTTTGGGCCCATCCCAAATCCTTTGTCCAAGCGACCTCCTCAAAATAATCTCAATGCTTAAAGGGCAGCCCAAACATGTTCTGGGGCATCCATATTTGCCCTTGAAACATCACCCCACCGAAGAGGCAGATCCCTTGAGATGGGCGTCCCAACAAAGAACACCACCATTTTGGGGGGTCCGATTTCCGCCAAAAAGACGAGCCACCCAGAAAAGACGAGGCTCACCCAATTAGAGGCCAGGCGTCCCGACCAAATTTCCTGAGACGTCCAAACCAGCGAGGATATGTCCGGGTCTTGCAGCACCCCAGCTGCTGCTCTGGCACGGACGAGCGCGCCATGAACCGGCTCCTGCACGAGGAGAGGGTCCCCTTGTGCTTCAACCAGGAAACGCCCCTGGAAGCGAATGAACCTGCGATCGGTGCGGTAGGTTGGGATTGCGACGCGGTAGCTTGGGAAGGGAATGAGCCCAGGAATTGGTCCCCTTAAATGAAAACCCACCCGCTGGGTGGTTTATGAGGGTCATTCCATTTCTCATTCCCTGAGCACCAGCGAGTGAAGCCCCAAGCTAGGAGTCGTTTAATGTAGAGTTTGGCCTACGTAGCGGGGACTTTGGGGTTGGAGGAAAGCTTGCTTCAACTATAAAAGGGACCTTTAGAAATTAATCTGGCCAGGAGAGACCCTCCACAAAGCTTCGCGCTTGTGCAAAGGATGTCTGGAAAAGGGTCCCTAATCCATAAACTTATGTAGCAGATTGGGCTTTAGGTTACCACTTTTCTTGATACTCTCAAGGCATCCCCTGTGTTTGAATGGCTACACTGATAACCTTGGGGAAGGGAATCCTACTGTGGCGTCACAACAAGAGCCCCATTTCCGCTACCATTGCTGAAGCCTCCAAAGGGCTTCGATCGTGGGCGCGCCATCCATGAGCATCGACAAACAGTCCGGTGAATGGGAGCTTTGAGAAGTGAGTAGCTTGGATACACGTGTGTTCCAGGCTCATGTTAGCTTTTGGCATGGAGCAGCTTTACCGTGGCTGGTTGTCCTGTGGTGTTGGCCCAGGGCAACGAGAACCCAGGATAAACCCTTGAGCCTGGTTGATGAATAGAGGGGTTCCGTCTACTGTAAGCGGGGCTCCTTCACTTTGGGAGCAACCCCTCCAAGAATACACCGTGGTCAACACATGGGCTTGTGCTGCTTCAGGGTCCCCTTTTCAGGCTGGCTTTAAGGATGAACCAAAAGGAAAACCCGCCGTTTGGGGGGGGGGGGGGCGGGATCCTACTTTGACGTGTACCCCAAATGGACTAGTCTTAATAGGAGAACCCACAAATGGCTGGTTTTCCTCTGGTTTCCCTTGAGAAAACCAACCCAACAAGAAATGGCAAGACACCTACCCGTTTGCAGGCGTCCCGAAAATTATCCCCAGGATTCCAGAAAAAAGGGGGTGTTTCTGTGTCGGGAGCCCCCCACATTTTTCGCGCTAATCGGTTGGCTGCGGACGGCGATTTGTTTCGTCGCAAATCGCCGCGTCTGAGGTTTGGAGTTCACCCCGCCTGGGGCAACTTCGGGCAGACCTTGAAGAATGCCATCGAGGTGCATCGGCCTTTGGGGTGTGTGGACGTTGGATCGGAGCAATGGGCGTGGCTCTGCTCTTTTTGTAGGGGGACCCCCCAAAAATGGTGTTTTTGTTGTCCTTGTGGTTTTCATCTAAACCATTTAAAAAGGGTACCCTCAAAAATGGGGGAACCATACGCGACAAGAGAAAGCGCTCTTGTCCTGGCTCCCAAAAATCTGGTTCTGAGCTCATTGGGCCGCTTTGGTGGCCATCATTTATATGTGCCATCAAGTTGGACAATGTTGACCCCATATTGATCAACCAACCAGTTTATTAATACGGGGGGGGGGTTCCCTGAACTTAGCGGGGAATCAGACCACTTTTGGAGGGGCCGAAAACCAAACAACCATCCCCCTACGAATAAACTGGTCGACTAATTCATATGGGATCAACATTCTTCTTCACTCAACATCATGGCCATGGGAGCACCAGCTTCTTCTTTTTTTAGACACTTGGGGCTGCTCATCAAAAGCCAATGTCATATCTGCTGGTGGGAGGCCATCAAAGTCACAGTTTCAATCTTTGACTCTCCCCCCCCCCCGGTTGGTCCTGGGATGCGTCGAACACGAGGCTGACACTGTGGAAGCGCTGCGGCGCTTCATGCCGGAGGCATTCTTCGCGGTGAGTGACGAGCCCGAAGAGGCGAGGAAAAAGGGGGGGGCGGCTGGTTCGCGGGTTCCTTTGGCCGAGGGGGGTGGGGTCTAGACTCTATTTCACCTTGTTTGCTTCTTCAGTTGCTTTCGTTCTGACTTGCTGCCTTTCTGTATTTAATGATTTATTGGTTCCTTCCTTATTGTCAAGCTCTTCCTTTGCTTCCTTCCTTTCTTCCCGCATTTCTTTCTTGGTTGGCTGTCCTGGCTGGTTTGTTGGTTGGTTGGCTGGCCTGTGTGTGTGCGTGTCAATATTTGAGATCTTCTATTCAGCACCAGTAGCATCACCAAGCTGCGGCCTTTGCAAGCTCCCTACTTCATTTTTATCCTGAGTGCTTACTTTCACGTTCTGGAAGGCTGCGGCCTGTTTGACATTCAAGGTACACAAACCCAGCCATTGATTGGAGACATACGCATCAGACACAATCTAACTGCTATCATAGTATAAGCGCATGCCAAACTCGTTGCAAACGCATTTGAGATGAGACGTTTCATGGCAGGGCCGATTCACCCCCAGAATTGTGGTTTTTGTTTTGGTTTCCCTTTAAAGCCAACCAACAGAGGGTATCCTCAAAAACTGACAGACTCAAGTACGCACCCCTTATGCACACAAGCAAACCAAACCAAACCAAACCAACCTAACCAAACCACGCTAACAAACAAGCCAAACAAACACAAACAAACAAACAAACAAACAAACAAACAAACAAACAAACAAACAAACAAACAAACAAACAAACAAACAAAGGGCCAACGGCGCACCACAGATGGCCGTCGTTTCGGGATGTCGGCCCGGCGCCTCTTTGTGCGCGGCTTCTGCGGGCGCGCGGGGAACTTGCGGCGGGAGCGCCGGGCAGAGGAGCAGGCCGGAACGGACGGCACAGAATGCCTGTTTTGGAGCCTTCCATTTGTTGAAATGAATGTGCTTTGTGTTCCCTGGTTGGTTTTACAGGGAAGCTATCACTACTGGACATATTTCCAGGGGACTTAAGCAAATAGAAGTGGACCTTTGGTGGGTTGGCTCCTTTCTTCCAGGAACCCCTTGTGTTGGTCAAGGGATGTCAAGGGTCTAAAAAAAACAACAACACGGGTTCAGAATGCAGACCGGTGGCTTGCTGTTCTTTTTTTGGGCATCGGCGAGACGGTCATGGCCACTGGAGATGTATGAACTTTGGAACGACGTCGACCCAGGAAGACGCCGCCTTTAAGCAGCCAACGCCGGAAGAGTTTTGAGAGACTCCTCTTAAAGCGATCCCTTGTCCACTTGGCGCGTGTCTTTTTTCGGGGACCCCCCCAAAGCAAATTTGTGTTGTTCCTTTTGGCTTCCCTTTAAACTCAAAACAAAATACCAGCCGAAGAAGACACGGGCCGGTCTTTGGGGATTCCTTATGGCAACCTGGGCCCCAGAAAAGAACTTAGCGCGCGGCCGTGTATGAACTTCACTGTGATTGTATGTAAGAACAAGGGACTGGCCCAGATCGTTAGTTTCCTTTCCATACCTATTTTACATCGACATTTCAGGTGTCTTCAGTTTTGGCACTCCCCCGCTCCTCCCAAGTTTGAGAAGGAAAAGATGAAGGGAGCGAGTGTTATTTTCATTTCTCGAAAAAAGGGACCAGCCTGAAACCAACGCGAATTGCTTGTGAGGCAAACTTCACTCCAGCATCAGATGGTTTTTTTGACCCGTGTCCGTGCTTGACAGGTCCCAGTGGTTTTCGCCCCAGAAAACGCCGCGAGGTGGAGCGGTTCAACCGCATGCTGGACCTTTGCGCTGCGGCGGAGGACGACTCGCTGTGACTTGCGGGGGCCCGTACGTTTTCCATGGCGGTCAGGGAAGGTCACAGCCACGCCGGAAAGGGAGCTAAGCCCCATTGCTGATGGTTGGAAGGGTTTGCAGGGAGCTAAGGAGCTAGGAGTTCTGCAAGGAATTGGTAGCCATGATTACCTAGATGCATGGTCAAAAGGCCTGCGAAAAAAGCTTCAAAAGGGGCTAACGTAGACCAGGAAACAAAAGTACCTAATCATGGGGGTCGGTATGGCTACCTGTTGCTAAGGTTTTAGACAGCGAACATCATCATTAATGAGGGCCATGACCATGAATGACGTAGGGAGCTTTGACAAGGGAGGTTTGGGCTCTCCACTTACCATTTGGCCAACAAACATGGAAGTGGACGGGAGGGTTTTGGAAGGCTACTTCCTTCCCCCTTGCCTACTTCCATCATCATTAGGAAAAGGCTAGGCTTTGATTATGACGCAAACGACATGACCGAACATCAACCATGCGCAAACCAAAGTGCGAGCAACCACAAGTATCAACAAGCTTTGTTGCCTGAAAGAGAGGCTTTGTCACAATCGGGGATTCCTCTTTGGGACCAGGGTGACATGCTATGTCGCCTTTGAGGGGCGTCCAAATAGGTTTCCGCCATTTTAAAAAAGACAAAACAAGATCACACAACAAAGCCACAACTTTCGGTAAAAACCCGCCGGACCGATAACCGGCGCGGCAAAATTGGACGTCACCGCGATCATGGTGCAGCCGAACGTGCGCGGCGCTTGGGTTTTTGCACTTACCACAATGCGCCCCCGTGTGCGATGCTCCAGTGTAATTCACCAAAACGTGTGTTTCGCTGAGGCGAAACAAGAGAAACCAAGAAAAATGAGCAACATTTCCGTCACAACAATTCCTAGTTTTAGAACAAGCATGTGCGCCTTGCCTCAGCGACACACGCAAACCTGTATACGTGTTCTTTGTAAGTGCTTTGTGGGGGCCGTGGTCATCTCCGGGCGCCATGACTGCTGCTGACCTGACATGCTCAGGCGTACGACGGAGAAGGTGGGCGGGTGTGCTTACAATGCGCCAATGCGCGAATCATGCACTCAGGCGTATGACGGAGACACTGGGCGGGTAGGCATGTACGCAGGCGCATGACGGAGAGCGTAGGCGGGTGTGCTTACCGTGTGCCACGCGCATACTCAGGTGTGCGACGGAGAGCCTGAGCGGGTCTGCTTGCCGTGTGCCAAACACGCAGTCAGGCATACGACGGAGAGCGTGGGCGGAAGTGCTTGCCATGTGCCAGGCATGTGACACAGGTGTAGAACAGAGAGCGTCGGCGGGTGTGCTTACCGTCTGCCAGACTTGTACGCAGGGGGTGCGGGTGTGCAGGTGTTGGGTGTGGGCGGGTGTGGGCGGGTGTGTGTGTCTGTGTGCGTGTGTGTGTGTGTGGCTGGGCGGGTGGGTGGGTGCGTGTGTTACAGTTCAGTTCCTCGCGGACGAACCCTGCGTGGGTGATGTACAGCACGAAGTCCACAAGCGTGTAGCCGAGCTCATTGCGTGGTCCATGAAAGCGGCCACGTGTGGCACATGGCCTATGGCTGGGCTTCAACGGAGAGCGTGGGCGCATCGGCGTGCAAAAACCCACGTTTTGCGGCTCGGTAGAAAGTCCTCTTGCTTAAACATCCCAGCTGCAAGTTCACAAGGTCTATGGAGTTGATCAGGTTTCATCAAGAGCCATGTAGAGTTGGAAATCCATGCGCTTGGCGGGCGAACGAAAAACCATGAAACGTCACGCCGGTTTCCAGGGCAAAAACAAACAACAAAGCCACAACTTCCGGTTTGTCTCTACGGCAAAGCTACCCAAATTCGTGGTGCCCCTGGTTGCCCTTCGGGTCCGTCCCTAAGACGTGCCACGAGCGTAGGACTTCCATGGGGCGGAGCGGGTCTTGCAGCGGCTGGTGACGCTCGGCGCACGGTGAGCCATGAGGGAGCCCTGAGTTGAAGCCGAGTGTAGGTCCCATACTGTGGATGGACGAAATCCCAATTCGCACCACTTTGAAACATGGGAAACCATAATTTGTTGGTACTTACAGGAGAACCATCATTGTGGGGTTTCTTAGGTGGTGCATTTTGTCCATCCACAGTATCCCCTCAACTTGGGAGGTGGCGGACATGAATGATTTTGGGTTGCGCACATCTACAATGGTATACATAAACAGGTGTAGATTCTGGACACTATGCGGGCATCTGTGTAAATATATATGTATACATACACACATACACATTCATATATAAGTAAGGTATGTGTAAGACTTTTAATTGAATCCGAAGTCAGCTTCTCCGTAGGAAGGAATCGACGCCCAACAGCCTGAGCTTCGCACTGGTGGTCTGCGCCTCTGCAGAAGCCCGAGACTTGGCGAGGGCGGAGCACTGGCTGAGAAGGCCGGACTGCGGGGGTGAGGGGTGGGGTGGGTGGGTGGGGGTTGGTTTGTGGTGGTTGGGGCGGGGAGTGGGGTGGGCGATGTGTGTTGGTTGCGCTGGTTTGGTGTTGCGTTGGTTTGAGCTGGGGGTGAGTCTTTGGTAGTATTTTGCATTTTTGGTTTCCATCAAAATTATGGTAGGCTCGGTTTACATCCATGTCGAGTGTAGTTTAACATTGACTCAGCTCTCCGGCGACTGGTTTGTGTAGTTCCCAAGTTGTTGTGGTTGTGGCCTGTCGTTGGTTTACTTGCGATCTTCTCAATGGATTGGCTCGCTCGGTCAAAGTTGAGCTGGGGATCAGGGGCGATTTCTAGGCAGGCGATTTGCGCTTCCCACCTAGGTGAGAACGATTCGGGCTGGCCCGATTGCCCAATTGCCGCCCTTTCCTCTTTTCGGTTGCGCAGGGCGTTTGTTTTAAACTCCGAAAACGTCCGGCGCCCCAAAAAAATGAGGCTCCCCGGTTTTTCGCAGGGAGAGAGGCGTAAAAGCAAGCCACGGGACTGAGTGGCCGGAGAGGCGTCGGCAGGTTCTACGCGGAGCTGGGCCCGGAGAGCTGGCAGCATCCCAAGGTGGCCCAAAGCTTACAGGCCGCCGGGGCCAGGAGCGTGGGGCGGGTGGGCAGCAGTTGGTTGGTTTGGAGGTTTGTGTGGTTTGGGTGGGTTGGGTGGTTGGCTTGAGCGGTGGTGGTGGTGGTAGTAGTAGCAGCAGTAGTAGCAGTAGTAGTAGTAGTAGTCGTGGAGGTGGTGGTGGTGGTGGTGGTGGTGTCAAAATAAGTTTAGAAGGAACTTCCGTGGTACAACAACTTTTCAATCAGCCCGTGCAAGACTGACCCTCCCTCCAACGCAAGCTGACGAGTGGCTTGAAGACTTCCTCTCTGCCCAAGTCCACCCAACCCTTCAGCCCAACCACCCCTCCACCCAAACCACCTAGATCCCCTAGTAGTGCCCTTTCACCCTTTTTTGGGGGAGCTACTAAAATTGTCTACAGAAAAAAGTTGGTGCTCTTATTCTAACCGCCCTACTGGAGGGCCTAGCCGCCCAACCACCCAACGTCTCGTCCAAACTCTTCACAGGAGCCTGGCCGACGCCGCCGCGTCCTTCGGCGCCGGCGGCGCAAGCGCCGCGCCTCTCGGCGCGCGGCGCCGCTTCGAGGCGCTGCTGGAGGCCACGCGCGAAGTGGGGGGTGAGGGCGCCCTGGTTGGGTCTTTCTGTGAGGCTGCCCGTATTTTTTGGGGGGCGTTTAAGGGAAAACAACAGGAAACAACAAGAAACATCACCAATGTGGGTGGCTTGTGGGTTTTTAGGAATCATACCCCCCACCCCAAAAATAGGAAACACAAAGGTGAATTGTCCTCTTGGTGTACCCAGAAAGAGCCAACCGAAAAGGGTACCTTCAAAAAAAAGACAGACCCACATCACCCTTTTTGGGGGAATAGAGGAGGGAATTCAAAGATGAGTTGGTCCACCCAGCTGACAAGGGCACCCTCAACATGTGCACCTTGTGAGCATTCTGGCTCGTGTCTGTTTCGAAAAGGATACCTCACCCAAGTGGCTTTGATTGAATTTCCCCTTGGGTAATGTGCCAGGGGGACATGTCGCGATGACTTAGAAAAGTTAAAAAAGGTAATTGCAACACATGACATGTCAGCCCCAAATGGATTTGTTCAAAGACACCTATAGGACAAGTGGCGAGTATCGCTGCCAGAGAAAAAGGAGTTGATGTGAGCTCTTCTTCTTTTTTAAACGTTGAGGGGGGTTGGGTTGTTTGAAGGTTGGTTGAAAAAGGGGAAAACACCAAAACGGTTGGGACAACCAGTTGTTTTCGGCTGTCTTGAGGTTGGGTGTTGGTGGTTGGTTTTAAGGTTGGACCACCTGTTTTCTGGGATTTCTCATGCGAGCGACCGCTTGGCAGGGGAACAGCGACCGGGAGGAGATCGAGCGGGTCTTCCACGAAGCACTGCAGGCGAAGCAAAGTCTTCCGAAGCGCCCAGAGTTTTGTTGCCTAAGGGTCATGACCCCTCATGCAGACCCCCAGGCCCTCATCAAGAACCCCAACCCCTCAGGGGCCCTTGGAAACAACGAGTCTTGAGGGCCCAAAATCAATGGGGGGGTGGAAACAACCAGTTTTGAGGGCCCAAAATCAATGGGGATTCTTCGGGGAATATTATTTTTGGTGTGTGTGTTTTTCGAAGGCCGCCGGCTGAAAACGAAGCCACCAGGAGCACCACCATTGTGGCGATTGGGGAGGGGGGAGGGAGGGGGCTATTTCTTTATGGCTACTTTGTTGGATCTTTTTGGCAATAGTGGATTTTCCATTGGACCCAACAGTTCAACTTTTCGCAGAGGAGCAACAGCAACGATGATGTGCTTGTACTTACTTTACTTACTTTAGTGATGCCAATTCAAAGTTTAGTATTGCCAAGACTTACTCTAAATTGTGTACTGCTCAAGCCTGAGACAGGAAGCCTTTTTCCATCGTTTTTTGCTTGGTTGGGCGGGGGAGACACTGTCTGGTAAAGCGAGCCTCGAAACAGTCGCATTAGGAAAGCACTTTAGGTAAAAGCGACCCGAACTACAAAAACGGGTCTGACACTACCCTCAATGGGGTTGGCTGACTACGAAAGCCAAGAGAAACACCGCCGCTTTGGGGGGCGCCGATTTTGGCGCACACCCATTTTAGTCACAAAAACCTGAGAAAGATGTGGCTTTCTTAGACTGCCACTTCAAAAAACAACCTGTTTTTTTTTAACACAATCCACTCATGAAGTGAGAAGTGGGGCACATGCGCATTGAGTTGTTCAGTGAACCTACCTGTCTTTTTGTTGTTGGCTTCCTTAGAACCGTCAACCCCGAAAAGGGTTCCGATTGTTCACCTTTTGGGTCACTGGGCATCTGGGTTGAACGTGCCGGGCTTTCTTTGTGGGGGGACACAACTGGCTGGCGACTACAAGTCCAGCCATGTAAACCGTGATGCACAAATGGCGGGATTGCCTCAAAATCAGGGGATGTACTGGCAAAGTGGGTTGTTTCATGTTGGCTCCCTCTATCAAACAAACAAACACACGCACACACTAGCTTAGTTACACACATCCAGCCATGCAAATGTTGATGCAATGTTTGGACGGGAAGTCAAGCACGGATTCTTTGGAGGTATGCACGTTTCCTCTGACAGGTACCGGGGATTTCCCTACGATGGTATATGTGAAGCAAGCACATCCAAGCAACTCATGAAAAACACCCAGTCACACGGTGACTTTCAGGGCAGTTCTGTTGTTCCCCTACAGTACTTGTATCACGGGTATCCACCGTGGAAATTGCGTGTCATCGCGGCAACACACCTCCCCATCGGACGGAGTTGGTAGAGGCGAATTGGCAATCAAACGGACCATGTTCCATACAAACGGCCGAATTACATAAACAGGAACGGCGCGCATGGCCACAAGCCACATCGATGAAAGCGCACATGCTGCTTTCTTTCCAACAGGGCGATTTCGGTTCAGGATGTGCGACCAATCGGTTGGCACCCCTTCTTGGGTTTAGTTTACAAAGCAAGTACACGCAGAATGAAACCAGTTTCCTTGTAGCTACTTTGAATGCTCAACCACCCCCAACCACCCAACCCAAGCCCCAACCCAAAGGCGTATAGTTTCGGCACCTGGGCCCTGGAATCCTGGAAAGTTGCGAACCCAAAAGCGGACGGCCTGCGAACCCTAAAGCGTAAGGATTCCCCACAACGCCCAAGGCGGGTTGAGCGCTTTCTCCATAGAAAAGTGTAGACAAAGCATACTTCCACCCTCGTCAGGCAACTTTTGAAGTGTTTTGTGGCTCAAGGGTTTTGCAAACTCCAAACCAAGAGCACGCCTGGGAAACTATGAAACTTGCGCTTTTCGGGAGACACGGGGACCACCCAAACCGGTACGGCAATGGTGATTGCCCTGAAAAGGAATGTACCACAGTAAAAGACATGTCAACCACCTCCAAACAAAGCTGTTTCAAACTTAGGTCGGTTGGTGCCGCCCGCCAAATCGAACACTTGGATGTTAAACCCACTAGCAAGTACAGTACGTGGTAACCATGGTGTTGATAGGGGGACTAACCCGAGTTACCCCAGTTGTACCTACTTAGTTGCTAGGTTTGTAACTACGCTGATTATCTTTCTTGTTGGCAAATTGCAGCAGGGCGTGTTGTTTCAGACCTTGTCGACCTTGAGTTTCCCGCTTTCCGAGCATTTGAACGTGAGTCTTGTTTTGTTTGAGGGTACCTTTCACCAGGAACCAAGAGGACCTCCCCAATTTTTGGGGTCCTATTTTGAGACATCGCCAGGAATGGGAGCACAGCAGCACCGCCCGCAAGCACCTGTACCAAGAGTACTTGGCCTTTCTGGTGCGTGGGAAAGAGAAGGAGCAGGTGCAAAGCCGCTTGACTTGCGGTTGGGCGGGCAAGCTCTTGGGGCGGTGTATCTCAGGAAAACGTGCCGCCCTTTTCTTATGGGGCGCCAAAAAAAAGGTTCACCGTGTTTGACACCCCTTCTGCCGGCTTCCATTGTTTGCTGGTTTGCTTCTTTGAATGGTGCCAGCCAGGCAAGAGTTGCAGGTGTTCATAGTGTACTTTGTTCAGGTGCCGTTTCATGGTACCTTACGCCCCCCAGTTCGCAAGCTTCATTCTCTCAAGCTGACATGCTGAGCGCTCAGGTCGCTTGCAGGAGATGGCGGCCTTGGGGTTCCCTCCGGACGCCATCAGTTTCGGGGTCCTCATCAACGCGGTGGCGGAGAAAGGCAACTTTGGGGCATTTTGCTTGGATGTTAGGACTTTCACTTTTTGCCAGCAGGGGGGCAGATTGCAACCGAGGCAAAGACGTGGCCTACGCCCGGGACCTTTTCCGCCAGGCGGAGGAGAGCGGTGTCAAACCCACGCTGCCGCTGCTCAATTCCATGCTGAAGGTGTGTGCGAGAGCGGCGGCTCGGCTGGAAGCGCTCAGCAAGTTGGAGCCTTGGGGGTCTTCCGGGTGGAGGGTTTGGTGCGCGTGGTTGCCCTTTTTTTGGAGGGGGGTACCCTTTAAGCTCAATTGCAACAAGAAGGTGCATTGGTTTTACCTTTGGAGGGGGGTCAATTTTGAGTTCAACTGCCAACAAAGACCCTCTTTCGCCCCTTCCATTTTCCTCCGAGCCTAGTTTCCGCGTGGCTTGCAAGCTGCAAGCTCAAGCGCGCGCGCTCGCTCAGTGACTCAGGCAGACGTGGAGAGTGCGAAGGCCTGGTTTCAGAAGATCCACTCGGCCTCCTTGAAGCCCAACATCTTGTCCTTCAACCATCTGCTGGCCGCCTGCGCCACCTCCAGCATGTCCGAAGCGCAGGACGCCGATTTGTTTCAATAGAAGCGAGCGCCGAGCCAGAAATCCGGGGCTTGTCGGCTTGTCCCAAGAAGGCGGGGAGGCCAAGAAGGAAAACGAGTTTAAGGTTGGGACAGGAGATCTATCCTACCCTCAGTCGGTTGGAAAAGTTTGAAGCAAAACAAAAAAGTATGGAAGAAAAGCAGATAGACGAACGCCGTTCCTAGGGCCTCGAATCGCAGATGCCACCTTTGTCTTGGTGCTCACAAATGCTCAAGCAACCACATTCTTTCCGCATGCTTTGAGCTCGGGCCTTTCAAAGATGAGCTTTTGCCAGAAGGCCACAAAAACAAACAAACAAACAAACAAACAAACAAACAAACAAACAAACAAACAAACAAACAAACAAACAAACAAACAAACAAACAAACAAACAAACAAACAACGGCCACAAAAACAAAATTACAAACAAAAGGCCACACAACCACACAAAGAAAAGGCCACAAAAACAACCAAGCCATCACAAGGCCACAAAAAACGAGCAAGCACACAAAAGGCCACAAAAACTACAGTAGCTTCCAGCAAAAAAACAACCAAACGGGTTCCTACTTTTGGCAAAGGGAATTACCGAAAGTTTGGAGTGGTTCTTAGGCCTGGGGAACCAACATAAAAATCACTCACCAGCCGGCCTTTTTTTGACCAGCGCCGGGCTTCTTTGAAAATCGTTCGGTCCCGCGATCTTTTTTGTTTCTTTCCCCCAAACCTTTGTTTTACCGTGTGTTGATACGTGTTGTTTATCAATGTATACATATATATATATATATGCATGCTATAGAACAAATACGGTTATGTAAATATAATATATATATATATATAGATATGCTCACCCCCCCCCCCCCCCCCCCCAGGGCCTACCTTTTCACTGACCATATATATATATATATACAAGTACTACTTATGTGCCCAGAAGTTGTCCTCGCCCGGAGGAGATCCTGAAGACCATGCGCGCCAATGGTTTGGAGCCCGACGGCTTCAGCCGCTTGATGGTCTTGGCGAAGTCGGAATGTCCGGTTGGTTTGGATTTGTTTTTATTTTTATTATTTTTGTTTTTATTTTTCTTGCTGGTTTCTTTCAGTGGGTTTGCATTGCATTTTTTTCTTGCTGGTTTCTTTCAGTGGGTTTGGATCGGTTTCCCTGGATTGGGTTTGAAGCCAAGGGAAGGCACCGCGAGATCTGGGGGGATGAAACGGAAGGGGATGAAATGAAACGAGGAGGGTTAAATATATCAAAGGGAACCTCCTTGAGGATGAAATGGGGCGGTGAAATGAATTGCTTTCCCATTAATAGGGAACCTTTCTCAAGGGTACAATTTACATGGGACACTTTTTAACATATCCCACAAAACCCGCGGGGCTCAGGAGTTTGCCAACGTCCTTTACACGGCCGGTTTGTGGGATCCCAAGCAGGGTGCCAACTCACAAAACGACGAGACACCCAGAAGGAACCAACCCCCTGACCACATCCCTGGTTGGGTTTCTGTGGCTCCTTCCAGGTCCTTGGAGAGTCCAAGAGACGAATACAATTGTCCCAAAGAAGAAACACACATCCCTGAAAAGCTTTCACCCTTCCCCGACCTCCTTTTTTTTTTGGGGGGGGTCCTTGGGTTGGGAATAATGGGGTTGTCTCAAAACCAGCTTTCTCTTGGCTTCCGTTTGAAAACCAACCCCGAAGGGAGCACTGTCAAAAGGGACCTACACATACCCCCTACTCCAAATACCCTCTTGTTTCAGGGTATCATGTCGACCCTCTACATTCCATGGAGGTTTTTACCATGGAAAACCAGGTTTTCCCAAACAAAAATGAAAAACGGGTATGTTGAGTAGGGGATAGGTTTGGTGCCCTCTGATTCGTTGGCTACGAGCCTACACAAGAAATGGACTGGTTGACTCGCACCCTCCCTCCGACAATCAGCAATAATCTTCCATTTGCTTAAGATTTTTGTTTCTCCCTTGTTGGTTTCCAAAGGAATGTATTACTACGTCGTTTGTTTGTTTTTCCCCCCCCAGGGGGCGAAAAAAACAATTGGAGGTCATTGAAGCTGGCAGAAGGGTTTTGGACGACTCATGGGTTCACAAACAAAAAGGGACCCCGGCTTGTTTTCCATGTTGTTGGCGCGCATCGCTGGAGTGGGTGTTCGGGTCTTGAGGCACAAAAAAGGTTGGTTTTTGGTATCCCCTTGGTAAAAGCGTGCTGCAGAATGAGTTGATGGAAAAATGTGCGCGCATGTGTGTGTGTGTGTCTCTTTTAATGATACCCCATTTGTTGTTGCTTCAAAGGGGAACAAAAACAAGGAACACCACTATTTTGGGGGTTCCCCAAAGCATACAAACCCATATAAGATACTCACTTCCCGAGTTCCTGGACTTTCAACTTGTTTGGGTAGGCCACTCAGAAGTGAGGATAACAGTGTGAAACCGGCCCCCGAAACCCACGCCAACATTTTGGGGATCCCCGAAAAAAGACGAACCCAAAAACACAAAATGGGTGAAAGGTGTTCCCCAAAAAAAACAGACCCATAAAAGGAAAAATGAGTGAACGGTGTTTCCCCCCCTCCCTCAATTTGAGAACCCCCCCCACCCCTTTGGGAGGCTACGGCAGCCTCGTGAAGGCTGCTGCACGCGGCGAGGAGGCGGAACTGTGGCTGCGAAAAGCCGGGGAGGCAGGCGTGCAGGCGAGGAAACCGAGAAATCGGGGGGAGGGATGGGTAGGGTTGCTCCCAACAGATGGCCAAAAGTGGTAGACATGTGTCTGTGTGTGTGTGTCTTTCTTTCGAGGGTACCTTCTTTTGTTGTGCGGTTTTAAAGACAAACCAAAAGGACAACCTGGAGTCTCCATGACCCTTAAAAAAAGGGATCATTACCCAAAATAATGGGGTCGTTGACCCATTTTTGAAGGGTCATGGAGACTCCAGGAACCAACATGGAAAAACGACACTCCCAACATTGCCGTGGGTTCCTTGGGTTTCTTTGTGCCAGTTCCGAGCACTCGCGGTTCATGCGCCAGAAGTGTAGTCGGGCACATTTTCGCAGGCGTGATGTTTCGACTCGCCGGCTGGGCCCGGTGCGCATGTTGAGACCTCATGCATGTTGAGAACGCAGCCGTGAGTAGTTTTACATGTGTTGATAATTTTGGAGAGCCAAGTGATTGCTGCGCCCATACCTGCGCATGATAAGCACACCCGCTCAAGCGTACCCAGTCAGCACTGTATTCACCACTGCCTCCACGGCGGCTTGCTTCTTTTCTGCTTCTTTTGCCTTTGTTTGTTGGGCGGCTGCCTGACGGCATGGTTTTAGCAAAGGTGGCCAGAGTCAGGGGGTCTGTGAAGCACAAGGTGCTGAGAAGCTTGTGTTTGCTTTTTTTTTCTCCCCCGGACAGACTCCCTTCTTCACCTTTGCCACCCCAAAATTCGATGCCTGCCCACATGTGGGGAGTGTCTCATTGCAAGTGCTCAACCCCACCCCATAAACTCCCTAGGATGTTGAAGGACCGTTTTCTACAAAATGAGGGTTTCGCCTGGGTGAAATGCATGGCTTTGGGAAACGCAATGGCACACCGGGCAAAGCAGTCTATACAGGGCCCAGTCTTTTGGCGCACTTTGAAACACGCCTGCGTGAAAAACACAGACAACACCGCGCAGCGCAGTAAACAATCCGTCGGGATGTTTATCAATTTGTGCTTAAGTTGATCCTAGGTTCAGGGCGGCTTTTTAGATCCTTCACCCGAACCGAAACTGGTCTGGTGAAGGACTTGGTTGGCCATGGTTCAAAGCCAATGGTACCATTTCGTGATAGGTGCACCACCCATTTTAGTCTATTTAGTGGGGATTGGGATGTTCACTGGGCCTTCGGGCTGTTTGAACAACCGTCAAGGCCGATGCCGGCATGTACGTGGCGGCCATGCGGGCCTACTTTCAGCAACCCAAGGAGGCGAGTGGAACCGCCTGGTGCGGCCGGGGGAATCCGGTTGTCTTAGGTCCTACTGATGGACAAAATCCTGCACCACTAAGAAACCATGGGAAACCATTGTTTGCTGCTTTGTACAGGGTTTCTCGGGTGGAGCAAAATGGTGTCCGTCCATCCACAGTATTACTTTGACAGTTGGGTCGTCAAAGTCAGAAACTGAACATTGAGCTGAGCCCACGGATTTGTTTGCTTTTGAGGGGTTGAAGATAGACATATCCAAGCGTCTTTCCTGCGAAGCTGCAGACTGGCATGGTCAAATTGTTTGGCCGGCCTCAACCTGCCCATGGCTGAAAAGATTTCGGCGAAAGTTGTTGCGCGGTCCAGTTGCTTTCCTGTTGGACCAAGCCCAAATGATGACTGGTCGTGGCTGGGCTGGGTGTTCGGAGGGTCGTTTTTGTTCTTCGTTTCGCCTGGAATCTAACACATTGTGGTTGCTTCCTGGCATTGTCTTTTGAACGGGGTCTTCCTTTAGGTTCCTTCTATTGCTTCACGAAAGCCAACCTGAAGTGATTCCTGGAGATTTGGGAGGGTTCAACGATGTCGGCCTGGGGCTGACATGGCTGACATTTCTTTCAACTTAAGCTTGACTTGTTTTCATCGGCTTGGAGGGGAAGGGGAGCGACTTCTTTGGCAAGTGAACCCGCACCCAACCACAAAACGTAAGAACATCGCAGTGTGGCCTTCTTGTTGCAGTTTTCCATATGGTGACATCAGCCACTGGGGAAACTCCCCAGATTTCATTTGCCAGGTCAATGACTCCCAAAGGGACAAATCAGAAAACGGTTTGGGCCTGTGGCAAAATAGGGTGACCCCCCAAAAATGGTGGGTTCTTTTTAGTTCCCCCCCAAAAGCAAAACAAGAGAGTGTCCCCGCACAAACAGAGACACCTGCAACATTTTGCACATCCAGGTTCCTGGCCCTGGGAAGAATCCGTGAGGTCCGTCTCTTCAAAACATGCGGGTATTTGTTTTGGCGTTGTCTTGTTGGTTCGCTTTGCAAGGGGGTCATGGCCTTGTGAACCTCGAGGCCTTGTACAGTGTTTTTGTCTAGGCTTGTTTTGGGAAAATGTGGTGGTTTGTGACTCGTTTGTGACGAGAATGGTGGACTCGTTTGCCTCACAGAAATGGCCGAAACAGCCAACCTGTATTTTTGGGGGACGGCCACTGTAGTGCCGGACGAACCACATCAGGGATGTGGGATCAAGGGTTATCCCCAGTTCTGTGATACAAGGGGATCTCCCCCTTGCATGGGTTAGTCTTTGGGAAGCCCTTTCTGTTGTGTCACAGAGGCGATCATTTCCGGAAGCGAACGACGACAGAGAGTCCGTTCGCCCGTTCGCCGGCCGCCCAAGCCACGCAGACGTGCCGCAGGTGAAGCGCCTCTTCGAGGAGATGCGGGACCGAGTGCCGCCCACCGAACAGGCGTGGCTGGCGTTGGCCTATGCGCACGCCACCGAGGGTGAGGCTGGTAGACTTGGGGGGGGGGGGGGGGCGGGGTGGATGGGTATTTTCTGTGGTTTGCAGACCATTGACCTTTGGGCAATCAGTTTGTATCAGGTATACATATTGGCTCAACGCCACGCAAAACTGGCTCCACCGCATCAACCGCGCCGAGTTCTGAAGCATCACATACTGGGATCTGACGCCACCTGGCGCGACAGGCTCAAAGAACCAAGCCAACCAAACCAGCAACCAAGCCCCGCCAACCACATCGGAAGCCACATCGCTTTTTCCTGCCGAGTGCCAAGCCAGCAGCCCGACCAGGCTACCCAGGAAACCACGCTGATTTGTTTTCCTGGGTTGCAATGCCCGAGCGCTTGGCGTATTCAGCCGACTCCTGACAAGCGTTTTCAGGCGATGTGTGAACACCAGTTGGCCCCGCTTATAAAAAATATGGATTGTTTGTTTGCTTTGTCTTGTTTGCTTGTTTATTTGGTTGTTTGTTTGTCTGCTTGCTTGTTAGTAAGTCTGTTTGTTTGTTTGTTTGTTTGTTTGTTTTGTTTGGTTGGTTGGTTGGTTGGCGGGTGTGCGGGTGGGTGGGTGGCTTGGTGGGTTTGGTGGGTTTGGTGGGCTTGGTTGGTAAATTGGGTTGGTTTGGTTGGCTTTGGTTGGCTTGGGTTGGGTTGGGTTGGGTTGGGTTGGGTTGGGTTGGGTTGGTTGGTTGGCTGGTTGGCTGGTTGTTTAGTGTGTGTGTGTGTGTGTGTGTCTGTGTGTCTGTGTGTGTGTGTGTGTGTTTGACGGACGGACGGACGGACGGTTTGTTTGTTTGTTTGTTTGATTCTATGCTTGCTTGCTTGCTTGCTTGCTTGCTTGCTTGCTTGCTTGCTTGCTTGCTTGCTTGCTTGCTGGCTTGCTGGCTTGCTGGCTTGCTGGCTTGCTGGCTTGCTGGCTTGCTGGCTTGCTGGCTTGCTGGCTTGCTGGCTTGCTGGCTTGCTGGCTTGCTGGCTTGCTGGCTTGCTGGCTTGCTGGCTTGCTGGCTTTTGCTGGCTTGCTGGCTTGCTGGCTTGCTGGCTTGCTGGCTTGCTGGCTTGCTGGCTGGCTGGCTGGCTGGCTGGCTGGCTGGCTGGCTGGCTGGCTGGCTGGCTGGCTGGCTGACTGTGAGGGTTGGGATGGTTAATGTTTGATGGTCAATGTTTGATGTTCAAATGTTTGACGGTCAACGTTTGGTCAATGTTGCATCACATCCTCTGACTGGAAGTCGTTCCCTTTTCTACACTGATGCCGGTTGGAGTTTAGTTGCGGGGCTCATTCATCCCAAAAGCAGTTGGACCCTTGCATTTCGACTTTCCCTGTTTCCTGGTTGTTGTTGGGAAACATTTGAACCATTGTTGCTTGTTGTGGTTTAGTTGTTGAAATCCAACCACTTAACTGCTAAGATTTAAAACTTTTTGCTCCCCTTCCAACGTCAACCACGGTTTTCTTTCACTCTGCGCACTTCCATTTGGCTGTGGGTCAAAACCAATGGGATCCCATTTTGGGGAAGGTGAATTCACCAGTTCACTGGGGGGTAACCGAGATTTGGACCCATGGCCATAGAACTGCCACCAAAAAAGGGAGTTACTTATTAGCCTGGAGACTCCATCGTAGCAACAAAAATATGCCTCCCCCCTGGTTCGATACACAAATTAACACGTTGTAGCGTTTCTTCCCCCGCAATTGCTTTCGAGCATTTTTGCGCAACTCAACGAAGCGAGCGCACAAAAAGTGCAAAACAAGCGCAAATCGGTGCAACAAAGTGCAAACGAGCGAAAATCCCAAACATGGTACAGGGAATGGTTCCGACGGGCGCGTGATTGCTGACAACTCGAGTGATTTTTGTTGAATCGTACATGTATTTCAGAACAGGTTTTCACGAGCAGAAATATGTCGAGCAAATAATAATGTATCAATGGAGGCTGCAGGAGATTTCAGTGTTGAGAGACATGGCGAAAAATGAAGGGGTGGAAGGCCCGATTTCGATGTCCGAGCTTGTGGGACGGCCGAAATTCGTATTTATGGCCATCCAACTCCGACTTTCAACAAGTCACGGTTTCCGTCTCCGTCTCTCTGACTCACCACCTGGGAGGTGGAGCGGGCGGAGGACGCCGTCTTCGCAGTCCGCAAGACCTGGGGGGACCGCGCGGAGCTCGGGACGTGCCTGCTCTTCGCCTACGCCAAGAAGACGCCCGGCCGATGCTGCGATTTTCGCACGGCTGATGTGACTAGGTCCCCCAGCAATTGGTGCCCTTTCTTTTGCCAATCTTTTTTGGGGGATATCTTTTTGGGGTTGGGAGGGTTCCCATACTAAACTAGACTACAGAAACCTGTGCTGGAGGACCTAGTTGAGGTCCTCAAAGGGAAGCCGGAGGAAACCCACCTGAAGCTTGCCCTCATTTAATCAGAGCCCTGGTGTCAAACAACACATGTTTACGGGTTTGGAGGCATGGTCATGAACCCTTTAGGGATTTTTGGACAGCTATGAGGAGGTTTGGTAAGGGAACCCATGACCATCCATGCAAGAATGAGGTGTGGCTATGGCAAGTGGTGGTGGTGGTGTACCTCCCACCTTTTTCTTCGAGACCGTACTTGTTGTAACCGTTTTCAACGAAATCAACTGAGCACAAAAATCGTCAGAGGTTTCCCCATTTTGAAGCAAATGCATAGTTTCACGCAGCCTGTGGTAGCTAGGCGTCTCACTTTGCGCCAAGCCCATGATATCCCATGTGAATTGTTTGGGCAACTTAAATCTGCAACTGGCGAACCAAGAGGGTTTATATGGGTCCATGTCTTGTTTCAAGTTTGTTTTTTCATACCCACATATATCCCTTTTCAAGTCACCTGTGAGGCAAGTTTAGAGGATGGCTTCTTCACATGGGGTGATGCTTAAAGGGGGCATATTGCCGGCGCTGCCCTTTTTCCCCCTTTGGTTGCTGTTCGGTCGGACCGAGCCAGCCTTTACATTTCTGTGACGTGGTCACAGACCAGGCCACATGCGCATTGTTTGAAGCTTGCCTGGAGCTGGGGTTCCCCTTTTGCCAGTCTGGGATGCCGCAGTGGCAATTGATTTTAGTGGGGGAATCCCCACAATCGCAGTTGATCGTATCTACATGATGTTCACTAAAGGCTCCCCAGAAAAAGACCAAGCGAAAACCTACAAACCCAAATGTGTACCCCAAACCAGCCCCTAAGAACGATATGGGAATGAATTTTAATAGGGAACCACCTCAAAGTGATGGACATGAATCCCCATGATGATGTCCACCAAAGGGTTCCTTATTAATATTCCTGGTTTACCCTTTTTTTAATACCTGTTTTTGTTTACCTGTTTTTTTTTTTTTTTTAATACCTGTTTTATAGCCATATCGTTTCTACCCGCTTTTTTTTCCCCCCCGGCTGCGCAGCGGCGCAACGAAGGATGGGCCAGCGGAGCCGGAAGGCCGAGGCCTGGTTCACAAAGCACGTGAGGTGAGGCCGTGGACCTGAAAGAAATTTTGGGTTTCCCTTTGGTGCGCATGTAGGTTCCAAACCATAAAAAACCTTTTTCTAGGTGGAAAAAAATCCCACTTGCATGAGTTGGACATCCACCCTTTGATCGCAAGAGCAAGATAGCAGCTGTTTAAAGGGAACGTGCCTCTATTATGCTGGACATGTGTCCTTCTTCGGACGGAGCTTCGGCAAACGGAGGTGCTTCCTCTTACTGTAGTATCGATTGATGTGAGAGGTACTGCAGATTTGGCGATTTAGTTTTTTTGGTTCTGCTCATATTTAGTAGGGGGCTGGAAGCAACATGTTTTTTTTTGCTACCCTACCAAGGGTTGTGAAGATAGGGGAACTCCTTTTGGGGGGGACCAAAGCGGTGGTTCCATGTTTAATTTGCAGGGCTGTACTGCAAGCAGGCTCGAACAAACGGGCATGCCGTCCAGCACCCACAGTCTCGGACGGTGACCTGGTGGTAGAACATAGGAAGATGGTTCTTGTTTCACTGCCTTATTGGAAACGCATGTATGCTCCCCCCCCCCGAACAGTGGCAATGGTTTCCTCTGGCCGGCATGAACAACCTGTCCCCCAAAACGGCCCGGCAAAAGGAGCCGGCCTTGAGCATGGTAGACCGGGGGCCCAATTTCGGGGGTGTCTTCGGGTCCAAAACAAACGACAGTTGGCCTCAACCCAAGTGTGAAGCATGTTGGAGGCTCTACTTTGCTTTTGAGGGTCAAAGGACTCGCCACTTTGGGGAGGTTACCCAGCTGGTGGCGTGGAGAGCCAAGGAGCTGTGGCCCCGGTATCCCAATTTGCTGAGCCGAACCCGGAGCTACCGATCGGAGTCCTGCAAGTACATGGGTGTGTTTCTTTTTCTTTGTTTCTGGTTCTTTTTTCTGCGGGACCCCCAGAAATGGTGTGGTTTTCCTTTTTGGTTTCACTTGAAAACCAACTAACAGGGGTACCAACTCAAGAAAAAGCCATTCACATGGTAGTGGGTTGAGCAATATTCCTGGCCCCCAAATGACCATGGGTAACTGTTCCCATGTAGGAAAATATCGAATCCTTGATTTGTTTCCACCAATGGTCATCCCATGTATCACGGACCTTTTGACCAACGCCCACATACCCCAACCGTGGTTGCTGTCGAAAACTCGCCTTTTGGGGGGAGGCTACCTAGCTGGTGGTTGGAAGGGAGCCAAAATTGCTTTTAAAGAGGGAGGTAAGGAGCCGCCAGTCCGGTAAGCACTTGGTAGTTAAAACAAAAACGAGACGCCGCGTCTGCGGAACAGGTGGAGTTTCGGCGGCTGGCGAAGCACTCGGCGCCGTCTGCGCAGGCACTACGGTACCTGCGCCAGGTGCGGACGGGGGAGAGGTGGCAGTGGGACATGGCGGAATTCCCACTGGCCGCTTTCCTCCCATGGGCTGAAATGTTGTTCTTCTCCCCCTTTTTGAATTGAAAGGGAATCGAGATCACTACTGGAAGGTTTTGTTTTTGTTTTTTCTTTCTTTTTTCCAGGGGGGAAAGAACAAATGGAAGTTTCCCAACGCCATTCCCAACAGCGTCATTCCCAACTCGAAAAGGAGCATGGTCACCTCATGTTGTAACCGTTGGTGCTAGGGGCAACTTTCCTGTTCTTTCCAGGGATCAATGGTTGAAACAAATTGGTGATCAACGACAGAGCCGCGGGGAGTGGTGGAGAGTGGGGAGGTTAGGGGTTCCTTCTGCGCGTTTTGGGTTTTTGCTTGTTCTCAGTAGGGAAATTGGGGAATGACTTGTCTCCCCCCACTTCGAGGGCGGCGCTCTGTTAGACTACCATACTCAAATAAGTTATTGGACACATGTATCCCCAAGAGTCAACGGCTCTTGCAGGTATGCTAACCTTGATCCAAAGCAACATTCGGCACAAGGGCGCCGCTGGGACAAGCCATTCTGACAACCATGGTGTCCCTAGTTGTTGGGACTTCCCCTCATGACTTTTGATAAAAAGGGGAAAACCGGCCCAACAGAGCTCCGCGGCATCCGCTTCCCCTCGGCCGAAATTCGCGTCTCCGGCGTTTCGGCTTCGCGCCAGGCCATGGGCGACAAAGCCGCCGGGGCGCTCTTGCGCGAGCTGGGCCTGGCCGAGGCGGAGTGATTGAAAACAAGGCGCGCGTCCCAAGAAACGGCGAAGTCGCCCGGGCTTTTGTGCACGCCGTGTGCTGTGTTCTGTTTGCGTGTTTCTGCGCGTTCGGTTTGCGTCTTTGTGTTGTGCGTGTGTTTTTTTGTTGGTGCTCCTGGTTGGCTTGCTTTGAAGGGAACCCGAAAGGACAACCACGGTCTTTGGAGATTTTTTCGTGGGTTTTGGTGGTTTGCCGGTGGAATGATGGTCGATTTTGTTGGTCGTGTTGATGGGCCACACCCAACGCGGAAGCAATACGCACACACCATCCAGGAAAGCGGGAGGCCCAATTGCCTAGTAGGCCGTTGCTTGTGCACAAGATTTGCCAGCAGTGCATATGCATTTCCTTCGCTGCTTCCCCTGCTTCACCCAGCTCCCCAAACACCCAGCCCGTGACCCAAGCTCTTTGAGACGGGGTGGATGAAGAGACGGGTGGATGCTCGACCCGCAGCCATTTGCCACCGGCACGTGCCGCTTGAATTTCTCAACCGCCTGGGGCCTGAGTGTGGCTTTTCGGAAAGCGACTGAGAAGCTGAGAGGCAGACAGGCGATCAATGCTCGGAAATCGACCTTTTTGGTTTTATGTTGTTGTTGTTTTTTTTGGGGGGGGCTCATTGTTGTATAGGCTTTCAGGATTTTTCCTGAACCCCCTCCCAGTTTGACCGCACCTTATGACTTGCCTCAAAATCCACCGGCCTTCGAGTCGAACACATGAATGACACAGCCCCCTTGAGCCCTGCGGAGCAGTTTCTGGGTTCGACTTCCCTGATCCACATCCAAGTTAAAATGCCGCGCTGTGGCAGAATCGGTTTTACGCAAACCCATGATGAAGGCCCTTTATAGGGGAGTATCAGACTTCGGGCTTTTGGAATAGTAAAACTTGCACAATAATACGGTTAATTGCGATGTGTTGAAATTTGTGTTGATATTTTGGAGTATTTGCAGGAATAGTTTATTGTTGTTTTTTTGTAAAGCAAATGCACATCAATCTCCATGTCCCCCACACCAATTAACATAGAACCGGACGTTTGTGGGCTCCTGGTTTGGACCATTGTCGTTTTACAGGGACCATCTCCCAAACGTCATTTTCCAAGTGAAAAGGGCGGGAGGGTACATGTCCCTACGCTTTAAGAGGACATTCCTCGCAGCGGCACATGGACAACTTCTATGGGGGCAGCAAGAGATCCAGGATTTGATTCCCACGAGCCCTCCTTTCTACTAAGGCCTCTTTCAACCATGGCGCCTTTCACCCCGCTGGAGCTCAAGGATACCAGCCCCGAACTCAGAATCGAATCTCGCCGGGCCGGAAGCCAAGATCGCTCTTGGAGCATAGCTAAGCTGAAAGAGGTGGCAAGTATTTAAGTCTCGTTGGCTCTGTTCATACCAAGGGTGGCAAAAAGAAGTGGAACAGTATTTTTTCCAGGGGGATTTTTGCTTAGGGGTGTAACAGAGCGACTTGTTCACTATGCCCCACAGATATCAGATATGAGGCGTGGAGAAGCATAGGGGATTCAAGCATGGTGGGCCAGACAGCCGCAAAGCAAGCACATTTCATTTTTGTTTCAGACCCGAGTAGTAGGGCCTGTGCTGTGTGTGCATGTGTGCGCCTGTGAATTACATATATATATATATACATATATATGTATATATATACGTATAAACCTTGTTTTTGTGTGCGCCTGTGTGCACTGTGCTTGGTAGTCTCAGAGGGAAACCAAACCCGACTTTGAGGGAAAGCCTGATATGGGTTGGGGACATCACCCAGCTTCCTTTTCTCCCGTCTCTTTCCGGCCCGTTCGTCAACTTTGTTCCGAGCGAATCATTCAGGGCAACTGGACGATGTGAGCCCAAAAACACTGCCTATATGGAGTGGAGCGTTAGGTTACTTGACCATCATAGGAAAGGCAGCCAGTTTGGGGAACAACTCCCCAAGATTGAGACCAAACTCATATTTTGGGGCAGGGTTCAATCGAGTGATCTCACCACGCGATTTGGCTTATGACCGATTTCACCCATGATGAATTGCCTTTTGACTCCCCAGAAAGGATTTGAAGAAAGAGTGGTTCCACACTTCTAGGGGGTCCCTTCAAATTCCCCAGGGCGCCAAAAGGCGAATCTCGCGCTTTGCGACGTAATCCCTTCCCAAAAAATAATAAACCCGGACCCCCCTATTCGTAAATCAGGTTGGGGGACAAAACACAATTATAAATGGCTAGGTCCCCCAGTAGTGCCCTTTCTCTCCCTTTCTTGGTTGGGAGGGTTCTCCTACGAAAATAGGCTACAGAAAAAAGATCGGGTACCAACTCATTCTAACCTCAGACTACTGCAGGACCTAGTTGACATATGGGTATGGGTCACCCCCCCAAAAAACAGACTTTTGGCTTCCCAGGTGTGGTCGGGATGCCTTTCTTGGCCATTTGGATAGAGTACTTTGGGTTAGATGATCGGGCTCAGGCAATTGCCATTTGGTGGAGATGAACAGCGACTTCCACTATGAGGGCCGCTCGGATGGGCCAGGTGGTGGGCGGGAGGATATGCTGTGCGCCCGAAGTTGCGGATTCAGGTGGTGGTGGTGGTGGTGGTGGTGGTGGTGGTGGTGGTGGTGGTGGTGGTGTTCTAGGGGCACCTTCCAATTCCATTCTGAACCCAGGGATCCGAATCTTTCTAGAGAACCTCCAGAAACCCGATCGGGAGAAAGGCGATCGGTGTTTGGAAAGAATGGGGAATCAACCCCTAGAGTAGTGGTGTATGGGTGTGTCTCTTGTTCTTGAGGGGACCCCTTTTTGTGGTGGTTTGAAAGGAACGCCCACACAAAAGGACACCAGTTTGGGGTACCCTAAAAGAAAGAGGCGCCAAACTCTTTGGTGGGAAATGAAGGGGCCTGAGCAAAGAGGGACTCTACATTCGATTCTTCCTTTGGTTGCGCAAACGGCAAACAGGGGTTGCAACAGGGACAAACAGCACTGGTGCAAGCCAGCAACATTTGCTTGGGACAAACAGATGCAGCCACTGGTGCAAGCCATTCGCTTGGCATTTTGCTATGTCGATTTTCAAATATTTGATTTTCAAAGAGGAGCAGAGAGCTCATCACTGGGATTCCCCTTATTTTGTCGGCGCAACAGATGGGACAGTCGGACTTTCTGCCATGAAAAGTCGGTTTGCTGGCCGAGGCTATCGATATTATTATTACTATCCGGCGTATCTCTACGCGCTGGCCCCAGTTTGGTAGGATCGGGGATCGGACTCGGGGTGGCTCAGCCTTGCGAGGGTTCGGCACTTTGGATGTTTCGAAAGTTCTACTTCCACGTGCCAAACCGCTGGAGCGTTTGGCTTTCCAAACGCGAGCCAAGTCTTTGGGCCCTTAGCCCATGTCAGCCATCAACATAGCCTGATAGGGTGGGAAGAGGGCTGATAGCTCAGCAACACTCGGGGGGTCGCCTGTGCTTTGGAGATGAGTGCGGTTTATGATGACCCGCGTGTGATTTCACCGTTCAAGTCCTGGAGTCGTGTCCTGGCCACGCGATCCTCCAAACTGTCAAGAGGTCCCCAGCAGTTGGGTGCTGCAAAGCGAGCAAGGATGCCTACTCACCGGCCTTTCGAGTCTCATTGTCCACAAAGCTCATTTCTAACCAGGAGATGGCTCTGTGAGGTTTTTTGGGTCCATGTTAGCCTGGGGAGTTTTAATATCAACTGGCTTCATTTCTCTTTGGGGGCGCAAGTTTCATTGAAAAAACAGGGGCCACATTCCCTTTGAACAAACGTTAAAATGGGACTCCTGAAAAACATCCCTCACGTCATATCCATGTCAATTTGGATGATTGGAGCTAGTTCTCGTATTAAATTATTACCCATGGATTTTACACCAAGTCATACACGCAGACACGCTGTTGTGTTCGACTTGAGCGTCCTGCGCCGGGAGGCGGTCGGGGCATTTTTATCCCAAGCCTGCAAAGTGAGGGTTTCTCAAAATGGTCTTGGTCCCCCTGGTGGTCCTGAAAAAAATAACAGTTTTTGAAGGGACACCAACCAAAAGTCTTTAAGGGACCACCATGTTTTTTCAGAACCCCCAAACCCTCGCCCCCCAGGTGGATTTTGAGCACCTCTTCCGGTTGGATAGGGACATTTGGCTGTGGGTCAAAACTAGGTTCCCAAAATGGATCCTGGCAAATGGAACCGTGGACTACCTGCGGCAGTGTGGGTTCAATTTTGACCCATACCCATTTCGAGGGAACACCCTTCAGGATTGAAGATCCGCTCTTCGAAGCCTTCGGGGCTTCGAGTCGCGCGCGTCCCGAGGCCCGGGAGGGCTGAGACTGCTGCTCTCCCGGGCTACTCGCCAGCATGGCGGCCAGGCGACGGGGCGTCGGGACGTCGGTCGGTCGACTCCCCGTGTCTGGGTGAAGTGACCTCTGCGGGTGTTGGTTTGGACTCCACGTGTTTTGGGTTGGGCTGAAGTCTCAGCTGTCCCAAGTTGCTCTTCACAGTGGCTGAAGAACCACCTGTCACCCCCAGTTCACCCCTAGTCACCCCCAATGCATCCCAGGAAACCCGTATAGTATATCAATCATACCCTCCCAAAATAGACGCGCAAACTGAGCGAAGCAATTCCTGAAGGGCCTTGCGTTGATTCCTCTGGGCTTAAGAATCCCAGTACACACGGTGAGAAGATAGGTGGAGAGCAGTTCCCTGTGGGTAAGCAGTGATGACCCAGCCAAAAACCTTTCTGTTTCCCTCTCTGATTCCCCTTCTGCAAGTAGAAATGAATGACCAAACCAACACCCACAGAGGTTACGTTGGTTTGCGTTGTCTTTGGTGCATTTTGCTTGGATGTTAGGAGTTTGACTTTTTGTGCCAACTACTGGGGTTTCCATTAACCCACTAAAAGTTAAACTTTTAGCAGGGGAGCAGAAAGCAACCAAATTTTGGTTGGTCTTCGCTTTTACCAGGGTTGAGTTTTGAATTATTGCAGAATTCTTGTGTTCCGGCAACCTGGAGCTGATTCAACTCGAATCCAGCTCGGCATGTTGTCGTCCCGCGGAAAGATGATGGATTTGAAGATGTCCGTGTTGATCTATCGGTGTTGGTGTTTTTGAGTCCAGGGTCCTCTGGGGCTTTTTTGTTTATGGGTCGCAACCAGGGCTACTTTCCTTGTAGCTGTGGCATGCCTTTCCTCCCATGGCGTCCCATGGTCCGCGAATCCGAGCCTAGGGCTCGGATTCATATTGCAAAGAAGGGGAAAAGTGCAACTCGGATGTATCATCAAACCCCAAGAAACCCAACGGGTGTGTCTCAAAATGGGGAATCGGAACCACCGTGTTGGTCGGTTCCTATTGGTTTCTATCATCCCGGCATTGCGGGCGTCGGGGCGTTGTTGGGTCAGGAGGCGGGCAGCGTCATGAGTTGGTGGCAGCGTTCGAAGTCGTTGCGCCAGGAAGAAAGACATGCCGGGCCCGCAAGTGGGGGGTGGGGGGCGGACTGGGGACTGTGCTCCATGGCAGCTTGTGCAGGGCATTGCCGTTGCTCAGAGCGATCCAAAAGGGTGAGACCTTTTCAGGGGAGCCCCGAAAAGGGGTCTTCCCTTTGGGCGCTGGCAGAAAAAAACGACCAAGCAGCCACACCCAAAGGCTGGGCTGTAGGCAATCCTTGATCCTTCCTCAAATTTCGAAGGTGGCCAAACCTCCCCCGAAACCTCGCCCCAAGCCTCCCCGCAAAGCTCCCAAGCCTCCCCCCTTTGTGACGTTTCCCAATACTTGGATGGACGAACTCCTGCGCCAGCTTGTATTTACTCCAGGGTTTTTTGGGTGGTGCCTAAGCGGATTCCGTCCATGCACAATAGGGACCTCCCTGCAAACCTTTTTCCAAGCCTCCCCCCAAGCCTCCCCTTTTGGCTTCCCAATAGAGATGGGTTGGGATTGCAAAATTTTCGTCCATCCACCGTCGGGATCCTCCCCCCCGAGCCTCCATCCATCCCGTTTCTCTTTGTGACGCTGCCCAGGGATGGGATTGGGATCCACTCCCATCTTTCTCCCGGATCATCCGAGGCCAAGGCGCAAAGGCCGTAAGGCGCCGGGGGAGGGGGGGGGGGGGGCGTTCAGGTGGAAGAGGTAGCCCCATTTTGGGTGTGGATGAATCAACCAGCTGAAGCTCGGGTTGCGCAGGCGCTAGTCTTTGGCACCATCTTCCAAGGCATCTTTTGGTACTTTTGTTGGAGCCACAGCCGAATCTGGAATAAGATTTGTGTACGTCTGTAGAGCACCATGCGGTATTTGGTAAATCGGCGGCCGATTTTTGCAACATGTGCGTGGTTTCACGGTGTTCTCCCACCAATTTGGTGGCAGCAGGTGGTGGTTTCATCTGAGGCTTGCGGTGTAGACGTGGGGGACGGTTGGCTCGCGTGAGCCCCCGACCTGGAGGTTAAAGCCCCGCGGGGGGGGGGCGTGTTCTTTGGCTAGTCCGCGGGTGGAGAAGGAGCCCCCCCTGTTGGTGTGGGTGTTTCAAGGGAGTCCAACAAGAGCCCGAAAGGAAGCCAAGAAAGAGACACCTAAAAGAGTTGAAAGGAAACCGAGAAGAAACCAAAATGGACTGAAAGAACATCGGAATCGAGGGAAACCAAATGAAAACCAGAAGGAAACAAAGAAGAAGCCCAATCTCCACCAAGCCTTTCAAGGGGGCCAATGTCCATTTTAGGGCACACTCACAACTTAGTTGTGTGCACCGATTCAGGTCAGCATTTGGGATTGCTCACCATCAATCCGTGCAGGCAACATTGAGGATGGTACAGTCAGGATGCTACCAGCATGGCCCCGTTGCGCACTTGCCCAATACAAGCAAAGATCTATAAGCCGCACTAGACGGCAGAGGAGTGTGTCCTGCTAAAGTGACAATGACTTCTGGAAGCATTTCCATTTAGCTTGGTAGTTCCCAGGCGTCCCTTGGGCTTTTAGGCTTTTAGGGATGAGAGACAATTTAAAATGAAGCAACCCAATGAGTTAAACTTTTGGCGGGGGATCCGAGGGCTTGCCCCAGTTAAGTTGCACCCCCCGAACATCTACCCTCAGCCACTCTTTGGAACTGAACACGGGCGTCACCTGAAGCTACGAAGCGGTAAGAATGCGTCCACTCATGGTAACTTTGGGATGTATTACTCCAGGTTGTGTATATAGTATCGGAATTCTCCCAGAGGATGATATGATATCTGCAACTTGGTCTGCCAAGATGTATACATATTTATTTGCCCAGATACATGGTCTGCAAACTTTCAGTAGCTGGTGGACACAAATCGCCATGAACCTATGTCCACCAGCTAGAATCCGCCATGATTCGGCTTTTTCTTCTTTGAGGGTACCCTTGCCCAATCTTTTTCAGGGTGGTTTAACAGGAAGCCATACATTCCCAATCCGCTTGAGGGTTCCACAAGACTTGACGCCCCATTCATAAGTGTCCTTTTTGGTTGCGGTAGGACTCGGTAGATAGATTCAGATGGCCCTTGAGCTGGTTGCTTCAACCAGAGTCATCCATCCGAAAAGGACACCTAACCCCATTCCTCGGGGCTGGATTTGGATCTCCAGTTTCGTCAGGTGGCGGTCATGGCTGAGAAGGTCACCGCGAATTGGGTGCCGTCTTTGAAGTGCTCAGAATTTCCTGGGAACTTAGTGGACAACTAGGTCCCCCGGCAATTGGTGCCCTTTTTTGCCGTTTCTTTTTGAGTAGGGGAGGGTTCCCCTACTAAAATAGACTACAGGAAAAAGGGTTCCCTGATTCTAACCTCTCTACCGGAGGACCTATTAATGGACTTGTTTTAAGTTTTTTCCTCAATGGACATGTCCCATCCAGATTGAGCCAGAAGCTTCTTCGACTGGAGCTCTTAGAATCACGGCTGACGCCTCAGGAATGTATGCACAGAATTTGGCAAGAAGACCAAGGAAGCAAGCAGTGCGTTCGGAACCTCAGCAGCAAGTATGCCTAATTGCCATGAAGGGGCAACCCTATTTTTCACTGGTCAAAACTGTGCTGCCTGAACCCACTGGAGCAATTCGGCGTGAAGCGAGCTTCTGAGTTGGACACTCGAGTTTTGCGGCAACCCACACGCGATGGTACCCACGTTTGTTTTTTGTTTTGCAACAAAACAAATGTAAACGCTTCGGGGTGCCCGCCTCAGCCAGCCTCAGCCGGATTCTTTGGGTTTGGCTTTGAAGTGTCTTGATCCACATTGGTATCCTTGGTGAGTTTGCTGGCTAAGGGTGCCTTGATCAAAAAAACACATACTGCACTACGCCAGACAGAAAGTTTCCAATTTCTTTGTGCCAACCAGCAAAGCAAAAACTAGCTTTTGCAGGGGGCCCAAGCTTGTCCCAGAAGTAATTACCAGCATGCCGCTTGGGCTCGGTACCCCTTTTATTTTTGTTCTTCGGGAAGCCAAGAGGCAGCTTCCACGTCCCGTTTGGAGACTCACCCGTCAGTCTGACTTGTGTGATTTGGGCCGCTTGGCACACGCGGAATGGCAGGCAACCCGCAAGCTGACGAGGGCTTGCCTGCAGCTGTGCGAGGCGCAAGGGCGTTGGGGGCGGGAAAGGGGGGGTGGTAGGAGAGGATCTTGAGGTAGGTGTGGTCGTCTTGAGGTTACCTCAATTTGCACCGGAAGGAAACCGGCAAACAAGTTGTCGGGAGGGGCAAGAGCTGTGGTGGAGACGCGTTTGTTGCATGCTGCGGAGCCCGATGGGTTGGCCAACGAATCAAATTGCGCATGACAAAGGCTGAATGGATTGGATCAAGAGTTCAGGAAACCGTTAGTTGGTGGTTTGGATAGGTGGTTTGGATTTGGAGTTGAGCCCCTGGTTCTTGAGGGTAAATGGGAAACCACCCCGGAACACCTCCAAACCGCCAATCCAAACCACAAATGTTCAGGGAAGTTGAAGATTTGGGGCATATGCTTGGTCAGACTGGTTTTTCATGGCCTCATATCTATAGATGTCATATATGTTGGCGGTTGCCTGCAGCAGGGTTTCGAATCTGATCAAGCTTCTGGCGGCTTTGGACGCTTGAAACTGGTTTTGAGGCGTTGAGTGTGGGGTGTCATTGTCCAGTGTCAGACATGTCGTGGAATCGAATGGCTCATTGTTGCTGTGCAACCTCTTAGGCGTTCCGAGCCAACACACACACACACACACACGACATGGACACTTGTACATGTTATCGAACCAAGCTCAGATTTGAATTTCTACTCAGAGGATGAGTTTTGGTTCTGCAAAAGGTTTGCCTTCGTTTTGTTTTCTCAGGTTGTTGTTTTTGTTCCCCCTTAGTTGTTTGTTTTGCTGCTTCCCTCCAAATATCCGCTGCAACTCTAGCTTTGTTTAGTTTGTTGGAGGGATAAAGCAAACAAACTCAGGGAAAGTTTAAAACACAACAAAACCACCTCCCAAAAAAAGCTCAGAGAGACGTTGTGATTTTGCCAAAAGTCGTTGGTTTGCTCCGTGTGTTTGTTGTTGTTCCTTGGGTTTTGTGTGTTTGGCGTTATTTCTCCAACGACAGTTGCGAATTTAAGCAGGAACTTGTTCCCGAACAGGAGTTTAATCAAGTCAAAGTTAATTGCAATTTGCATGGATTTTGATCAGTCCCCACATAGGCTTCTAGCTTCTTGGCTACGCTAGTCGGGTACGCAATCAGACAACAACAAACAACAAGCCCAATAAGTCTTATGTCAACAATCGTATGATATATACGTATATCACAGCAACAAGTAAGGATCAAACAACGACAATTCCAAACACGTAAATACAGACTGAATCAAATCTTATGACCCAGTACATGTATGACCGCATGACTCTAGGGGTTATTCATCATTCTTTCAACCATCGTTCTTTGAAAAAAAAACACAGATCCGTTTTCTCTGGGTTTCCGGAGGTTTTCTACAAAGATAGGATCCCTGGGAAAGAATGTAATTTTAAGGTACCCCTAGAACAATCCAAAACGCCAAATGACGCAGCAGGGTGGTTGGTTTCCCCTGAAACCAGGAGAAAAAAAAGAAGGTACCCCTAGAATGACCCAATCAATCTTCTATGTGCTTGATCTGAAGGTACCCCTAGAATGGCCCGATACATCTGCTAGCCCGATCTGCGGCCGGCGGCGGAAAGCGCGCTGGCGCGCGCGCTGGCGCGCCCGCCATGCGAGGCCTTGGCGAAAGCCACGGCGGCACAGCGGCACAGGGTCATCGCCGGCCTCAGCCAGGCGGTGCCCGGCGGTGGGAAGGGGAGCCGAAAACGGACGGAGCTGGGGGTAGTGTTGACCCCCAAAAAAAAATCCACCCCGGTTTTTTGGATAGGGTGCTTTTCCCTTTGGGTTTGGTGGGATTTCAGAGCACTTTGGGAGGGGAAGTTTCCCCAACAAAAATAAATTCCGAGTCCTATTTTGGGACAAAGCCGTGTGTTCCGATCCGTCAGAGCTGGCATCTATCCACATCCCAGGTAATGACTTCATGGCGCTGTGACTCAAAACAACTCATGGGCTCGCCAGCCAAAAGCTTTGATCCCAAAACCTCCCTCGCTACTCGTTCCCTTTGAGAGCCATGGACGATAGCAACCCCAAAATGCCCCAAGGATTGCGCTATCGCTCCCAGAAACCCATTCTAGGCTTAGGCTTCGGAGTTTCTGGCAGGCCTCAGTTGAGCAGCGCCCAAACTTGACTTGCTTAACCAGGAAGCACTTAAGGCAGTGTTGGGTGGAAAGGGCACATATCGAAGCCTTCACACAGGGAACCATTGAGGGTTTCCTCCATTTAGTCAAAAACAAGTCCTTATTTTCCCTTTGTTGGTTTAAAAGGGGATCTACCACTACTGGACTTACCATGGATGGACGAAATCCTGCACCACCCAAGAAGCCATGAACAAGCATTGTTTGCTGGTATTTACAGGGGAATCGTCATTCCGGAGTTGCCCAGGTGGTGCGAAATGGATTTTGTCCATCCACAGTATGTGTTTGTTTTTGGGTTCAGGGGATTTTTGTTTTATTTTTATTTATTTTTTCGCAGGGCTTGCTGGTGTCGTTTTTCCGCTGGAAGGGCCTGAGGAAGGAGTTGATCTCCATCCGCGAGGCCGTCGACTGGGATCCTGAGATCCTGGGTTACCTTTTGGTGGTCCCCCAGCGAAAGGGTGCCCTGTCTCACCGTTTCATTTTTTTTGGGGTGAGGGAGCCTACTAAAATAGACTGCAGAACAAAAGTTGGCAAGCTGGCTTTAACCTCTCTAGTGGAGGACCTAGTGGTGATTTGGATTGGTGGGAACTGGGGATGTGAACCCCAGCGTCTTTACAAATGGGGCGGATACCCCTGAACGCCCAAACCACCAGACCAAACCACCAATCAAAGGAAAGCTGATACTGTGGATGGTTGGAATACCGAAATCCAGACATCGCACCCAAGCCCTGGAAGGATTCGAGTCCGCAACGGAAATACCAACAAACGCTATGGCTTTCAGCATGGTTTCATCTCGTGGTGCGAAATGGATTTCGTCCATCCGAGTAGGGGGGGCCAAGAAAAGGCGGGGGTTTCCTAAAACTCAGCAAGGAGCGCTAAGGAACCCTAGGGCTCTCAACTACCCACACCTGCTCGTTTTAGGGATCCCAGCAGACTGGTGGCTTTCCTGTTGCTTTCCCTTTAAAGCAACTTGAAATGCGGGACCGTTACAAAACACAACAGTTCATGTGCTCGGGGACGAATGGACCGCTGTTGGCTGCTTGTCGCGCGCTTCCTTCATGGAGCGCGGAAGATGTCATGCATCATGGTTGTTTCTTGTCCAAGCGAGAAACTGGGGTGTACTTCTCTCCGGGAGAGAAGTTTGTTTCCACTCATAGACCCCATCGCCAAATTTCCCCTTCCGCCAGGCGCAGCAGAATGTGGAAAGCGCAAGGACTCGGGCCCTTCGTCGGGCGTCTCTGGGCCTCAAAACAAAATAAATCTGTAAGTAGGGCTCCCAATGTGCCTTCTGGCTGAAGCCGTCTGGCTTAGGGTCAATTCCAAGTGAATGTGTTCGCGGGTCATGAAAATGGGCTCCCACTTTTCACAGAAAGGACGACACAGTTCGCGGCAGAAGTCAGTGTCAAATCTGTGAATGGATGTTTGCGCAATGCCGGGTTACATTCGGCAACAGTTCATCTTTGCCCTTTGCCTAAAATGGCTATGACTTTCAATCGGGCACTTCCCCTCCAAAGTGGTAAGCTCTCCACCCACATGATGTCCGCCATTTCGGGTTCCCAATTCAGACTCAGACTCAAATGCTGAAGGCATGCAGGATGTATGTACTACACTTGGGTTTTGTCACACTGACCAAGCACGCGGAACACCGACCCCCTCCAACAGTGGCTGTTTCTGTTGGTTTTCCACCAGTAAGTTGATCAACTTAAGGGGAATTCCAGTGACTATTGGGATGCCCGGTTTTTCAGCGCACCAAATGTGTGTTGCACCGGCATACTGAGTTGGTACCTAAGTTCAAAGGGCAACCCCCGAAAAGAAAAAACGGAGAAGGAGCAAAACGGACATGACTGGAGGTCCGGGATGCCTGTTTCATGTTGGTTTCCGTTTAAAACCCCTCGGGAAAAAGTGTTGGTCCACTTCTCTCCCATGGACATCCGCCGATTTTGCTGTACGGATCTTCTAGGACGCGGAGCGCCAAGAGGAGGTCGCAGTCGGCCGGGGGCCCCTGATGGTGCGAAGCATACTGCGGATTTACGAAGTCTATGTGGCACCAACTGAGAAGCCCAACCAATGATGAGTCGCCCTCTAATTAAATACCAACAACCAATGGCTTTTCATAGTTTCTCAGGTGGTGCAGGATGTTGTCCATCCACTCTAAGTGTCCTGTTTGGTTGTGGTAGAAAATCGATGGCCCTGGTTGACGTGTTTGTTTCACGATTTACCAGGGATAAATCCATCGATTTTCGTGGGGGGGGAACGAAAGGGAAGCCACCCATTGTGTGATCCCCGCATTTTGAGGACCTATGTGGTACATTCGAATTCAAGCAGGGGCAAAATGATTCATACTGTGGATGGACGAAATCCTGCACCACTTTGAAACCATGGGCAACCAGAATTTGTTGGTATTCACAGGCGAATCATCATTCCAGGGTTTCTTAAGTGGTGCAGGATTTTGTCCATCCACAGTACCCCCATACTAATTGCTTAGGCCCTTATAGCACCTGTAACCAAACTGGTTTCAGTTAGATTCTCTTCTCGCTTACCAGTGATGCCCCTCCGCCCCTTGTTTGTTTGTTTGGTTGTTTGTTTGTTTGTTTGTGTTTATTTGCAGTCAGGCCACATGTTTGCAGATGCCCCGATTACACAGGGCTTGGGAAAGATCAAAAGCGCGAGTTGTGACATCCCACGTGCCTCAAAACAACGGAGTCCCAAGTTAGCTGGTTTCTGCTTGGTTTCTCTTTTGGTTTCCCCTCTATCAATCACCCCGAAAAGACGCACACCTTCGAAAAGAGAGACGCACACCTTGGGACGTTGGGTTTCGCAAAGAAAGGACTCCCTGTCAGTGCTGTTCATTTGGGTGGGTGAGAGATGCGAAAACAAAACAAACAAAAACATACTGGATTGCAGAGGCTAGGAAGCGTTATCCAGTTGGACTTCTGAATGGCCATTTCTTTTCATGGAGGTCAGCTGTGGTTGCCGCTGTTTTGCTTGATGCTTCGTTGGTGGATTTCTTGAGTCAGCCATATACTGCTCAACATGGATGAATTGGACACATGGAGCACCTTGCCAAACAAGACTGCGCATCGCAAGCCCGCTGAGTGGCTGAACCGCATCACGCATCGTTCACGCGCGGCGCGCTCACACACACACATCGAGGGGCCGCCCGCGTAGCCAGCTTGCATTCTGCCCATCCAGTACTGCAGTTCGCTTAACCAAAGGCGTCCACTGAAGCCTATGCAGCCACTGTAGCCTTCCCTACCTTGCAGCATACGGCGAAATGAGGAAGAGCCTAGAATCTTTGGGTTACTCACTTCCCGCGCTTCCCGGCCCGTCGAAGCCTTGTGGACCCATGGCGTACGCCACGAACGACGAGCCTGCTGCCAAGAAGGCGCGAAGCGGTCAAGGCGGATGCTCGCCCAAGGAGACACCTTGGAAGGAGGGTCATACGAGAGGCCAAGTTATTTCTAACATTTTGCTCCGATATGTTCATGCCTCAAGTTGGTTTTGAGGATCCCATCACCCCCATTGAACTTATTTTACGTTTTTTTCTACTGGCCTTTAGAGCAAGCATCCAGGACACTCCTGCTAGCTTCCAGAGTTGGGGAACACATCACGCTTTGATGGGTGCCCTTGCAGCCCCGGAACGCAAACTTCAAATGGGCATGTGTCACTGCATCCTCCAGATTGCTTCGAAACAGGATTTCACCTATAGAAGCAATTTTGAGCAAATGCATAGACTCTTGGCCCTCGTTCAATCATGTAGAGAGTTTGCCCGTATCATGTTTGTCGGGCTGGACCTTATGGACATGCTCACGCAATTAACAGTCGAGCCTTTGCTTTACTTCAATAGCAGTCCTCCAAACCACACTCCTTTGACGGGGAACATGGGTATGTCGTGCAACTTAGGGCCCTAAACATGCTGTTTGTGTTTCCCCCATTGGTTTTTCTTGAAGCCAAGCCCAACAAGGGGTTTCCCTCCAAAAAGGACGGAGCCACATCGCAGCCATCGCGAGGCCAGGATGGACAAGCCGACGGTCAACCCCTTGACTGAGAGGCCATTCTCAGACCGCTCCTTGGAAAGCTCAGTTGGGGTCCTTGGTGGCTTTGCTTGCTGCTCAGCAGGGAATGAGAACTGGAATGACCCTTCTAAAACCATCCAACTGGTGGTTTCCTATAAGGGGACCCCTGGGTTCATTCCCGCATTCCCTACTGAGCACCAGCAAGTTGTGCATTTTAGTTTCCTTTTCAGACAGCAACAAAACAGTTACCAGGTACCCGTTGTGAGAGAACCAATGATGAGTACGTTGACTTGAGCAGACCATCATAATGACTGGTACAATGATCAGTATACAGACGACTTATTACCACCCTTCCCAGAAGAGGGTCGGCGGAGCTTCTCCTTGAAACTACCAGGCAGCAGGTACCCTCCACGAAAAGACAGCATGGGGGGTTTATGTCCATGGGTGTTCCACAGCGTCTGTGGTTAAGGGCTGAGGTCGTGGAAGGGCTTTGGGCCCCACGAATACAAGGGCTTCCTGGGGTGAGGAGTCAAACCTGAGTCACTGATTTGGGGTTCTGCGAGCTCCATGGCCAGCCAGGCTTAAAGAAATGATCCAGCACCCTCCAGGTGCCGCCGATCAATTCTTCATTCGGGGCAGATCAAAAGCAGCCATCCGTGCTGCAAGTTTCACGAGATCCGGCCATTTCGTTGCCTTTCCAAGTGGGGGCTGACGTCTACTTACCACGGGATGTCTGCGAACATGTCTCCGGGTCCTCAAGAAGTCGTGGCCATCCCCATGTCGCGGAGGCCTCCTGAACTTGAAGCCCCCCCCGAAGCCGCAGGGTTTTGGTCCCTCGGTTCCATTTGCCAGGGCTGGAATTCAATTTGGGGCACGTGGCATTTTTGTCCCACTGCCAAGCAGGAAGGTTCGCTTGGCCCTGTTGGCCCTGTTTGGCCTTGAACGGAGCTGGTGGATGATACACCTAAAGAGGTGTTGGTCTCGCAAGGGCGTCGTAAAGCGTGTCAGGTAAGCACCTTTGCATGTTGTTTGGGTCTCTTTTGAACCCTGGATTTGGGATACGACTCACTTCAAATTGCTTAGCTTGAGGTCGGTGAGCTGTGAGCCGCCTGGCGTTTTGCTCTCAGGTTATTACGACATCCTAGACAAGCGCCAGAAGCTGCCGGCATGGGAAGCAAGGCGAAGAGAGGGGGGAGTGAGAACTGCAGGTGAAAGAAGGTAAAGTGGGCAGATGCGAACTTCTTGGCTACGAAAGGTAAGGTCTACTTTGAAGTCGCAGTTCCGCTCCGCTTGCTTGCTACTAGTGAATCCGAACACCAATTTTTGGATGAGCCATAGTCATTGGCTTAGGGGAAATGGGGATGGGAAGGATTTGCGAAGCTAGAAAATCGCAAAAACAACCATTGTCCATTCAACGATCAGTGCATATGCTATTGTGAGCTCGCTGACAGGGGGGGGCAAAATGACCTTGCCCATGATGGGGGCTCTTCACCATGCATGAACTAATGCAGGTGGCATGCAGGGCACTAGGAAACCTGGGTTTCTCTCAAAATCGGGGGCCCCGCAAAGTCCAGAAAGTGGGTGGTTTCCCTTCGGCTTCCCCTTAGGCCCACCCAACAAGGGCACCGAGCCTTAGAAAGAAAGAAAGGTTCAGGGACCTTTTTAGGTCTTGGACGGGTTCTGAGAACATCTGAGAACCATTCTGATTGGTAAGGAGCTAAGGGGCGGCAGGATCCTGGTCCATTAAACAAACAAAAACAGCTCAACAATGCCAAAAAAGACAAGGCTCCAAAAGGCTCTAAAAGGCTCCAAAAGGCTCCAAAAGGCTCAAAAATGCTCAAAAGAAACAAAACACACCCTGGGACCCCATACCATTCGGGTATCGACAGGAAGGAGTTCCTGAAGCTCATCAAGCGCAACCAGACGGTGGTGCTGGTCGGGGAGACCGGCTCGGGCAAGACCACCCAGCTGCCCCAGTTCTTGCTGGAGGCACACGGAAAGAGGCATAGGCTCAGTTGGTCAGTGGCGCCCATTCTTTTTCCTTTTTTTTGGTGGCTGCCCCACTAAAAGTGGTCTTCCCCAAAAAGGGTTCCCTTTTCTTTTTTTTCTTCTCCAGGGTCACTGAACAACTGAGTAGGTGTCCTTTTCAGGTTTAGGCGAGGTTCTTCCATTGACCAGGGAAACCCATCGATTTTTCCGAAAGGCCACCTATGTAAAGAGGGAAAGCGGCCGGCGGGGCCTAAAGTCCCGTAAGTCCCGCATCTTAGGGGTCAAAATTACTTGGGGTGCATGGTTTCTCTCTCAGCGCCGGGTTAAGACTACGTTTGGGAGTGGTGTCCCTTGAAGCCCCTGTCTGACTTGCTAGCAAATCAGTTTTTGGTGTCCAAGTGACATTTTTGGAAACACCCAAGTGCCCCCCTAATTTTTCACATTTCGGCACGTTTTTTCCAGCGCTTTTTTTCGAGGCGGGCTATCACATGGCTGGCGAGAAGGCCAAAGGCGCCCCGGACGAAGTTGCGAGTTTGTTCATCCCAGACACGATTCCAGTGCTCCTTCCATTTGCTGAAATGAAGATGTGTTTCTTTTCCCTGGTTGGTTTTAAAGGGAATCGACTTCACTACCGGAAATATTGTTATTTTTCGGGGGCTGAAGCAAATAGAAGGTTCTCTGTATTTTTTGGGAGGGGGGTTCCCTTCAATCTTCAAAATCAACGACCAAGAATTTAGGCGCCGCTTCTTGTCCGCGGAAGGTGTACTTTGACGGGTCCCGGTCCACAGCCATGCTTTTCAACAAGCGTGGAAGTGGACCAGGGGCGTCCCAACTTGACTGCTATTGGGTTGGATCTTTAGACTTTAATTTTAGACTTTAACTTTTTGGGAAATCAAGGGGTTTTCCGCTAAACCCCCAAAAACTTAAACTGTTTGCAGGGAGCCAAAATGAAGGTAGTCTTCCAAAACCTCCCGATCGTCAGTTTCCATGATTGGAGGAAGGGAGCCAAAAGCCCAGCGCCGAGTCATGGTTGTTGTTGGGAAGCATTTTACATTTTTGCTTATTGTGGTTTAGTGGAAAACCCCCACTTAACTGCTAAAATTGAAATTTTTGCTCCCCTTCCAACGTCAACCAAGGAGTGTGAGTGTGTCTTCAGTTAGGGGTAGCCCAAAATAGCTAGTTTCCGTTGGTTTCGCTTTAAAACCACCCCGAAAGGGCGCCCTCAAAAAAACACATGCCTACTTTCTGCTTCCGAGCGAGGAATTGCCTGCACGCAGCCACGAAGAGTGGCAGCGATGAGTGCACCTCAGCTGAAGTCTAAAGGGGCCGAGGGCGACTCGGTCTAAAGGGGCGCGTGTCTTGGGATTTCTGGGGTTTGTCTTCTGTTTTGGGGAACCCTTTTTGGTTTCTTTGAAAGGGAAACCAAAAGGAAAGCCGGAATTGTTTGAGGTCCCCCAAAAGAAGACACCCACATTTCGCGACAGAAAGGACAGAACACCCACCAACACGATGCGCAGGTGAAGAGGACAAAGCTCGTTTCATGTGCCTACTCCTTTTGCTGTCATGTGCTGAAGATGCTTTCTGCGGCTACTAGAAGGGTGGGATCCGGTTCCAAGTCTTTGGGGCCAGGGAAAGACGGGAGATCTGTAGAAACAGTAGTGGAAGAGTCACCCTAACTAGGTCCACGTAGTGGGTGTGGAAGATCATTCAATGAATGTGATGAACTATTAAGGCGTGCAACAACTATCGGCGACCCTTGCCTTTTGAGCGGCGTTCACAAGTGGGTGGATCCCTGTCATTCTTTGTCCGACAAGTGCAAAATCGGGTATCATATATCCTAAGCCAAGAATTTTGACCTGTCAGATAGCACTTCTCTCTAAAGCTACCTAGGGCAACCCTAAGGTTACATAGGAGAAACCCACTTGGGACACCTTTTTGTTCGGCATTCGCCAAGGCTAGCTTCCCCCTTTGCAGATCTGCCTTTTAGGAACCTCCCCCCTCCCCCGAACCGCGCAACCGCCGGTTTTTGCAAAGAGCGATGAAGTCGCCGGTCTTCGAACAGAATATGATGTCATCGCTGAACCGTTTCCGGTGTTCGAACAGGAGTGAATATCCAAAAACTGGGGGGCACGGTCAAATCCGCCAAAGGTCGCTCAGCGTGTGGCCGACGAGCTGGACACGATGCTGGGCGCCCACGTGGGATACCTCATCCGATTTGAGGACTCTGGCCGGAGGGAAGCAGCTTGCTTTGCTGGATCAAAGCTGAAACCTGGCTGGGAGCACTGGCCCCTTGAAATACCCTGATGTCAATCTGATCCGGTTCGTTGCAGGACAAGACCTCGAACGAGACCATCTTGAAGTTCCTGACAGTTGCTGGTCTGCACCCGGGGCCTCGTGAGTTACGGGGCCAGTTGTCAGATTGTTCCAACTGACATGGCCGTGGGTCAAACCAACCAATGGTGCCATTTTGCCACCCATTTTGGTTTGTTTTAGTGGGGATTGGGATGTTCACTGGGTGCGATTTGGGTTTTGACCCATGGCCACATTTTGGATGCCGCCTTTAAAGGGGATCCTTTCGCCATTTTTGACAGGCTCGCATTCATCGGTGTCTCAAGACGGGTTGGACCTTGCCAATGCTGGCAGCTTGCTCCTCTCCTAGAGGCACCCCCAAATGAGATCCGAGGAAATCTCTTCTTCCTCATCCGAGAGAGGGATGATGTGGCGCATGAATTGCTTGACGCACAGGTCATGAAGCCATGTTCCTTTCAATACACCGGGCTGATCTGCTGGACACCTCGCGACGTTTCGGATTTCTGTGGAGTCATGGAAGTCGATAGGCACCCGGAAAGCGTGAAAGCTCAAAAGAGGCCGGTGCCGGTGACCTGAGACAAGTTCCAAAGGATGGCTCCTTTCCCTTTACAATACCAAGGGGAGCCACAAAAAAAAAAGGGGGGAACACCAGGCTGAGGCGTTTTTTGTTTGTCTTAACAGAGGCGGACCGCCCCCAAAAAAACACAACAGATGGTGCGTGCCTTTATTTTCCCTTTACCAAAAGAGGCGAGCCCCAGATGAAGCAGACACACCCAGGCTGAGGCTTATGTTTTTACTTCGAATACACCGGGCGAACCGCTTTGTGCTGAGGATGGCATGCTGTTGCCCCCTGGCCGGCATGTGGTTCCCCAGAGAAATTGAGTTCCCAGGCGGATGACCTCCGGTGAAGGATTTGCTTGTTCCGCCTTTGCATACGGGTTTGTTTTTTTTTCGGCGTCCCCAAAATTATTGTTCTCCTTCTGGTTTCCCTTTAAACCCACCTCACAACGGGTACCACCAAAAAAAGACGAGCCACCCATATGCTGTTTCGTGGGCGTGCCGATTCAAAATCAAGATCCCCAAGTGTCCATTTTCCCCCGTGGTCCGGGCCGCAAGGCGTGCAGTTTGAGTGGCATTCAAGGGACCGCAGGGTTTTGTCCTTGTTGCCAGGGTAACTCATTTGGGGTTACCCAATTTTTGACCCCCAGCCATATGAGCATCGGTCCATGTTCAGTTAACTGCCAATTGTAGGACAGGGGGGTGACGTTAGGCACACTCATCAAGTTCTCGTTGGACAACGGGAGTACTCGTCAAAATCCAATGTCAGTTGGGGGGCACACTGATAGGGTTCCTCATATTTCCATATATCTTGGTGGCTCCCAGCCATCCCCTTAGCTTTTAGCCTTTTAGTGTTTAGTGATAGTTCCATTCAACCCACTAAAAAAGTTAAACTTTTAGCAGGGGATCTGAAGACAGCCCAGATATCAGATCTACACATCGCCTTTGGCGGCCCATGTATAGCGGGGGTACCTTTTGGTGGGCTGGTGATGACAGGGAGAGCCACCACAAGCCCTGAATCACATGACAATCGAAACCTGGGTGGATGAGGGTTAGTCCCAACCCGTAGGTGCCAGTGTTTGTTTCTCAACATGAGCCGCAATCAAAACCCGGGTAGGTGAAGGTTAGTAAGGGACAATCCCCTTGCCACAAAGAGTTGCGGAGATCCGGTTTTTCATTCTTTACATGGTTCTGGGATTACGACCATTTTAGTACCGGAAGTTGTGATTAATACTCGCATGGTTGTGGGTAAAGCCCGTAACTTAGATACTGAGTTGTGCCTAGCACTCGGCACGCTCGTGATAGCGAAGCCTGTACTTGGGGTTTGGGATGGGGCCGAGGGATTTTACCACAATTCCTGAGAGAGCCACCATGGCCAGAAGGAACTCACTCCCTGAGTTCATGGACTTTACACTTTTTGGGAAGACCACTTTAGTGGTAAATATAAAGTTTGGACTTTTTTTGGGCCATCCACTCAGCCAGTGAGGGAATTTTGCGCATGGCTCGCATGGGAAAAATAGGTTTTGGAGCCACTTGTTCTCATGGGGATGGCCATCGTGGTATAGGAAGATATTTGGACTTGTCTCCAAATCGGGCATCCTCAAAAAATGGCGGGCTTCCTTTGGTTCCCCTCTAAAAGCGGCTTTGAGAAGGGTGCCCTGCCAAAAAAAGGGGCGACCCATGTTTTATCCACCTGGCGCTTGATGCCATGAGACATTTGACACATCTGAGGCGGGAGGCCATGACAGATCCATTGCTGACAAAGTGCCCCTGAGAAATCCATCGCTCAAGTGGCAACTCAAAGTGGCAGGTTGGTGGTTTGGATTGGTGGGAACTGGATTCGCATTTGAACCCCCGGTTCTGGTAGAGGGTAACTCGAGAGTTTGAGGGGTGCTCGAAATTGCTTTTGGGGGTGGTCACCCCTAACGTCACGTTGGTGGACCCAGACGCGGCCCAATTTGTGGGGAGGGGGCGGATTCTTTTTGAGGGTACCATTCTTGGGTTGTTTTGAGGGAACGTACTTCTTTGGGCGTTCCATCATTTGCAGACAAGCCCATTGGCGGGGCATTAGAAGCAGCGGCTTGCTCCATCATGAAGCTTGTGCGTCTCTTCGATTGAGCTATTTGGAGCTGGATGCTGGGGATGGGATGTTCACTGGGGGTACGGGATTTTGACCCACGGCCGCATAACTTAACCGTTCTGTGATTTTGCCCTTTGGGCTCCTGGTTTCTTTTTTCGTCGCAGGGAGCGCGAGTCCGCAATCAAGAGCCCCCAAATGGGGCGAGTTTAGCGATTGGGGCTAGTAGGGTTGCTTCTTTGGTTGTCCGTGTGGGGCCCTGACAATCATGGGATCACAGGTACAGTGTCATTATTCTGGATGAAGCGCACGAGCGTACGTTGGCTACCGACGTGCCGTGGTCGCAGTAATTTTTGAATGTAGTCCTTTTTTGTCGCCAATGCTTGTGCCGGGAGCTGAAGTTCAAGATCTCTGCAAAGGAGCCAGCACCAATCTGCCAATCTGAATTTGTTGGGCTATGGCACAATGGCAGCGCGTCCACCTGAGTCAGGTGGAAGGTTGCAGGTTCAAGTCCTGCTAGCCCTGAGTCTTGCCGAGTTGAGATTTATTTGTTTGCTCCCCTTCCAACGTCAACCAAGGATGTATGTGTGTGCGTGTGTATACACAAATATACATATATATATATATATATACATATATATATATATATATGTGGAAAAACACAGTGTTTTTGCAGTCTTTTATGAAGAAAGAACAAAAGGTAGTTCATGGGGGGGGACCTGACCATATATATATATATATGTGTGTATACGTGTTCTACCCCCCAACAAAATCAAAACAAAAAAAAAGACGGGCGCTGGTGCCTAGAACATTCCTGAACCTGACCTTAGCGGGTCCCGTTCAGGTGCTCTTCGGACTTCTGAAGGAAGTCATGAAGCGACGGCCAGACCTGAAGCTCGTGGTGATGCACCCGGGCTGAGGATTTTAAGTTTTTTGGGGCGGGTGATGCACGCACGGGTTGACTTCCATTTGCTGAAATGTTGTTTTTTTCATTTTGGCCTGTTGGTTTTAAAGGGAACCGAATTCACTACTGGACATATTTGTGTTTTTTCCAGGTGGCGAAAAAGCAAATGGAAGTTGATTTATTTTTGTCGCCCAATCCTTACCTGGCTGGGTTTTGGGGGACCCTGGAAAAAGGGGGCTGGTGATGATCCACCTATATATTGATTTTCTCTTTGGTCGCCCAAACCTTACCGAAAGCTGGGTCCTGTGCATGATTCAGAGCGCGGAGCAGGTAATGACCATTTACCCACCTGCCAACGCGCAAACGAGCAAAACGGAATCATTGATTGGGCTTTGATCAGGTACCCTCAAGGATTGGCCTCGGAGGGCTATGCCTCATTCCCTTCGGCGCGTGAATATATGTTGTTTTTGGTCAGTTCACAAGCCATGGTGGTTTCCTAAATCGCGCTGGCTTCCGGTACCCCTGTTTGCACTGTTGAGATACTTAGGGCATCCACCGCGGGGTAGGATTCCACGAGGTCTGCGACGATGGACGCGCAGAAGATGCAGGGCTACTTCGCGCGGACCTCAGCTTCACCTGCAATGATGCTCTTGTTTGCTGTCTTGTGACGGAACCCTCAACATGTGGCGGTTTCTTTTGGCATTCCCTCTGAAAACCACCACACCCACATCCAGCTTTTCCAGGACTCCTATGATGAGCCTCATTTCACGCCTGGTATCAAAATTGGGGCTATATTCGTCAAAAAGAGCCCCATTTTTCAAGGCTGACGTCAAATTCGTGTGTGCATGTTTGTGTTTTTTAAGCAAGCCGAAGGGCAGTTGACGTCCCCAAAGAAAGTGGGGTTCCCACATTTTGACACATGCCCGAAGAGCGGGTCTTCTGCTTGGCAGCTTTTCCGGGCGGTTGGCACACCACCCCCCCCAAGCCCCCCCCCCCCACCCCCACGCGGGGGCCGCCTTAGGACAGCGCGCCGCTGCTGAACATCCCCGGGCGAACGCACCCGGTGGAGCTCTTTTACACCTCGGAGCCCGAGCGGGTCCGGGGCTGAGTGCGCAAGCGCCGCAAGCGTTTTTGAGATGCCCCTCTCTCTGGGGTGGGTGAAGACAAAGGGAAAACAGAGCATTGGATTCACCACCCTTTGAAGTGGTCACCTCCATTCAAAGTGCCCTTTGCTTGCTGGTTTGCTTGCTGGTTCGATAGGCAGGGAATGAGAAATGGAAAGACCCCCATACACCATCCTGGTTTGCTTCAAGGGAATCTCCAAGTTTTGAGCACCAGAAAGGTTGGGGGGTGAAGGAAACCCAACAGGAAAATCAACCATTTTCGAGGTACCCCTGCCACATACCCATAGTATACTTGTTTGAATCTTAACAAGGGACCTGGAATGGTGGACAGCAGTATTCGGTGGAGAGTCATGTCCACCACTTTTGAGGTGCATCCCCAGTGAACATCTTAGCCATATACCTATTGACTGCCTGGTTGTGGGACGAGCAAATGAGGATGGATTATCTATTTGACCAGAAAACAACGAGCAAACAAGCAAACGCAGATTTCCATGCACCAGCCAGTTCTTGATACACACATATGCCTAACCATCATGGAAGTGCAAAAGGAAACTTTCCACGCCTTCCTATCAGGTTTGGCTGTTGGAGGGGGGAGGGGGGGGGGGGCGGGAAGACGCAAAGAAACTTGCTCATCATTAACTGGAATGCAGTTAATACTCAGTTGTCCAAAGCCGACCTTGTCACCTCTTGGTTTCCTTTTTTTGGTCCATTTTTAGTACTGGTCTCAAGAGGTTGGCAGCTGCGAATAGGACAGCTGAATATCGCTACAAGCACTGACTGTGCTCCTATCCTTCCCCTCAAGCTGATGCGGTGACTGGCGTCTTGTCGATGGTTCCATATTTTTCTTCGCGGGGGAGACTGGACAACTGGCACTGCAGTGACTTTGAGGACACAGGTTCAGTTGGAAGAGTGGGAAGATGACGAGTTGCGCTGGTCCTTTGCATGATGCCCGCAGTCGCTGGTATTTTGGAAGGAAGTCTTCTAAGGGTAGCTTCCCCATTCTTTCCAGGGATCCTTCTTTCTAGAAAACCATCAAACACTCTGGGAAAACAGCGATCGGTTTTGAAAATGACGATGGTTGAAACGAATGGAAAAGGAATCGACCCGTAGAAGTCGAAGAAACAGCCAAACTTTCTGGGCTCCAATCCTCAGCTTTTGCGCTCGCGCGGCCACTTTCGATTGGACCGGAGTATCGCTCTGAAGCCTTTGTTTGCATCCAATGCCCACTGTTTGGGGGGGGGGGGGTGCACCCAAGAAGCTCGGCTTGCTTTTTGCACAAAGAATGCATAGGTTGGAATTCCCTCACTCGCATGGCGAACTTGCGGCAATCGGAATGTGCCAAATTGGGTCTGTCTCAATATTTGGGGAACCCAACAAGTTGTGGGATTCCATTTAAAACCCACTTTAAAACGGTACCAACTCCGACAAAGATGTCCGACCCAAATGGGAAGCACTTGAGCTCAAGCGCCAAGGATTACTTGGAAGCTGCAATGCGGACCGTCGTGCAGAGCCTTGGCCGTGTGCATAGCCGTTGTGAGACTGGGATCGATTCCAACGTTGAGAACCAAGCACTGCTTTTTGGAGAGTAGCAAAGGTTTGGGAAGAACCAATCCATGTTCCAGCACCCCCCAACCACCGCCTTTTGGTTCCCGTACCTTGGTTGCCGTTGGAAGGGGAGCAAAAAGGTAATCTTGGCAGTTAAGTGGTTGGATTTCAGCCACTAAACCACAATAAGCAAAAATGCAAAATGTTTCCCAAGAACTATGATACCAAGCGAATGCGTGTTGGGACATGGGAGGCAGCAGTTGGGTGGATGGAGCATTGGCCGAAGCTAGGGAATGAATCCAAATGGTCCTCCGTGCTCCAAACCCGAAGTGAACCCTGGGGTTCAGCAGGGCTCCTTAAAAGATGTACATGTTGCAACCGGTTGAAGCATGTTGCTTTTTCAACGCCAAAACAAAGGCTTTACAAGTTGCAATGTTCAGGTGTTTCATGTAAGGATCCCTGTTCAGATACCACAATTTGATAGGGGTGTATATAGCCACCGTTATTTGCCTATAGGGAATTTCATCATCCGAATTGGGTCAAAGGTTCTTTTTAACGGGGGTTGAACCCTAGGGTGAAGGTTAAGGAACAGTCCCAGCGAATAGTTGCGAATATCCGTTTTCTGCATGATTCTGGGTGGACAATTTTCATACATTGCGACTCCCCTAGCTTTGACCAAAAACCAGGGTGTGCTAGTGAGGGACCCCAGGCACCCGGCATTTGGCGCATGGGATTTTCACCGGGGCGATGGGACCATTCCAGCGATTCGAATCACAGTCGGAGACAGCAAGTACAAAGGAATCCCTCACTCCCCGAGTTCCCAAGCTGTATCTTTGGGGCTGGAGTCATTTTGATTCGGTTTCTGGGTTTAGGGTTATCAAAGTCAGCAAATGGAATCGGGTGTTTCCCTTTAACCCACCGGGTTGGACCATTTTAGTGGCAAGCAAAAAGCTCAGACTCAAAAAGTGAGATCCTTGGTTTGGTTTGAACATGAGAGAATGGCGACCCAGGTGCGTGCAGGAGTACTTCTACATTGACGGTTACTGACTCATGAACCCACAGCCCATCCATTGAAGATGCCAAGGAACCTTCTGTTCACAATGAACAGCTTTGCGTATGGAAAGATGTGCGAACCGCACGGGCTGTTTCGACCACTCGAAAAATGCCCTCCTTTTGACTTGTAGATAGCCTGAGGATCCACAACTCGGAGCCGGAGGGGGACATTTTGCTGTTCCTCACAGGGGAGGAGGAGATCGAGCAAGCCTGCCGCGCCTCGCCTTGTAGACCAGTCAGGGGTCAGGGAGCTTGCCGTGTGAGGCACGCCCTGCGACTGTGGGAGTTTGGTAGGTCAAGCCACCATTTGCATATTGGGGGTGTTTTCTTTTGAGGGTTTGCGGCTTTAAAGGAAATCCAAAAGGAACATGAGTAAAAGAGACACCTCCACATTTGGGCCTGAGCAACTGGACCCCCCCTCCCAAAAACCAGATTGTTGGTTGATCTGTGCTTGGCTAACACGAGTTCTGACTTGTTTGCCCGTTGGGGCGGAGGGAGACAATTCCGTGCCATGCCCGAGACGAGTGCCGCATGGGAGGACATGACAGAGCCCAAACAAACCATTCCACCAAGCTCAGAATCCACGCGGCAATTGTTCGATTCTGGTAGGGGAGGGAGGGCTTGTTCTGCGGTCCTCGGGGCCCCAAGGAAAACCAAGAGGTTTGCATTGTCCCGTTCTTTGCAGCGTGTTTTTCTCGCAGCGGTGGGGGTCTCCGGACAGGTTTTGAATGAATTTGGCCTTTGGGCCCTAGCAAATACTTTGCGGGCTTGTGGCGGTTTGGGCGAAATCCGGGCATCCGCTACATGCGTACGATAACTGACCTTTTGATTCCAAGCTTTGCCACGCGAGGCTTGTTAGAATCGTATAGTTGAGGCCCCGGTGCCATTCCAAACCTTGCACGCTCTAGCCAGCGATTTCAGCAATTTCTTCTTGGTTGGGGGTATTTGTCATGGTCCGGAGAGACGCAGCGAGCTTCTGGAACTATGAAAGGAGTCCGCATCATGGGGTTAGGGTATGCTGAACATGTTGGAGGTTTCTTGGACCCCTGCTTTTTCTCCAAATCATGTTGCACACTAAGGGGCTCTCACGGTCAGCGTAAAGGCCGAGGACCAGTCTTTTGTCAATTGAGAGGGAGATGGGCCAATGGGACCGTCGTGTCACGAGAAAATCCCGAGTGTCAATTGAGGGGGACATGGGGCTTGGTTCACATGAGCCACAATCAAAACCCGGGTAGATGAAGGGTAGGGACGATCCCAACCACAAATATAATTACCTGCGGATCTCCGGCTTCTTAGTTCTTGAAGCATGGTTTTCTTGAAGCATGGTTCTGGGTGCCCAGTTTTTTGTACCGGACGTTTTGATTCTGACTCCGCGTAGCAGACCTGCGGCCGACTCATCGTTGGCCCGCGCCACGACCGCCACCGGTTCCCAGGGCAGCTGCGCAAAGAGAGCACTCGGTTCCCGGAGAACGGAGAGCTGGCGCGGAGCTTTCGGGTCGAGTCGAAATGTGTCCTTTGAGGCTCGGTAGCCGTTGCTAGGTTTGACGGGAAGCCAAAAAGAAGGCTGCATGTAAGGAAATAGATACCAACATTTGACCCACTAGGGTAAATGTGGGTAAATGTGGATATGGGTGTGGCTCAAAATTAAACAGGAGGGGCTTATTCCGCAGGTCTTGGTACCCATGGTTCCACTTACCAGGGCAACCCATTTTGGAATTCCGGTTTTTTGAGCCACAGCCATGTGTGGGAAAGGCGCGTCACTCTTTTTCTCGGGGGACCCATGAATTCCGCCAAAATGGCCGTGTTCCCTTTGGCTTTCCTTAACAAAAAACAATTTCAAGCAAGGGGTAGAAACTACAAACAGAGACACCCATTTGTCTGTTTGTGAACTGATTTTGAGATGTCAAAAGTCGCCTTTGAAGCCTGGGTGCCTCTTTGAGCGATTCGAAGAGATTGCAGGTTTGCACCTTACCAGTTAATGCTGACCCCGGAGGAATTACTTCAGCCCTATAGTTGTTCTTGGGATTCATCACTTTTGGAGGGGAACACCCTTATATTAATGAGCAGGGGTTTATTCAGCTGGGGTCAACATTAGGTTACTGGAGTTTCCTTGTAGGGTGCAGGCCAGGGTTTTAATGAATGACGACACGTAACGACCCTGGGACAGGGAATTGGCGACAGTGCCTAACTTTTTTCCACGGCTTGAGGTCGGGAGGTGGAAACCCGATTTGCGTTTGCGAGCCTCTCAAGGGCACTCACCAATTTCAAGGGTACGGGTTGGTGAAGGGGAAGCCCAAACGAACACATGTTTGGGGGTACACTAGCCTTTGGGTATTTTCGGTGTTTTGAGGAGTACCCCTGAAGCAGTCCATATTCCTAGCGCGGTGAGTCGGTGAGGCCCTGGAATTCGCACCTGGGGCCGTATCACCCAGTTTTTGCGGGTTGCGGACCCCTCGTTGGCGGCAAAATGTAGAAACACCAATGGCCTTGGGGAAAGCAACTGTACAAACACATCTTTGGTGCATGTTGCCAAGGGATGTCAGGACTATATAATTTTTTGCCTTTTGAACTAATGGGGTTTCCGCATCAAACCACTAAAAGTTATTCACCTTTAGCAGGGGAGCAGAAAGCAACTGAGACATGTTGAAGTCAGAAAGATCGGAGCCGCTCCGAAAACGCGGGCCGCGGGGCAACCTTGTTTCAAGATGTTAGGGGAATCGGAGCGACAGCTACTTTGAATGGTGGCTTTACTACCCACTTATGGTGACTGCCAATTGTTGAATGCCGCGGAAACAAACGCTTTTGATTTGTGATGACCCTTCGGCATACTGAATCGGGCCCTCTGGGAGGTTTTACCATACTACTGTGGATGGGCGAAATTCTGCACCACTTTGAACCCATGGTTGAAACCATTGATTGTTGGTGTTTACGTTGGAATCGAATCCTTTCAGGCTTTCTGAACGGCGGTGCGAAATGGATGTCGCAATCATCCACAGTATGGCCACGTTTTATATACTTCACTGTTCTTGGATCAAGCTTGGGGGGGGTCCAACCTTAGAAAAGATGAGACACCCTTCGACGACCCATCTGCCCTCTGGGCAGTTTCACCCCACGCAAAAACGTCTCAGCGAGGTGGCGGTGCCGCTGTACTCCTCGCTGCCACCCACGCTGCAGCAGAAGATCTTCGAGCCGGCGCCCGCGCCGCGCTTCCCCGGCGCACCCCCGGGGAGGACGGCCAACGGGTCGCCGGACGGTCCCGGGGCGGGGTGGGGGCGAGGATTCGAGGGCCGGAGGGCGGTATGGTCGATGCCTTTTCGAGTTGAGTGGATGAGGAGTGGGGCATGGTCAGATGGAAACTGGGGGACTGGAGTTGCCCAAATCCGTCCTGCAAAATTGTTGGCTTCAAAAACAACCATATTTAACGAGGCTTCTTTTTGCCGCAGGAAGGTGGGTTTCCCATTTGGCTGTGGGTCAAAAGCCTGTACACTGTGCCCCTCATCAAAATAGGTGGTACATGGGTGTGCATCCGCCCCAAAATGGAGAAAAGCACAGCTTATGCCCCATGGCCAATTCTAGGCCCCCCAGTAGTGCCAAAAAACAAACAACAACCAAATGTCGCAGAAAGGTGGGTTTCCCAATTTGCCTTTTTTCTCTTGCAGGATCCCTTTGGCTTTTTTCCCCTAGGTGCCCATGGGTAACTTGTCCCATTCAGTTGAGATCTCTGTCGACCGACCTCGGCTGCAGGAAGGTGGTGGTAGCCACCAACATCGCGGAGACCTCCATCACCATCGACGGCATCGTCTACGTGGTGGACCCCGGCTTCGCCAAGCAGAAGGCCGGGGGAGGGATGGGAGGGGGGGCCGATTGCGCGGGTGGCCGGGGATTTTTTGCGCGCGGGGCTCGGGTGCGTTTTTTTTGTTTGTGTGTGTGTGTGTGTGAGTGTTTTCGGCGCGGAGGGGAACACCGAGAATGGGAGTTTTTTTGTTTTGTTTTTTTGAGGGGGGTTCTCCAAATTTGGGGGAACCCGGGAACAAATATCCAAAGAAACGACAAGACAAACGCAATTGGCAAGGTGCCTTTTTGGGTTTTCCTTCACCAGCCAGGGGCGGTTTGGAATTGTTTCATTTGGGGACCTAAAAGAGCGATGAGACCTGTTAGACAATTAGTTTGAGTCACGGAGACCGCAAGAAATGATGCAATCAGGAACGCTGGTTTCAGGGTACCTGCCACTACCATCTTGATTCCGGCATTTGCCATCCGCGAATGACATGCAAACCCAAGAGGTTATGTTTGCCGACAATTTCTGCACCTGATGTTGCACAGATGAGAAGAAGGAGGGTCCAAGATTTATTTGGGTCGAATTGATGACAAGAAGGACGGTCCAAATGATGGTTCTCTTTTGCAGACCCTGTAGGAGGGAGAACGAAAAGGCAACCATGGTCCTGCAATGGCGTTGCTTTTGATGAACGCTCATATTTGCCAGGGCCGGAGACCAGACGGTGGCTTCGGATTGTTTTTTTTTTGTTTTGAGAGTTTCTTAGCTCACAGCAGTTAGGTGTTTTCAAACTGGGACACGTCTTGAGTGTCTTGAGGGGGATGTCATCCCAAAGGGTTTGGATGTTTTGGCCACTCCTGTTCAATCCATTCAATGAGCCTTTTGAGGCACCGCACAATATACTTCTGCTAGCCAGTGGCAGTGCAGAGGTCCCCTCCGTTTTGCACCCATGCTCCACTGCCGAATTTGTCTTGTCAGAAGTTGCGATGTTAGTGACGCTGGCGCACACGAAGACTCTCCATGACCGTTTGGCACTTTCTCTTGGAGATTCTTGACTTGGCCTTGCCAGCTGAATTCTACCATCGGCAGGCTGAACGATGTGATTGCTTCTCACTAGCCCGTTTCACTGTGTTCAGGATTTCGAAAGCATTCTATCTTCATCGACTTTTTGCGCGCGCTTTCTACAGCCAACTGGGGTTGCAGTTTGCTACCAGCGCCCTTAACCCCCATAGATCCCCTCCCACACATCTCCCATTGATCACTGGGATTCTGCCCTACTTCACGGCAATCGCTGCTCGTACCTTGACAAATGGAGGCACACCTTGCTCATGATGAGCACCAACTTTCCCAGATCCTGTGGTTCAAGGCCAAATCGACCACCACTCAACTCCAATTAAATCAGTCCCCAATCAACTTGAAGATTTCCCCATTTCAACCAGCACCCCCACTCCACCCCTCCCCTTCCCTCCCCTCCCCACTTCACCCCACTTCAACCCACCCCTGCCCTTCCCCCCCCCCCCCCCCCACCCCACCCCACCCCATCCCACCCCACCCCACCCCCACCCCACCCCACCCCACCCCACCCCACCCCACCCCACCCCAACCCAACCCAACCCAACCCAACCCAACCCAACCCAACCCAACCCAACCCAACCCAAGCCCGCGCACCTTTTTTGTGGTGGCTGTTGGGTCGCCAGGTGTACAATCCCCGGATCAGGGTGGAGTCACTTCTGGTCTCGCCGGTGTCCAAGGTGGGACATGGCAGATCAAAATCGGGGGGGTCTTTTTAGATTTGGGAACCCCTCCCCCAAAATGGGTGTTGTCCTGTTGGTGTCTAGTTAATTAAACCCATCAAAAACTCAAGGATTTCCCCTGCCGCCTCACGGATTTGGGGCAGAATCAGCCAGACCTTTAAGCCCGTGAATTCTCGCCAAGCTCTAGGGAAGCAGGTCTTTGTTTTTGGACGGCCAACCACGCACAGTTCATCAACAATTACAGACTTTTCGCAGTCCTGGCGTGAGAAGTTCCTAGCTCCTCGTGTCAGCCGATGTCGGGAAAGTTGGCTTTCCGTTTTGGACATGTGACAGAAGTTGCGCTTGTTTCGCACGCACGGAGCAGCTCAAGCGATTTGCCTCAGGGCGTCCCTTGGGTCCCTGGTTCTCGTGGACCCGTTGCAACGGGCAACTTTAGGTGAAGTCCGCGACTTGAAATGAGGCACTCAGTGGACATTGAGGGGAAATGCGCAAACCCACCCATTTGGAGTTTCCCGCAGTTCAGTAAATGGGATGGTTAGATGGGACTGCGGTGAAACCAGTCGACCACCTCGTGGTTTGATTTCAGTTGAACCATGGTTGAATGAGGTTGAACTATTTGTTTCGGTTTTCGCGCTGTTTGTTTTTGTTGTTCTATGTTTGTGGCCTGTTCTGTTTTCTTTTTGTATTGTGTTTTGTTTCTTTCTTTCTTTCTTTCCTTATTTCCTTCCTCCCTCCCTTCCTATCTTCTTCCCTTCTTCTTTCGTCCCTTCACTTCATTGCTTCTTTTTGTTCTTTCTGTCTTTGATTGTTTGTTTGATTGCGTGTTTGTTTCTTTGTGATGTTGCATATGTGTTATGTGCTTCTTTGTTTACTTGTATTTGTTTCGTTGTCTCCTTGTTTCTGTGTTTCCATGTGGGTTTGTTTGTTTGTTTGGTCTGTTGGTTTGTCTATCTGTATGTTTGTCTCTTGTTGTTTTTCTTATTGTTTGTTTGTCTGTTGGTCTGTTGGCCTGTTGGTCTGTTGGTCTGTTTGGTTGCTTGTTTGCTTTCTTGCTCGTTTGCTTGTTTGTTTGTTTGTTTGTTTGTTTGTTTGTTTGTTTGTTTGTCTGATTGTTTTGTTTATTTGATTGTCACAAAAAAAGAGCAAAAACAATGATTTGTTTGTTTTGTGTTTGTTTGTTTGTTTGTTTGTTTGTTTGTTTGTTTGTTTGTTTGTTTGTTTGTTTGTTTGTTTGTTGTGTTTGTTTGCTTGTTTTTGTTCTTTGTTTGGTGGGTTGGGTTGGATTGGGTTGGGTTGGGTTGGGTTGGGTTGGTGGCTGGCTGGTTGGTTGGCTGGCTGGCTGGTCGTTGGTTGGTGGTGGGTTAGCTGGTGTTTGTGTTTGTGTGCTTGTGTTTGTGTGTGTTTGTGTTTGTGTGCTGCTTGTGTGGCTGTGTTTGTGTCCGTGTCTGGTTTCTGTGTATGTTAGTGTTTGTGTGGGTCGGTGTGTCTGTGTGTGTGTGTGGATTTGAACAGCAGCCACATCATGGACAGATGAATACCTGCCTTTTGGTAGGGTCATTTGGAGAACCCTGCATCTTTCCACCTTTTCAATGATAAGCCCAGACCATATCGAATGGGTTGTGGGCTGCTTAACTAGATCAAGTCATGGTCATGAGAGAGAATTCTTGTGCGCGAGTAGCCTCCCACCAATTAACATGGAACCGTTCGACGTTCGGGTGCTGGCTTGGACCATTTTCCTTTTAAAAGGGACCATTCCCCGAATTCGTTAGGTTCCATGTGTTGGTGGGAGGGGTATCCTGCCCCGCATTCTTACTCTCAGTTGTCCGAAGCGAATCGACCTTTTAACCTTGTGGTTTACCCTTGGCCCATTTTAGTAAGGGTCCCACAAAAATAGCCTTTTATTTCCAGGTCCCTGTGGGGCAACTCACTTGGAGTATCCCTATCCCTCGCGTCGGCCCCGTTTAGAAAGGCCTCCGCGTCCCAGCGAGCGGGCCGCGCCGGGCGCACGCGGCCCGGGAAGTGCTTCCGCGGCTCGGCGAAATCGCTGGGGCAATCGGTTGGTTGGGCTCCCTGTCGCAGGATGAGCCACCTGGGTATGCGTCAAAATTGGGGGAGCATAAAGCTGGTGGTTTGCTATGTGTGTCAACCCTAAGAATCGTGGTGTACCTTTTGGTTTCCCTGAAAACAAAACGCCCACCGAAGGTATGTGTCAAATCGGAGCCTAAGATTTGTGGTCTACCTGTAATTTTCCCTGAACCAAAAAGGGTAGCCTCAGAAACACAGCGAGCCTCGAGCTTTGGGCAGCTCCGGGAAGTGAAGCTACAGCTTTTGGCGTGGGTGTTCTTCAAAATGTGGGCGTGGGCTTGGGGCCTGGTGCCGTGTGCCGTTGAAAGGCGATGCCAACAAGGGCCCCTTTTGAGCAACATCATCCAAAGGCTCTCTCTTCTGTTGGAATTCTTCATAGCAAGGACACAAGAAGTTGGAACATGTCCTCGACCGTCGAGTCAATTCAGGAGAGAAGGCAAAGGTTGAGTGCGGAAGTTGGGATTCCGTCCCTTGGAGGACCTCTGCGCACGGAAGCTTCCGGATGGGGCAGCATCCTCCTGCAGAACACCGGAACCCAAAAAGGTATCATTCCGAAAAGGAAACTCCTTTTCGGGTGGGCCCTTCAGAGGTTTCATTTTCACTTGCAGGGGTGTGTTTGCGTGTGTGTGAACCCTTCCAGAGAGTTTCGTGTGTCTTTGTGAAATGGGCCAATTTTTGGTTCCCTATGCCCAGACGCCTGCCTGCACCCGAACCTTTGTTCTTTCATATTCGACTCTTTGGGCGCTTCCCACGCTTTCTGACTTCCAGAAATCAGAGTCTGAGCCGCTGAGCCTCGCAAAGGCCGCTTTGGGCTTTTTCAGCCACCGCCAAAAAGCGGTCTGGACAAACGCTTCCACAATCTCACCGGGTGAGCCTGAGCTTAGGAGATCACCCTTGAAGATCCGGCCCCCGGGCTATCCAAGCTAAGCTGTGTTCCAGCTCGGGAGTGTTTGTTTTCCTTCGCGCAGAACTGGACACCCCCAAAAGGTTGCCCTCGGGCCACCGGTGTTGCGTTTTCAGATTTGAGACATTGGCAAGCGCTACCATTGGCAAGCTGGTGCTCAAGTCAAGAGGGTGGGAATGATTCTAGAGATCCCCGAAACATAAAGACCAAGGGATGGTTCATAAGTTACTGTCATCCCCTCATTTGTCTGCGGAGAACTAGAAAGAAGGGAACTTCCTTTGAAACCACCTAAACATGGTTGTTGTTGGGAAACATTTTACATGTTTCCTTATTGTGGTTTAGTGGTTGAAATCCAACCACTTAACTGCTAAGATTTTCATTTTTTTGCTCCCCTTCCAACGTCAACCAAGTAAAGGGGTTCCCATTTTTTTCCCATGGCCACTGGAAACACGCCGACCCGGCTCGCCACAAACCCGGCGCAAGGTCTGTACACTGAGAAGGCAGGGGCTTTCCGCAAGCGGAATGCGGAAGAAGTCGGCGTCACGAAGCCCAAGTTTCACTCAGTTTAGCCAACTGGTGCCGGATGGAAACGAAATCCATTCGCACCGTTCGGAAAGCCTGGGATGGTTCGATTCAACGTGAACACCAACCAAGAATGGGTTTAACTTAACATGGTGTCAAAAGTCGTGCGGGATTTCGTCTATCCACAGTATCATTGATAAGGTGTAGGGTGATCACTGAACATAAGGCACAGACAAGTCTGTCCGAAAGAAGTGCCAATGATAAGAGTTGCTTTTTCGTGTTGCGGACGGGTTGAAGCCCACTTGATTATTCTTCCTTTCGGGTCACGGGTTGCGCCTAGGGCGGACAAGTCACTTCTGGGGTTGGGATCTTGTGAATGGATTGAGCTGAAAGGAGAACCTTCAGCATCTTTTGGCGGATGGTTCAGCTTACCCGGATTGTAATGGTAAAAAAGTGAGAACATTTGCGCAGCGATCTATTTTGTGTGTGTGCGAAAGTGTTTTTTTTTAGGTAGTCTGTTTCGGGTTGTTGGAAAAGGCACCGGAATCAAACTCCATTTTGGACGGCTCCATGTTGTTTGTCTCTTGCGTAGCGCACAGGCTTTGCGACCTCACCCACATCCTACGAGGATAACCCCTTTGAGGGGTTGTTTCTTGTTTCAGGCTGATGGGTCATAGTTCACCCAAACATTCACATGGCATGCTTGTTGGGTGAGAGTACTCTTGGTGGTTGCAAAGGGAATGACCCCCCTTCCTCCATTCAAGCTTTCTGTAGCTGCTACACCAAACCAGGTTGACCGTTGCTCAGATCGAAGCGACCTTGATGTGTCCACTTAGCAGTCTTCAACATAGTAGCTGGGGCAACTGCTTGGTAGTTCCTATTATCACAGGACGTAGGTCATAAGTTATAACCACGGTTTCTAAGCGGGCTATCCCCAGTTATAAGCATGCTTATATCTGACTTATATCTGACTTACCTGCCCTAGTTCGAACATCCAACTGGGGTTCCAAAAAAAAACAAAAACGGCAGCCACCCCACTTCTAACCATGTTGAATCACCTACTTGCCTGACGTGGTCGAACATCGAAGCTAAGCGGGTGTCTTTTTCTGAGTGTACCCTTTTGGGCCCGTTTTAGTGGAGCGAACCAAGGGAAACCGCCATTTTTGGGAAGTCCCCTAGTTTAAGACAACCCCAAGTCGGTGCGTCTCTTTTAAGGAATCGGACCTGTCAAAATCGTTTTGTTCCTTTCGGTTTTCTTTTAAGCCAACAAACAACAACACAGGGGCACCAACTGACAAAAAAAGGCAAGCCACCCCAAATTCGCTTCGACCTTCGTGTTCCATCATTTTTTCGGGGGCTCCTGAAAACGGTTTCCCTCTTTGTTATAGATGTCGTTTTAGGTTAGCTTGGTCAGAAATAGATGGGTTCCACTGGTTTAGATTGGTTCTATTCCATCCAGGGGCCATCTATTGTTCCGAAAGATCACCATCCAACAAAAGGCATGGAACCACAAACTTAGAAAGAACAAACAAAAAAAGCACTTGTCCCCCGCCGAAATCCGCTTGGACCTTCCCTCTCCCTTTTTCTCACCCAAGCTCAGGCGCCCTGCTCTCTCGCGGCCCGTTCCGCAGGCCTTCACGACGGAGCTCACCGAGCAGACCTATCCCGAGATCCTGCGGTCCAACCTGGGCGCGGTGGTGCCGGGCTCGGCGAGAAAAAACCAAACGCCCAAAGGACCTGCGGCAAGCTTCGGGTTGCCGAAACTCCAGAGAATTGATTCCTTGTCCTTTCTTTTCAACCATCGCTTTTTGCCAAAACCCAGCCGGTTTTTTTCTCCCCGGTTTCTGAAGGTGTTCTCTAGAAAGAAGGATTTTTCTGGAAAGAATGGGAAGGTACCCTGAGAGAAATGAACATGGGTGTGTCTCAAAATCGGGAACCCATTTTTTGTGGGTTGGTTTTAACATTTGAAACTAGAGGAATCTGGCCATTTTGGGGGGTCACCGATTTTTGAGACACACCCACATGTCATCCTCCTGTCCGGTAACATGGAACCTGACCTTTTGGGGTCCAAGACTATTGTCCTTGAAAAAGGACAATTTCTCTGGTGGGTTCCATGTTAGTGGACAGAAGGATATATTTTCCCCATCTATCACTGGAGTTGTTTGTTTTCCAGTTGGCATATTCGCAAATGGCAGCGACATTTCCTTTTTGGAAGTTTCAATTCTGTTTTCCCATGGCCATTGGGGGTCTTGTAGTGAAGGCGAAAAACACATGAGTATCATATCTCATTGATGAGGCCCAAACAAACAGATAGGAATAGTGATTTGTTTTACAAGGTGTTCACTTGCGGGAACCATGATGGTTTGGTTCCACTACCATTTGTTAGCTCTTGGAACTCGTTGGTTTCAGGAAGATGCGGGCTCCCAATGGCATCCCTGCTCTCTATCTTTGCTTGCCCGCGTCCTACTTGGTATGTTGCATGTCGACCTGAACACCAGACGCATGTCTTGTGGTGAAAGGGAAACCAAAAGGACCCCCACCATCTCGGGTTTCGCTGCCCAAAAAAAACCGACGAGGCGTCTCCGTAGAAGCTTCCGAAATCGAACCTCGTCTCAACCCAGGGTTGTGGGATCACTCGGGGTTTATCCCCACTTCTGTGATACAAGGGAATCCCCTGTTTAAATGGAGGTGGTAGTCTTTGGGAGACCCTTTTGTTGTATCACAGAAGTGGACATTTCCCACAGCCCTGTCTCAACCTGCTGCTTTTTCCGGGGCTCCAGAGGGGTGGCTCTCAACCCTTCAGGGTCTCGAATCTGGAAAACTTTCCGGCGGTTCCCGCCAATTTCGGGAACCCCCATCTTTAAACGCCGGTTTTCGTTTGGGGATGCCAGTGAGAGGCGGCCTGAAAGCTTGTTTTTTTCCTGTTGTGTTATTTTTTGATTTTGTTTCGAGGGGAAACCTAGGGGTCCCTATGTTTGGTCCTTTGAAGGCCAATGTCATCACTGATTCGGGCTTCCGGCACAGGCTGAAGCTAGCCATGGGATGTTGCCCCAGGTGCTCACGTTGAAGAAGCTGGGCATCGACGACCTGGTGCACTTTGACTTCCTGGATCCCCCGGCGCCAGAGACCATGATGCAACTCGGATCGCCTTTTTGCGGGTGTGCAAAACCCGAAACCCGGGCGGCGGGATTTTCTGAACCTCAAAGGGGGGGGAGGGCAGGTGTTGGTGCGTTTTTTCTTGGGGGGGGGGGGCTGGTGACGGGCGTGGGCGCGTGTTTGCGAGATTGACGGGACTGTGTGGGCCTGGTGACGGCTCAAAGGACACCGAACGCCTTGGCAAGTCCCTTTTGAAGTGCCCCTCCTTTGATGCTGCGTGATTTTGGCCACACAAATTTGGAAGTCGAAGAACCCCGCTTTGCCCCGGTGTTTTCCCAGTGAGCATTTGCCGGTTGCCAAGTTCAACCTGGATAATGCTTGTACGCAGGGTAAATCCAGCACTTTGCGGGAGCCGAAACGTGCAACACTTGTTTAATAGCCCCCCCAAACAAAAAGTGTGGTTTCCTTTTGAGCTCTCCAAAAAAGTGACATCCCCACTGGCTGATGATGCAGACCCACTCGCCGTTGTAAGCATTGCCCCAGCGTGACCGGGATGCTGGTGATGACATGATGCAGCGAATGACAAGAGCCATGACTTGCTGGTGCGATAGGTCGGTAGGGAATACTTTCCGAGTCAGGGTTGAGCGAGCCGGTTTGGGGGATTTCCGAATACAGGAAACCGCAGGATGCCAGCAAGATGATTGCACACCATGGGGGTGAGAGAGGACCAGCTGTGTTTGGCAGGGACTTTGCAGGGTGGAAACACAAGACATTCCTTCAGGTGGTTTCGATTGGTGGATTCGGATTTGAACCCCTGGTTTTTGTGGGGGGTAAATGGGACACCCAAAGTGGGAAGTTGATTCCTCGATGAAATTGGGACGGTTGGACTGAAGGGGCCCGCTGTGCTGCGAGGCGTGCTTTGGAGATGTTGAATTTCCTGAACCACCTCAACGACGCCGCTGGGTTCAAATCGAAGCCTCTTGGGTTTTGCTATTTCCCCCGGACAAGAGTCGTTTTTGGCTTGCAGAAAGTCAAGCCCCCCGGGCCCTCCCCCCCACCCCGCAGCTGGCCGCCTGCATGTGAAGTGAGGATGGTGACCTCACAGATGCGGGGGACCAAGCGGCGGAGTTCCCGCTGGATCCGCAGCTGGCAACTGGGGCGCAGAGAGCATCGTTTTTCTCATAGATGCTGTTTGATTTGGTTGACTGGTTGGTTGGTTGGCTGTTTGATTTGGTGGGTGGTTGGTTGTTTGGTTGGCTGGCTGGCTGGCTGGCTGGCTGGTTGGTTGGTTGGTTGGTTGGCCGTTGATTT
>CAUJNA010003270.1:182500-387500 GCA_963377175.1 Effrenium voratum
AAATGCTGATCGACTCGTGCAGCCCTTAGCGGCTTTTTGGTGGTGGTTTTTTGTTTCTTTTTTTGGGGGGGAAGAAACAAAACAGCCAGCACCCCCCCGACCTCACAGCAGTTGTTGGGGGGGGTTCTGCAGAGTTTGTTTGTTTTTGGGCAAATGCCCCCCCGCCGGCGAAAGTAGAAGAACACCAACGGTTTTGGGAGTTGCCCATTTTTGTGTATGGGTCTGTCTCAAAATAATTAAGGAACCTGCTGGTTGTAGGCCGGTTCCCCTTTGAAACACCTTCCGGTTTTCCTTTGGTTCCCCCTTTGAAACACATCCAAGAAGGGTGCCCTCAAACAGAGACACCCATAGAGACAGGGCGGGGCTCCGGAGGGGTTCCATATTTGCTTTGAGGGAGCATGAGACAACAACACTCAAATGAGATCATCCATGTACAAGGTGACTGCAATCGCTTCAGGGCACGAGTGAGCTAAGGGTTTTGTTCTTTGTGTATGGTGGACTCGCCTTTGTTTGGTCCAATAAGCAATCCTTCTGCCCTATTGCGTTTCCTGCCTGTTTCCTTGACACCAAGCAGTGTTCTTTTTTGTGGGGAGTGTGTCAAAATCTGGCCAACTCAGTTCCCGCTAAGCCCTTTTTCCAGCGTGTCAAAATACCGGACCCGCCCGGATTCCTGTTTGCTTCTTGGTTTCCCTTCAAAGCAAACCCCGATTTCGGGTTTTTGGAACTGTTCCCCCGTGTTCTTTAAAATGGGTATGGCTCAAAATTAAGCAGCCAGGGTTACGCATTTTTTAGTCTTTGCTTCCATCTACCAAGGTGCCATTTTGGTCTATTTAATTGTAAACGCTTCGCGTTGCCCGCCTCGGCCCAGCCTAGTTTGAGGGAAGGGTCAGGAACACCGAAATCCAGTGTTGGGAAGGTCCGAATACCTGAAGCTGGCTCCAGACAAGTCAGACAAGCCGGCCTCGCCTGGTTGGGCTGGGCCACAGGCTAGTCTCAGACACATCAGATAAGCCTGCGCTGGGCCTGAAGCTAGTCTCGGGCAGCTTGGCTGGACCTTGCTTGCGTGGGTTGTTGGTTGAGCTGAAGCTAGTTTACGGCGGGCTGGGCAGCCGCACTGAGGGGGCTGGGCTATGGCTGGGCTGGGCCTGAGGCCAGTTTCAGACACGTCAGACAGGCCTGGCCAGCAGGCGGACTGGGCTGGGCTAGACGCTAGTTGAGCCCAGGCTGGTGAGGCCCAGTCTCGGCGCTAGATAGGCTGAGGCCTGCGAGTCTCAAACCGGGTGGGCTTGGGTGGGGTTGGCTTAGGCGGGTTGCTGGTTGGGCTGGGCCTGAAGCTAGTCTCAGCCACGAGGCTGCGAAGCCATGGGTGGTGCTGGGCAGCTGGATTATGGTGTTGGTTGCGCCTGGAACTTCGGCTGGCTGGGCTGAGCTGTGCTTGGGCGGGTCGCTGGATGGGCTGAGGCTGGGTAGCGAGTTGCTGGCTAGGCTGGGCCTGAGGCCAGTCGCAGACACGTAAGACACGCCAGCAGGCGGGCTGAGGGACTGGGCCTGAGGCTAGTCTCAGGCTGGCATACCTTGAGACCAGTCTCAGACTGCGCCGAAGGGGCCTGGTCAGCCTGGGCTGCTGAGTAGCTGGCATAGCTTGAGACCAGTCTCAGACACGTGAGACTGGTCGTTGGCCTGAGGTCAGTCTCAGACACGTTAGACAAACCTGACCTTGGCACACTGGGTTGAGCCTGCTGGTGGGCTGGGAGGTGGGGGCCGGTAGTGGCTGGCATGCCCTGAGATGCGCTGGGGCCTGGGCTGGGCAGGCTTTGGGCTGGGCCTGAAGCTAGTCTCAGCCACAAGGCCATGGGTGGGTTGCTGGCTGCCGGGCAGCCGGACCAGGCTGCTGGTTGTGCCTGGAACTTGGGCTGGGCGGGCTGGGCTGAGCTGTGCTTGGGCGGGTTGCTGGATGGGCAAGGCCTGTTTCATACACACTTGGGCCTGAGGCTGGGTGGCGAGTTGGCTGGGCTGGGCCTGAGGCCTTAGGCTGGCGTACTTTGAGACGGGGCTGGGCCTGCTGGATGACTTGGGGCCAGACGCGAGCAGGAGGTCAAGGCTTGGCCAGCCTGGGCTGAGTTGCTTGGGCAGCCGGACTGAGGGGCTGGGGCACGTCAGACGGGCTTGGTGGCTGGCACCAGTTTCTTTCAGACACGTGAGACTGTTAGACAAACCTGACCTTGGGGCCGGCCTAAAGCCTGGGCTGGGCGCTGGGCTGGGCTTGTTGGATGACTTGGTAGGCCTGTTTCAGACAAGCTTGGGCCTGAGGCTGGGTGGGGCTGACAGGCCTGGCCAGCAGGCGGGTTGCTGGTTGGGCTGGGCCTGAGCCTAGTCTCAGACACGTCAGGCAGGCCTGGCCACCAGGAGGTCATGCTTCTCAGGACAAAAAAGCAATTTTTTAGTGATTTTCGCAATTGTCAGCACATTTTCGACAAAAATGGACCCATGGAGCTGGACGCCGACGAACCCCGAAAATTTCAAGGCCCGCCGGACAGGATTTTGGGTCCAGCCGACATGGGTGGGGGGGGGTGGGGGGGGGGGGCGGCCCGGCAAAATTTTGGTTGGGGAGGGGGTTGGGGGAGGGGAAAAGCGAAGATTCTCTTTGGAGAAGAGATCTGAGCGCCCTTGGCCCCTTTGGGGCCGAGGCGAATTTATTTGAGCCACAGCCAAATGAGGCCGAAGTTCAAATGCAGCAACGAGATTCTGTCCGTCTCCGCCATGCTGTCGGTGCCCAACGTCTTCGTGCGGCCTAAGGAGTTTGGCAAGGAGCCCCGGGCTTGAAGACGTGGCAGCGCGGGCAACCCTAGCAATTGGTGGTGTGGATTGGTGGTTCGGGGGCCGGCTTCTTTTTGAAGCCAAATGGGCATGGGTCAAAAGCCCGGTTACCCCTCAGTAAGCATCCCAATCCCCACTAGAATAGACTAAATGGGTGGTGCACCTACACCAAAATGGTACCATTGGTTTTGACCCACAGCCAAATGGAGAAGGAAACCTCCTATCTTTTGACCTATGCAAGGAATCCTCATCATGGGAGTGTTGCGGTATGCTTAAAAAGTTCGCTCGAAGTTTAGGATGAACGGGGTTGTTAAGACTGTGGACACCAGGTGTTTGTGGTTTTAAAGGGGTACCAAACGGAGAAGACGCACTTTTATGGGAGTTGCCTATTTTGAGAAGCCTCGTTTTACGCGCCCTTGGTGGTTTAAACACCACCCTTTTGGTTGCCGGTGTAAAGTTGGTTTCCTTTTGGTGGTTTGGTTGTTCAGCGGAAATAAGAACTGAGACGCCACTGGGCCACGTTAACTAAGAACGTTTTAGAAATACGCTTTGCCCTGGAACAACATGATGATGGTTGTACAGAAGTCGAACGTAGGTTTGTGGTGGAATATTGACCAAGCTATGCGTGTGCCCATGTGTCCGGACGCTATTGCAGCCGCTTATACCTGACTGTCACCTCACGGTTTTTGGCATCTTGAACCTACTGTAGTAGAGTTCCAGGTGAAACAAGTGTTTGGCTGCTTGCAGGCTTGCCTTCTTACAGTTCTTCGGGCTGAGTGCTTGCAGGAAGCAGATGATGCGAAGAATCGCTTCACGCACTTGGACGGTGATCACCTGACACTCCTCAACGTTTTCCATGCGCGCCTAGGATGCCTGGACCCAGAGACAGGCAAGCCCTTGGGTTTGGATTGGGGGTTTGGGGATGGTTTGGGACACGGTTTGGGGATGCTTGGGGAATTGCAACAAGTTGGTGGTTTGGAGCGGTGGGAACTGGATTCGGATTTGAACCCCTGGTTCAATTGTAGAGGAGAATGAACCTTCCAAACCACTAATCTGAGAGGCTAGAAAACACAGCAATGTTCAAGCTCCCCTAAAGGAAACAACACGGGGATGAAGATGGTTCTACTTTTCCACATCCTCCCCTTTGACACTGAGTTGGGCGGGACCCTCTAGAGGCGTGTTGAGAGGTTTCTGCTACTTCTTCTGGAGCCGCTATTCATCATCATAGCATGTGAACCGCGCGCAACCTTAGGAAACAATATTGTTGTCCTTTTGGTGTTCGCCTGGCAACTCTAATTTTGTAACGAATCATTTGCTCAATCCACGGCTCGGGCCACGACAAGAAGCGCATGGCTCTCAACCCAGGTGGCTCCCCGACACAAAGACCTTTGCATGTGGCAGTTTGCTAGCAAGCAAGGGATGTCGCTCTGTGAAAACAACTCTCCCGTTGCATTCTTTTGCACTATTTTAGCGAAATGCGCTCGAACCGTGTGCCTTCTCGCAAATCAGCAGAATCCGTGATCTGCCAATCAGCCCAACTTGGAAAGCGGCAAAGAACCAACTCCCGATGATGTTTCACCAACTCCCAGAATCCTTCGATGAGATTCTGCCGCTCAGCCTTTTACACGACAGGGACTTGCCCTTCGCGTGGATGCTGTCAGGATTCGCCAGAGAGTTTGGGCCCACTGCCTGAGCTCAGGTACAAGCAGTACACGACGGAAGGCGCTGATCCTGCCCAGTTCTGCTACGACAACTACATCAATGCGAGGCATGCGTTGCTTCGATTTTTTCCCCGGCTTGGTCTTTGGTTTCGGCCTGGATTCAAGCGCGTTTTGTGCATGGCGTTTGGAAAGACGGTGGCCGTGTCGGGGTGTTCAGTTGTTTCAGCCACCGAGTTTTCAGCTCGCTTTGACACTTAGGTTGTCTTATATCTTGGAGGGGCGTGCCACTAACAAGTTGAAGCCCGAGCCGCCGATGCCGTTTTTTCTTTTTTTCATCTTGAGACTGGTTCATTCGCAGGCGGGTTTCGGTTGGGCCGCATCACCGATGAGGGCGACTTTTCTTAGCCGCACAGGCTCGAGGTTTGGGGCGATCTTCTCCACGAGTTGGGGGCACTCCGTGAGTTCCTGGACTTTAGTCACTCTTTGGGTTTGGACCTTGTAGTGGTAGACAAAATGTTTAGACTTTTTTGGGGCCAATCCACTCGGGAGGTGAGGGCCCCAGTGTTTTGTTGTGGTCGTTAGGTCAATGAAGAGTGCCGAGAACGTGCGCGAGCAGCTGAAGCGCACCATGGAGCGGCTTCAACTGCTGGGGGCCTCAGTCCAACGTCCGGTTTCGGCAAAAATGTGTCGGAACCAGGGGACCCATACAACTGGTTCAAATAAACCCAAAGGCTTCCATTTGCTGAAATGAATCTTCTTTATTTTGCCCTGTTGGTGTTAAATGGACTCTATCATTACTGGATTTTTGTGTGTGTGTGTGTGTGTGTGTTTTTTCCAGGGCCAGGGGGTGTAAGCAAATGGAAGCATACAACTGGCTCAAATGAACCCAAAGAGCGATTTCGTGCGGAACGAATCCTACCTCAGCTTGCACCAAGAGAATCACGGGTTTGGCATCGAACCTTTCAGTTTGGTGGTACCTTTAAGTCACCCAAGTAAAAGCAACCGTCACTAATCCATTCCGCCCCTAGGAGTTCGGCTCGAGGCTTGCCTTGAGCCTTGGCAACCGAGATTGTTCTTCATCTCACTTGCCAAACCGAATTGACCTTTTGACCCTTTGGTCCATTCTTGGTCACGGCCCGAAAGCTTAACCATATTTACTTAGGTTGTAACCTCCAGGGTCCGCTTCAGATGTTTTTTCTCTTTTTTTTTCTGTGGACGCGGAAAAGTCCACTCAAAGAATACTAAAGGACCAATCACCGGAAAGACCACTCCACACAACACACGTCCTGGATGTCATGAAAGTTGGCAAGCCGTTCTTGTTGGAATCTCAGAATGTCAAGGGACCCTCCTGGATTTGGACCATCTTGTTTGGGGACCCATGCCTTCAGGGGATAGGACTTCAGAGCTTCCTTGTTGCCAGGGTCTTCTTTGTCTTCAAGACAGGTTCATGTTTTCTATGCAACATATATTGAGCCAGGAGCATTTCTGTGCTCGACATGGAGCATATCGATCGCACTCCCACAAACACGAGCCTCTGGTGCACTTTTGCGATGCAACGTGATGCGGCATGATACTGTGGATGGGCGAAATCCATTTCGCACCACCTAAGAAACCATGGTTGACACCATAAATTTGTGGGTATTTACAGGATAATCGTATCATTCCGAATGGGTTTCTTAGGTGGTGCATCCACAGTACTGCCGCGAAATGCAAATTTGAGATCCTGTTTCTCAGCATCCCATGTAGAGGGTGCGCCACTGCGCCACTGCTCCTAGTGTTTGGAGGCGTCTCTTTTCAGGGAGCCTGGAAGCCAAAATTTGTTGCAACCGCCCGTTGAAATGGTGCTTCCCCCCCCCCCCCCCGGATGGTATTGGGCAAGATTTTAAACCGCCGGACCGCGGGTTTTGGTCTGCTCCATTAGGGGTCCATTTTGGGTACCTCTGTTTGACAAGCCTTTTGGAGACACACCCATTGGCAAAGGATCACGAGCTCGGGTCAACCGAATGAAGGACCATTTGAGGATTCCTGAGTTTCCTGTTTGTGTGGTTTGTGTGTGTTTTGAACCCCCTTTGGGTTGGTTGTAAAGGGAAACCAGGGGGAAATTGCCTTTTTGGGGTTCCGATTCAACATTTTGAGGCGAAGCAAGTTGCCCATTCCTGGTGAGCATGTTGTGGATTTGAGGCCCATGCTGAGCACCGACTTCAGGGATAAGGAGCCCGATGTCGATGGTTTCATGCGGGGAGGGCATGTGGCTGGGTCCATTAAAGTAACAGGCATGCCGGTGAATTCCTCTGCAACTTGAGGCTTGGTCCCTTCTGCGCAGTCTAAGCCACGTGCCTGTAGCTCCCTTTGTAAACTTTGCGTTCTGAGATCAAACCACTTGCTTAAGGCAAACTGCCCCCAGAAGTCAGAAGTCCCTATATGTCAATTTGTTGCGGTTTTGAACATCACCCGTTTGAAGTCCCATAAAAGGTGAATGTCCCTTGGGGGTGATGTTTCAAGGGCAAATATCGGGAGCCCTCAATGTGAATTTGAGAACCCCTCAAAATGTTCACTTTAAAAACACCCAGTTGAGGGAGGGCTCGCGTTGACTCAATGAAGGATGCACTTAACCCACGGAAGAGAACGGTTGTGCATGTGTTGTTCTAGACTGTTGTGTTGGTATACTTCAAATTCAACATGTGTCAGGGCGCAGGGAGTGATTCCTCCGCTTTGTGCAGTGAACATGTGCAGATTAATCACGTGGGGGCGCTCGGCCAATCAACAAGTAATCATTTTGACTGGATAATGTAAGTCCAGAAGCTGCTGACAGTCGTCTTAAAAAAAGCTATAAAAATATTACGGGGCTTGCTTGCCCATGTGCCTCATCGTGATGTTGAGTGGCTCAATCTGAGACTGATGTCCCTTGCGTGTGTGCGTGTGTGTGTGTGTGTGTGTGTGTGTGTGTGTGTGTGTGTGTGTGTGTGTGTGTGTGTGTGTGTGTGTGTGTGTGTGTGTGTGTGTGTGTGTGTGTGTGTGTGTGTGTGTGTGTGTGTGTGCGTGTGTGCGTGTGTGCGTGTGTGCGTGTGCGTGTGCGTGTGCGTGTGCGTGTGTGCGTGTTGCATGATGCGATGATTCGATGTGTTGCTACTCTGAGCAAGGACAATGCAGCCATGTCTTGAATTCTTGAAATGGCCTTCATCCTTTGACAGTTGTTGGATAAGCTTTGCTTGAAGTTTCAGGTGATTTGGAAGGTTGATGTGGCTAGCGTTTGTGAGAGCGAGAGAGAGCAAGAGAGATAGCATGTTCCAGAACTATTCTGGGTCTCAGCCAAAAATATGTCATATTTGGGCACGGAAAAGAATATTTGGCTGGATCTGAACATCTTAGTTTTCTTGGTGGCTCCCAGCCATCCCCTTAGCTTTTTAGGGGTTTAGTGGGGGGTGTCCGTTTAACCTAAACTTTTCGCAGCTGATCTGAGGACAGCCCAGTTTTGGTGTACCCCGAAGGGCCAAGTATTGGCTTGGAGCACTGATTCCGACTGCAGGATTACTATCCCAACATCAGATGCCCGGCGAGGTGAGAGTTTGCTCTGACGAGGTCGTATTTAAAAAAAAAAAAAAAAAAAAAACAAACTCAAAAAGAAAAACTCGTCCAAAGTGGCGGGTTCTTGTGTTCCGCACATCCTGGCCGATGGCTCATATTCCCCCCCAAATGAACATGACACCCCGAATGGGTAGGTCTAATCCCCAAAAAACAGATAATGAGACTCCTCTACACATGGGGGGTGTTGCAGTTCCTTGTCAAGTTGTTCAAAGCCGACCTTTTGACCTTTTGGTTTTCCCTTTTTGGTTGATTTTTAGTAGAGGTCCCAAAAGGTTAACCTTTTATTTGCAGGTCCTTTGGGCAAGTGAGTATTGTTAAGCTGCAGAGCAATGTTGACCCCGTATTAATCAACCTGAGTCTATTAATTGGGGGTGTCCCTGGATTTAGTGGCCATCACCACTTTTGGAGGGGGAACACCCCATATATATGAGCCACGGACAAAACACACGAAGACCACTTTATCAAGGCGGGGTACGTTTTTGCATAACACATGCCAAAACCATGGAAAACGATAAGGTCTCCCCCAAAAACGATAACCCTTAGCTAAAACACGGCTCTATAATAACCCCTGCAGTTGCAACTTAGTTAGGGTGGGACCCTTGCGTGGCCACCGTAAAACGAGAAGGCGAGTCGCCACTTTCGAACTGGAGCTGCCAAGGTGTGCTTCGTAAATACGACAATTGTACTACAAAATTGCGATGTTCGAGCTGGAGCTGCGGAAGTGTACTTCGCGTACTAGACTTGTACTACAAAGTTGCGATTTTCGAGCTGGAGCTGCGGAAGTGTACTTCGCGTACTAGACTTGTACTACAAAGTTGCGATTTTCGAGCTGGAGCTGCGGAAGTGTACTTCGCGTACTAGACTTGTACTACAAAGTTGCGATTTTCGAGCTGGAGCTGCGGAAGTGTACTTCGCGTACTAGACTTGTACTACAAAGTTGCGATTTTCGAGCTGGAGCTGCGGAAGTGTACTTCGCGTACTAGACTTGTACTACAAAGTTGCGATTTTCGAGCTGGAGCTGCGGAAGTGTACTTCGCGTACTAGACTTGTACTACAAAGTTGCGATTTTCGAGCTGGAGCTGCTTCGGAACTACAAAGTGTACTGGAGCTCGCGCGTACTAGACTTGTACTACAAAGTTGCGATTTTCGAGCTGGAGCTGCGGAAGTGTACTTCGCGTACTAGACTTGTACTACAAAGTTGCGATTTTCGAGCTGGAGCTGCGGAAGTGTACTTCGCGTACTAGACTTGTACTACAAAGTTGCGATTTTCGAGCTGGAGCTGCGGAAGTGTACTTCGCGTACTAGACTTGTACTACAAAGTTGCGATTTTCGAGCTGGAGCTGGAAAGTGTACGTTCGCGTACTAGACTTGTACTACTAAAGTTGCGATTTTCGAGCTGGAGCTGCGGAAGTGTACTTCGCGTACTAGACTTGTACTACAAAGTTGCGATTTTCGAGCTGGAGATGCGGAAGTGTACTTCGCGTACTAGACTTGTACTACAAAGTTGCGATTTTCGAGCTGGAGCTGCGGAAGTGTACTTCGCGTACTAGACTTGTGCTACAAAGTTGCGATTTTCGAGCTGGAGATGCGGAAGTGTACTTCGCGTACTAGACTTGTACTACAAAGTTGCGATTTTCGAGCTGGAGCTGCGGAAGTGTACTTCGCGTGCTAGACTTGTACTACAAAGTTGCGATTTTCGAGCTGGAGCTGCGGAAGTGTACTTCGCGCACTTTTCTTTTACTACAAAGTTGCGGTTTTCGAGCTGGAGATGCGGAAGTGTACTTCGCGTACTAGACTTGCACTACAAAGTTGCGATTGTAGCTGCGGAAGTGTGCTTCGCGTACTAGACTTGTAGAGCTGGAGCTGCGGAAGTGTACTTCGCGCACTAAACGTGTACTACAAAGTTGCGATTTTCGAGCTGGAGCTGTGGAAGTGTACTTCGCGTACTAGAGTTTTACTACACAGTTGCGATTTTCGAGCTGGAGCTGTGGAAGTGTACTTCCCGTACTAGACTTGTACTACAAAGTTGCGATTTTCGAGCTGGAGCTGCGGAAGAGTACTTCGCGTACTAGACTTGTACTACAAAGTTGCGATTTTCGAGCTGGAGCTGCGGAAGTGTACTTCGCGTACTAGACTTGTACTACAAAGTTGCGATTTTCGAGCTGGAGATGCGGAAGTGTACTTCGCGTACTAGACTTGTACTACAGAGTTGCGAAAACGAGCTGGAGCTGCGGAAGTGTACTTCGCGTACTAGACTTGTACTACAAAGTTGCGATTTTCGAGCTGGAGCTACGGAAGTGTACTTCGCGTGCTAGACTTGTACTACAAAGTTGCGGTTTTCGAGCTGGAGCTGCGGAAGTGTACTTCGCGTGCTAGACTTGTACTACAAAGTTGCGGTTTTCGAGCTGGAGCTGCGGAAGTGTACTTCGCGTACCAGACTTGTACTACAAAGTTGCGATTTTCGAGCCGGACCTGCCAAAGTTCGAAAACACTGTAAAACGATAAGGTCTCCCCCAAAAACGATAACGTTCAGAAAAGTACTAGAGCCAAGCTAAGTGTTTCGTCCGCTCCTCATATATATATATAGAATATATATGTATATATATATATATATATTTGTACATATATTTATAAACAGGGGTTTATTGATATTGGGATGAACATCAACTCAATCTTGTCAGGTTCACTCTTTGTCATTTGGCCCCGATCGTCTTGATCGCAAGTTGTGGCCTCCGTTCGGCTGGATGCAGCATGCTAAGCCCATAGGTGGCCCTTTTTGGTGGCGATTCCTGGTGTACCTGGTGGTTTAATCAAGGGAAGTCCAGCTATTTCCAACCTAAAAGGACAGCTATGGCTAAGCCCAAGTCCAAATGTGCTTTCTGGCGTCATGTTCTTGCATGTGTTGACCGGGCGAACGCTCAATACGTCTATTTGTTGCCACGGGGGTCAATGACTCGAGAACCGGTGAACAGGATTCGGTCGGTTTTGGGTGTGGCTCAAAATTACAGACCTAGAGTTACGCAGGTTTTAGTCTTTGGTTCCATTTGCCAAGGTGCCATTTTGGTACATTTATTTGAGCCACAGCCATATGGGTCTGTATCACTTTAAGGAGGGAACCCCCTTTTTGGTTGGGTTTAAGGGGAAACCCAAAGGAAAGCCCCACCATTTTGGGGAGCGGGGCACCCACCTGTCGACCACGGACACCCCCGATGTTCGGCGAGCGAACATCACAGGTCGCTTTGGAACCCCTGGGTGACCCCCAACATGGTGGTTATCCTTTCTGAGCACGGGCAATACATGAAGCAGGTCCCTTTGTGGGCGGCTCGCTCATTTTTTTTCGGCCTCAAAGTGGTGGGTTTTCCCTTGCTCCAAAAATGGCACGCCCTCCTTGGCTCAGGAAAGTGTTTGGTGGCGGGGTACTTCATGCAGGTGGCACATCTGGAGGGGAGCCAGCATTACCTGACAGCATCTCGGCAAAGACTGCTGGTTCCAACTGCAGTTGCACATGAGGAGCATAGGTTGACAGGCGAAAGGTCTTGATTCACATCTTGCTTGCACACTTGTTGCTGTGCTCAAGCATATTGGCTCGAACTCGTTGCTGACTTGTCAGCACTTTTCATTCGCGCACTTCTTGCTTGCCAAGATGCCCTTAGGACTTCTGTGTCCTCTTCTCAGCCTTGGGGTTGCGCTTGGCACCGGTTCCACGCCTTGCGATTCCCCGACTTGCCTCTCCGAAGATGCATCTGCAGGTAGAGGCTTGCTGGCCCTTTCAGCGAAGCGCTCCCAGACAAGCAACCTTGGTGAGGATATGGAAGGGTCTGGGTCTGAAACCACCGCGAAATGCAAAGCCTCCTGTCACTCCAATGGGCAGCTGAAGAAGCCAGAGCTATGTAAGCAGAAGAGATGCGCAGCTTGTGCTGAGTGCACAGGCGATGGCGAGACAGGCGATGGCGAGACAGGCGATGGCAAGACAGGCGAGCAGACCTGTGGGGAGAGGAAGAGTGTGTCCGTGACTTGGTATGTGGCACCAACTGGGGCAGCCGGCACAGACTGTGATGGTCAAAGTCCGGAGACGCCTCTTGTTGACGTTGAGACGGCTGTTGAGCGTGCTCTACCTGGGGACAGCATCCTCCTTCTTCCGGGCACCTACAAGAATGAGAACTATCTTGATGGGGACTACTGGAAGAAGGGCTTTACGCTGCTGATCAAGAATCTTCATGGAGAGCCGGACAAGCCCATCATCGTCAAGGCTTTGCACCCTGGTACTGCAATCATCAAGTCTGATGCGGAGATGGCCGTCCATGTCATTGATTGTGAGCATGTTCGCATTGAGGGTTTGATCATCTATGGCGAGGTGGAGCAAATCCCACTGGAACTTGCAAGGCAATATATGTTCCAGTACAAGGACGAGGATGGCATCATCCAGCACAGGACCGATGGCACGAAACTCCAAGGGTTGCCAGCTCCGATCAACTCCTTCAGGCCCTCCTATTTCAACACAAAGGGTCTTACCCTGAAGCGAGGCAAGCACGTGAAACTCATCAACAACACGGTCAAATTTATGCCAGCCGTTGGGTTGAGTATTTGGGGTGGTGATTACATCACGGCCGAGGGCAATACAGTGCATGACAATTCTCGAAGATCAGCTGTTGGAACACATGGCTTACAGATTCATTCCATCGAGAACCTGGATGGGACAGGGGGTATTCACTTCTTGATCGCCAAGAATGTTGTTTACAACAATTACAATGAGCTCTACTCATGGAGTGAGCAGAAGACCTTCATTAACCCACACATTGATGAAGGCAAAGGCATCTCCTTCCAGAAGTCAACTCGTTCCTGGAACAAGGCGCCGGGACGAATGTTGATAGCGAACAACCTGTGCTATGGCAACGGCTTCTCAGGCATACATGTGAATCTGGGTGCCAATATTGATGTTGTTCACAACACCCTCTTCGGGAACTTTGCGTCTGGCAGCGGGAAGAACATCGGAATCTCCTTCTCCCCCTGCAACGACTGCACAGCATCCAACAACTTAGTCGACGCCAAGGTTTCCTGGAAGGGATTGGCCTTGCACAGCACAAAGGATGCAGCGACCTTCTCACACAATCTGGTTCGCGGCACCCTGGACGATCTCTCAACAGCTCAAGGCAACAACTTGGTAGTGGAAGATCTCGGCCTGACAGATGCGATCAACGGAGACTTCCATTTGCTACTAACCTCGCCAGCCATCAACGCGGGCATTACCAGCTCCGTGACCACGGACTTCGACGGGAAGACGCGTGATGCAGAACCCGACATTGGGGCATTTGAGTTCTAGGAGGCGTCAGTAGTAGACTCGTTTCAAGACATGGGGGTTGCTCAAAAAGTCCGGTACATGGACAACCATTAACCCCGACATCTGCAAATGCGGATTGAAACCAAGATCGGCTTGATAGTTCTGACGCAGAAAAAGCACTTGCTGTGAGAATCGCGCCACTCTCATGGGTGTGTTTTTGAGGGTACCCTTTTCAGGGTTATTTTGATTATTGAAAGTGCGGTGTTTGCTCAGAGCACATCCCTTTCTGGCATCGCACAAGTAGGGAATCACTGGTACGTATGAATCAACCCCAGTTTCTTAATATGGGGGTGTTCCCCTCCAAAAGCGGTAAACCCTACCAAACCCAGGGACACCCCTTTGCCGCTACAGGTTGAAGTTGCCCGTTTGGGACGACTCAGCCGACATTTCCCAAGTCTGAGCGACACGCGCGAGAGGGTGATACTTCCAAGTTGGACTCTTTCAACAAATAGGGAACCACAACGTATTTCCTTTCGTTTTCCTTCGAATCGCGCAAAACAAAGCCCCTCCCGAAACATCCGAAACAAAGGGGGACATTATATTGGTGGACAATAGCCGTGAATTCGAAATTTGGGGGTTCTTTGGTGGACATGATTTAGGTGGGTATGGCTGTCCACCCACTTTTGGTTTTTGAAGAGGTTCCCTATTGAAATGTTTAGAGCCATACCATCCATGCCAAACCAAACAACCCATAGGAAAGGCCATGCCAAATTAAAACGCCAAACAAAACACATCCATTGGAAAGCCCCCCCCCCCACGGAAGAAAAAAACAAAAACAAACTGAACACACATCCATGGCTCAGGTCAGAGACAATCAGGTCGTGGCGCTCCATCCGTCCACCGGCATCACCCACAAGCCCGAGTGGGTGCCTTTGGTTGGCTCCTACAGAATATTTGTCTTGCACAATCTTACACTCCCGACGGGCGACCTGTCTTGCATGTTCACATGTTACAAACGATGGGGCTTTAAAGGGGCGCCACGAAAAAAGCTCAGCATTTGTTGGGGTCCAATCTACTCATCAAGCAGCCGGGGGCTGGGAAAGGTGGGTTTGTCATATGGCAACCGGCAAAGCAGCAAACCAGCCAGCCAGCCGACCAACCGCCCCCTGCTTCTTTCAAGGATTCCGCTTATACAATCTTATATATGTATATGCATGAAACCACGGTTCAGAGGGAAAGTGACATGATCACCCTTCTCATAAGGGGTGTCGCTTTTCGAGGGGATACCCCTTTTTGATTGTAAAGAAACCACAAGGAAAATCACCATTGTGGGGTCCCCCCCCAAAAAAAAGGAAGCACGGGCCACCCCCAAACAAAATGCGCCCAACCTGGTTTTGCCATTGCCCCTGCTGAATCCGACACGCGGGCCCGGGGCCACGCCCGGCGCTCGCGTGCGACGCGTCGTGTGTGTGAAGATGGCCACTCCCAGACCAACAGAAGTAACGTTGACCCCGGATTCATAAACCTCTGTTTATTGGTACTGTGGATGGTTGCGAAATCCAGAAGTCGCACCACCTAAGAAACCATGGTTGAAACCACTGTTTGTTGGTATTTACAGGGAATCCGACCATTTTAGGGCTTGTTAGGTGCAGGATTTTGTCCATCCACAGTATGGGGGTGTCCCCGGTTTTAGTGTGGATTCAAGCCACTTTTGGAGAAGAACACCCCCATATTAGTTAACAGGGGTTTTTTAATCCGGAGACCAGTGGGCATCCAAGTTCTGCACTCTGTACCGCTGTAATCGTGGGATGTTCAGGGACTCCAAAAGGACAGAAAGCAACACATGCCGCATCCATGCCCGGACGCGTCTTGTCCGTGTGCTAAAAATCTGAGCCAGGATTGGGGCCATCGGGGAGAAGTGGTTTCTGATTAGGTGTGTCTCTTTTCTTTGTTTTAAGGGGACCCTCCAAAATAGTGGTTGTCCGTTTCCCTTTAAACTCCGCCAAAATTAAAAGCGGGTACCCTCAAACGAAACAGACTCATGTGGCATATGGGCGTGTGTCAAAATAAGGGGACCCCCATTCAGGTGGCTTTCCTGGCGTGCCGTTAAAGCCACCCCAAGGGTTCTGACTCTTGCGTCAAGCTGCTTCAGAACTTCTGCCTTTCATACAGTACCCTATGCTGAAATCAATCAGTGTGTGTTGGTTTAGTATCTGCCTGGAGTCTCCCTGACCCTTCAAGAATGGGTCAACGACCCCATTATTTTGGGTAATGACCAACCATTTTGTAAGGGTCCTTAGGGAGACTCCAGGTGGAAGCAAACCAATTTTCGTGTACTTGCCGTCCTTTTTTCTTTTTAGCTCCCAGTGTAGTGGACCGCGAGATGCGAGTCAGGTTCTGTACCACGAGTTTGTGCTCACCTCGAAGAACTTCATCCGGACAGTGACCCAAGCTGCTGAGCAGAGGTCAGCCACAAGCAAAACCCGGGTAGATGAAGGTTAGCTAGGTCCCCCAGTGCCCTTTTACCAACTTTGTTTGGGGAGGGTTCCCCTACTAAAATAGACTACAGAAAAAGGGTACCCTTATTCTAACCTCTCCACTGGAGGACTAGTTAGGAAGGGACAATCCCAGCCATGAATAGCGGCGGATATCCGCCTGCTTAATTCTTTACATGGTGACCATTTTAGTACCGGGTTTGAGTGTGACTCACATGAGGTCTGGTCGAAACGTCGGACTTGTTGTCTACGATGTATTGAGGGACATGGGCGACTCACTAGCTTCCCCCAAGCTAGGGGAGCGCTAATTTCCCAATGTCGTCTTGGGGGAACACGTTGTTTTGACCATGCCTCATAGGACTATGCTGGGACCTCTTTTGACATCATCCATATGGACGTGTCTCTTTTCGAGATTCCTTCTTGGTTTTGGATTTAGAGACAGACTCTTATGTTTAGGCTTATTTAGCTTTACTAATCATGAAATCTGGGCGTGGCTCACTCAAGGTTCCAGGGACCATAGGCTTCTGGGGAACACTGGTGATGGGGGTAACTTTTCGCCATGGCTCCGAAACCATGGCTCACTCAGGTTTCGATTGGTCCATCCCAAGCTTTGGGGACAGCCCGTGGAATGAGCCCGCGGCTTCTGACATCAGACTGGCGGCCTTCAACCTTCAACCTCCCCCGCAGGCTCAACATAAAGTTGGGGCGGGTTGGATCCCTATCTTCTGATAAAATGAGGAGGTCAACCTTGGAGCCTCTAGGGGTAACCTTCCTTTGGGCAAACCAGGTGTTTTCTTTTACACACAAGCAAACAGTGAAACTGGGCCTGGGCAAGGGCAAGAGTTCCCCAGACCCACATGTGGCAATGGCCATCCAGTAAAGGCCATATAGGTGTGGGTGAAATTAAGCCACCAGGGGACCGCAGGTTTTAGTCTTTGGTTTCATTTACCAGAGCAACCCATTTTAGGGTCACCCTATTTTTGACCCACAGCCATATTTGTGTTTTTGGCGTCCCTTCATCGTTTCTTTGCTTCGCACAACGCTGAGGTCCGGGGCGAGTGGTTGCTGGAGATCGCGCCCAGCTACTACGACGTGAGGAGAGGGCAGTGGGAGTCTAGGAGCTGCCCAGAAATGACATGAGCGCCCAGAAAATCTAGCCAGGCAGTTCTACTGGTTTTCCTTGTGCATATAAGAAAGCAGCCTAACATGGGTGCGTCTCTTTTTGAAGCTGCCCCATGTTTGGCTGGTTTTAAAGGGACAGGGAAAAAAAAATCCATTTCTGGGGTGTCCGATACCTAGAAGACGAGGCCATCTATATAAATCAGTCCGTTCTCAGCCAAGGATGGCGAGCCTCACACTTACCTGCCAAAGCGCTAAGCTGGCTGAGTCTGTTTGCAGTGGCAAAAGCTAGGACAACACCAGGGTTGCCCCCCAAGAAACAACCAAAAGCAAAAATAAAAAATGATAAACACCCCCCACAAAGTGACAATACCAGGCTTGCCCCTCAAAAAACCAACCACACATATAAAACACAAAAAGTTGAACCGCCCCCCCCCCCAACAAAAAAGCAAAGAGTGGATACACCCGACAACGCGGTCACCACAAGCCACCAGCAAATGCGCTCAACGTTCGCTTCGTATCGCTCGCTCCGCGTCAGGAACTTCCCGAAGTCGGAGGCGAAGACGCAGCTGGAGCGCCTGAAGGCGCCGAGTGGATTCGTTTTCCGAAGCCGAGAAAGGCGAGGCACGGGGAGTTCCCCATGGGGAGTTCCCCATGGGTGAGAATGGTGCGCTTTGTTGGAGCGCGCCCGTGGTTTTGTTGTTTCTCCTTTGGGTTTCAATAAAAGCCGCCAAAAAAAGGGGGGTATGTTGATTCGCATACCTTTGACATGTTGCAGTCTTATCATCACAAGTTGTTGCCAATGATGCTTGCGACAATGTGCCACTACGCAGATGCACAATGGCATATGTTTATATATGTATATATTGAGCATTGATTTCAGATTGACGATTTGTGATATAATTAGTGAGCCTCTTGACTGGTGCGACAGGGTTGTGGCTTGCAGGTGTGCTGGAGCCTGCGCTTATGATCTATCGTTGAGGTTTGTTGTCACCGTTCAGGAGTCAGAATCCTAGGGCTGCGTGCTTTCCTAATTTCCCCAAGTCCCACCTTACCTGGTAAGTGGGCAAACTTCAAACTCGTCGGTTGTTTCCTTCATCGGTTTAGAGCCGTTGTTTGAACTTCTTGTGGCCGGATCGTCAACTCAGATATGAGGTCTGACCACATAGGGCGACGTCCTTACGACTGGCAGACCCAATTGCGTTGCTCGTTTGGTCAGTTAGTCTGTTGGCTTGGTCGCTTGATCGGTTGGTCGCTTGATCGCTTGGTCGCTTGGCCGCTTGGTCACTTAGTCGCTTGGCTGGCTGGCTGGTGGGTCGGTCGGTCGGTTGCTGGTTGGTTGGCTGGTTGGGTTGGGTTGGGTTGGTTGGTTGGTTGGTTGGTTGGTTGGTTGGTTGGTTGGTTGGTTGGTTGGTTGGTTGGTTGGTTGGTTGGTTGGTTGGTTGGTTGGTTGGTTGGTTGGTTGGTTGCCCAGTTCTCAAAGGTGATCCTATTGGTGTCATTGTCCATTTGCTGGCAACTGACCTGCAAGTGCCTGTTTGGCTGGTTGCGGTGAGTACTATGTTTCGGCTCTGCGATGCTAAAAGAAGCGATGCCGAGTTTCCCCCAGCAAGCTACGAATCCGAATGAAAAAAACACCTGAGTCTTGTGGACAATGCCCCTTATGACCTACCAAGTCGCTGTCCGAAAGTGTCCCTCGCCCTGCAACAAAGTGTCACCAACTTGGGGGTCGGTACCATGCACCGAAGCTACCGGCCTAGGCCAAGCGGGGCAAGCCCCAGCACCAGTGAGTGGCATCTCTGTCGCGTGCGCAGCTCTCGCGCTCTCGTGCACGGAGGGGAAAAAGCAGGTGCTCGCAACGGTTGTGCCTGAGCTCGGGGCTTTTGCAGTGGGCTCTTTGGACCACGCCCGCAAATAGTGAATCAGGAGAGACTTCCCTCTGCTTTCTGCACAAGGAGTTTCCGCACCAACCTGGGCAAAGCTCTGCCAGGTGGCACGACTTTGGTTCAGTCCGCAGCCCTCCTTTTGATTTCCCATGCGTTCCCTTTGAACTCCGTTGAGCATGTGCCCAAGCAGACCTGTTTTCTCCACCGGTTGCAAGTTCTGTTTGTTTTGTTTTTTTTAGCCATTGGGTGCTCCTCCCTCAAGGCATAGGGTTCACCTTCATTTCTGGGTAACAGCTTGTTCAAAACATCATGTTGCACCCAAACACGGCAATTCTGCAGGTGTAAACGAGGCGGGTTTCAACGGCAAGAAGGATGGGTCAGCAGACTGCAAATCACACACATGGTTTATGCAGGGTTTGATTTCTGCAGCTCACCCAGACTCCTCCAAACTGCAATCACTGCTTCCCTGCTTTGCCACTTTTGTTGGGTGCGCAAGTCACCTTGCTGGAAAGGTGCCAATCTATTGCAGAAGTAGCCCTTGGCCAGAGATCCCCGCAGTTTTTGAGAACTTTGCAGGCAGGTCAACCAGGGGAACTCTGGCCAAGGGTGTTTTGCGGGCAGTTGAAGTACCCCTTGGCAGGTCGTTTCCACGATGTTTATGTTCTCAACTAGCTGTGTCGCGGGTGTGAAAAGCAGAAGCCAGGAAGGGATGAGCTTGGCATTCCTTGGGTGAGATGAGTCACTGCTCATTTGCCCCAGCACCCTATTGTTAGGTGGTTTTTCCTTTTTGTGCTCCTTTGGGGGGGTGTACTTTCAAACACAACCAGCAAAATAGGTCAGAATCAGAGCAGGGTTTGCCCAGCTTTTTCTCCCTGAACCTTCGGTGCTCCTACTCTTCATGATTGTTGTTGGGAAACATTTTACATTCTTGCTTATTGTGGTTTAGTGGGAAATCCCCACTTAACTCCTAAGATTTAGATTTTTGCCCCCCTTCCAACGTCAACCAAGTCTTCAGCCTGAGGGCCGGCTTCCTTTTCGGGTGCGCGGCAACGTTTGGTGCGCCTGGCGCTCAAGCGCATGGGGGAAGCCGCTGAAGGGACATGGCATCGAATGGGTGGCTCCTCTTTTTTTTAGGGGGCACCCCAAAGATGTGTGTGTGTGTGTGAGTTTTTTCCTGTTGGTGTCCCCTTTTTTCACTACGAAGAAAGGGGGCGGGGGGAGGGGGGGTTCCGGTTGGTGTTCCTTTTTTTAAACTACGAAAGCAGGGGGCGGGGGAGAGGGAGGTTCCTGTTGGTGTCCGTTTAAGGCGACGAAGAAAAAAGCTGGGGGGGGAACCAACTCAAACAACTAGATTAACCGACCCAGATGGCATCACGTTGGAGCATATGGGGTTCCTAGGATGTCCGCTCGGAAATACAACTGGCCGCGCATTTGGTGGGAGTCGTGCCTCCGGTCGACCGAAGCATCACCCCTTTTGGGGATCCCCAGGCTTTGGTTTCCTTGGATGAATGGGCGTGCCCTGGAAAAGCCCAACCAACCCACAAAGGGTCCTTTCCGCCTTTCTTTCAGGGAACCCTTTGCTGTGTGGTAAGGAAACCAACACATGACACGTCCATAAAGGGCGTCCAAATTCCCAATTTGCGCGTAGCATGCTACTGGTGTTTGCTATGGGTTGCATATCCAACTCAGTTCGGTCAGACCGGATCCATATTAGGTGGCTCGTCTTTGTAGAATTTAAGCCCCCGCGACATGGTGCAACGGCATTCCTTTTTGTTGCCCTTTAAACTCGCACAAAAGGGTACCCTAGGAAAAGATGAGACACAGCCATATCGAACTTGCAAATTTAACAATGGAGCTGCTGCCTTTCACCCTTCAAAACCTGTCTTCATATCTGATTATCCAACGCCACAGATGGTGCGTAGAACAAGCACACCCGAGCTAACCCAAGATGACGATTTTGTTGTTTAACTTTCGAACTTCTCATTTCCGGTTGAGATGTAGAATATAGTACATGTGTTCCTGTTAGCGTGTGTTCCTTAAAACAGAAACCTGTCAAACGCACTACCTGACGCGTATGACATATCAAGTTCCTGTCAAGACGGGGCCCATGTTGGCAACTCCCAAGCTACAGCACTTTGCTCAGTCGAATGCGTGATCCTGAGGTAAGGACTGCAGCCGGCTGCTATCATCGGGCGCGCGGCTCGTGTCGGATGTTGGCTCTTGATTGGTTTGTGGAGTTTCTAGAGTTATCTCACTTTGCGATATTCTGCACTTTACGCTTTTTGTAGTGGTGAACAAACATGTTCGATCATTTTGGCCACTCCCCTCAGGAACTTTGTCGTTGGATTGCTATCATGTTCAAAACAATACAAACAACTCAGCATGGGAAGTTGAAGAGTGGGCATTGGTCGAAAGCAGTGTGCCAACGGACACCATGAAGTTCTGCCTTTTGAGAAGCTCCGGGTCTGATGAAGGCTGCAAGAAAAGCTGCTTGTACCTCCCCAGATCGGAGAGAATGCCCAGGAACTCCGCAGGATGCACATTCAATCAGCAGAACAACTGATCATGGTTGTTGTTGGGCAACATTTTACATTGTTGCTTGTGGTTTAGTGGGAAATCCCCACTTAACTGCTAAAAAGTCAATTTTTGATCCCCTTCCAATGTCAACCAAGTGATTGTTTGGGAGTTACTTGGCTCGGTGAGATGTTGAACCGAGAATATGCAGGGAGTTTTGAAGTTTTGCCCGGAACTCGTCTTGGGCGTTTTTTTGTGACCCCAGGTGCGGCTGACTGTCAGCGGAGTGGCAGTCACGCCGGGGCCCAGAGGGCCAAGCGGAAGCTGGAGTTGGGTCCACTGAAAAGACCTCGCTCGGAGGTTTGCAAAACCACACCACGTAAGCCCCGACTTTTGGGGCTGAAGATGATGCCGGCACCCTGGAAGGAATGGGTGGCGTTCGACACCTGCCGTTTTGAGGAGAGACACAGAAGGGCCACGAAGTGGAGGGTGGCTTTGTCTCCACTTTGGGCCCTGAGATCAGAGTCTCATAGGGTTGGCATCATCGAGAGCGCCAGGTTTCTCGCGCACTGCAGAGATCGTGCATTCGTTCCTAGTCGGGATGAGAAGCTTGGACAGTTCGGCTCCAATACTTCCTTATGTGACTTGCGCTCCATGCACTCTTCATTGTATAGACATAGCCATCATAGCTGATCGTCAGATGTTCTTTGAACTGAAGACAGATGGTGTAGACGATGCATGAAGCATTTCTTGATTCTTCACGGTTGATCACGACTCGTCAGTTGTTTGAAGACTTGACCCACCAAGGGCGAGGGTTTCGGCGGGGGGGTGGGGGGGGGGCATCTCAAGTCCGGGGGAAGCTTTCGCAATGGCCAGTCCTCCGTTCCAATGGAAAACAAGATGTTTGAGATTGCTATTCCAGACGGGCTTCTTCAATACGGAGGCCCCAAACTGGCGGTCTTCCTTTTGGTGTTCAATAGAATTCAAGTTGAGAAAGGTACCCTCAAAGAAGCACACACCCGGATCGTGGCGCCTGGTGACGGCGTGGTCAATAGCCAAGCTCGAAGCTGCCGAATCAAAAGCGCAAGAAGCCTAACTCGAAGCAGATGGCTGACGGAATGCCCACACGCGTGTACGAGTTGGGCGTACGAGTTGCCGGCCGCTACTGGACATGCCCGACGCTTTCGTGCCGTGGGCTAGATGAGAGATGAGAGATATATCAATTGGCTCCAATGCCGAAGACAACAACCGGAGACAGGAAGGCAATCTAGTTGGCATTGGCAGTGCGAGCTTCATATGAAGTATTGAAAGCCTGCACAATGTGCAAATACAACTAGATGCGTGCATGCATACTGTTGCGCATTGCTGAGACGCCAAAGGGAAGTAGTCAGAGACCACCTTTCAATTCCTAGCCAGCAACTTGTCGTTGTCGCCGAGTGCTGTCCTGGATACAACTTTGGATGGCTTGTGTTTAGCTTCCCTTTTAATTTAAACAGCCCCCAACAGGCTAGCCCAAAAAGAACACGTCCGCATGCGCACATCACCTTTTCGGGTCACAAACGCCGCTTGCAGACGATTCCATCTTGGTGAAAACCCCCCCCCCAGCTTGAGGATCTCAGCTGGGTCATTGCCTTGTACTTCAGGACTGTTGGAGTACTTCCGTTGTCTGGAAGAGATGTGGCTGTGGCTCAAAACACTGGTACCAAAATGCAACCCTGCTAAGTGGAAGCGTGGATCAAAACCTGCGTAACCCCTCCTGTTTAATTTTGAGCCACACCCATGTGGGGTTCCACTACCCAGCAACAGACATATAAGCTGTTTATGTACAGGGCAAACGTCCAACTGATATGGACGTGGGTGGCATGAGGTATGCCCCTTTATCCATCCTTATCCTATGTATAACCATGGTTACAACATCTTACAACCTGCAACACAGCAGGGTGAAAGACGATGGCACAACTCCCTTTACGCCCGCAAGTTTGTGTTATCTACTTTAACCCAACACCTGAACCCTCGCAGGAGGTTGGTGTAGGGGGAACCACAATGAAAACGACATGAACCCGTTACAACCTTCCCTGACTAACATAGAACTGACAAATTCACCTATACTGTAGAAGAGTGTCTTCCATTTGCTCAATATTTTTGTGTGCCCTGTTGGTTTTAAAGGGAATCGATTTCACTACTGGACATATTTTTATTTTTTCCAGGGGTCTTAACCAAATGGAAGATATCCTTGGGGATTGGACCTGTTTTTTGGGTTCCGTCTGAAAAAAAAGCTGGGTATAGCTTCCTTTAAGGGACGGATCGCAAAAGAGGGGACCATATACCTACTTAACGAAGCCGAGCAAAATGGAGGTGTCCAATCACCATGTAGGTAGGAACGTCACAGAAAGGGCACACCACCAAATCAAGCAGGGTTTATGAATCAATTCCCGTGAAGTTCGTCATTCTTACAACCAAATCTTGGAGGCTCGGAGCAAGAATGATCAACTCGAAGTGACAACTCCAATGACTATTCGAGGGAAGAATGACTAACCCTTCGAGGCTCCACTAGGTCCCAGTAGTGCCCTTCTCTCCCCTTTTTTGGGGAGGGTTCTCCTACTAGAATAGACTACAGGAAAAAAGTTGGTACCAACTTATTCTAGCCTCTCCGCTGGAGGACCTCGTCTATATCCTTAGTCTCGGAGCAACCCTCGAAGGGTTCCCAGAACACGCCGAATCTCGGGCGCCTCAGGTCCGTGCGCCTCACCCGCACGCACGCGCAGCACGGGCTCGCCACGCTGCGCCTGGCGGCGGAATCGGCGGCGCCGAAAGGCGCGTTGGGGGGGAGAGTTTTTTGGGCCCCGGACAGTTGGGTGTGGCTCAAAATGTAACAGGAGGGGCAAACCGCAGGTGTTGGTCCATGTTTCCACTTACCCCCTATGCTTCCTCGACAATTTCTTTCATGGGGGTTGTTCAACCCCTATTTCTTGCATTGACAACCCCTACTTTTTGACATTGGCCTTTGGGGTCCATGTTGGGTTGTTACTTATAAAAAAATCATCGAAATTTACGCCTGCTATTGCAACCTCTTAAGCAGCCTTGGGAGCCAGTAGATTACTATTTGTTGATAGGGTTCTCGGGGCCCTTTCGTGTTTGCGCAATGCACCTGCTGAAAGTCTTGCGTAGACGGAGCCTTCATTCTAGCAAATACTATATTTTTCCTCAGCAATTTGCGCAGGTGGCACGAACAACAAAAAGAACGTGAGCGTAGACAAACCGTAGACAAAGCGTAGAAAAACAGTAGAAACGCAACTTTTTGCCGTAGAACCACATTTTTTTGGCGTAGAACCACTATAGAGCGGGCAACTTTTGCAGGGGACCCAGAAGATCAACATTCTCATACAGGAATGGTTGCTGTGATGGGTAGATATTTTTGCTGTCCTTTTTTGGTTTGGCTATGAAGGTGGGGCAAAAGAAGGACAGAAACGGTCAGAAGAGGGTTCACCCTCACGCGCTACATGGCCATGTTAAGAAACCAAGCAACATAGAAGCCAACATTAGCCTTGAAGATTGTAAATCATATTGCTGCATATGAAAATACAGGCCCTAGCGTCAAGTGTTTCCTAGCCCTTGTTCCAGTCCAAAAGGAGGCTGCCGCTCGTCATCAAAAAATAGTATTTATCAAACAAACAAAAACGGGGTTGTCACAACGGCTATTTTTAATAGGCTTTGGAAGCATAGGGTATTAGGGTTTCCTTGAAAATCGTGCACTTTCTTGAATTATCCTTTTTAATTTGCAGGGGAGTAAGGGTTTCCCAAAGCGATGGTTTTTATCCAACTAATTTCTCCCGCACCCTGATTTGGTTTCCCTTTCAGGCAAATCCACCCAACCTCCACCCGCCCCCGCCCCCCCCGTTTTGAAGGGGACCAGGGTTGGGCAAAGCTTCTTGGAAACAACCAGACCTTGGCTCCCCGTTGACGTGGAACTAAAAGCAGGCAGTTTAAACACTAGTTTTGTGATACTGTGGATGGACGAAATCCTGAACCACCTAAGAAACCTGGAATGTTTGATTCCCTGTAAATACCAACAAACAGTGGTTTCAACCATGGTTTCTTAGGTGGTGCGAATTGGAATTCGTCCATCCACAGTAGGTATTTACGGTATGGGTCAAAGTTAAAGCATTCGGATATGGACCGCAGGTTTCAGTAGCCAATCTCATGTCCAAAGTCTAAGGAAATTCACATAGGCTGTGGGTCTAAAATAGTGCAACCCCCAAAATGGGTTGCCCTGGAAATTAAATGGATACATCGGATTTGTGTCCACCAGTTCAGAACTCAGGGCCTTCTTTGGGGGGACCCCAAAATGGACTTCCACCCCAGAACGCCAAAAGGCAAAGCACAACTTTTGGGCAAAACACACCCCTCAAAATGGGGGTTCCCCGCAAAAAAGGAAGTGCCGGCTTTTTTTTGGGTTTCCAACTTTTGAGCAAAAAAGACCTCTTAACAAGGGGGGACCCCGCAAAAATGGAAACCTTAGCTTTCCCTTGAGTTTCCCTTGCCAGAAAGGATGCCCTCAACAGCGACCGTCCCAAGGGCGACCCATGTCTGCGGCTCGGCCCCAGGTGCCGAAGCCATCCTTCGCGCCGTGGATGCAGCAGGTCGGATCATCGGATCCGATCGGAGCTGAGTTCGGAGTTCCTTGCGGAAAAGGCGACCCGCTCCGAGGGTTGCTTCCGAGCCTAAAAATAAGGCTTTGGACCTCCAAATGGTTTGTTTCAAGTCCGGTGTCCGTTTTCGGAGGCGACCCTTTGTTAGGGCCGTTTTGCTTCACCAAAAGGACAGTCACTGGATTTCCCCAAATCAAAGGTTGATCAATGTACTTGTGGTTTCCATTGAAACGATCGGAATTTCCACTTGGTGGTTTCGAAAAAGGAAATGGCTCGGAAAACCTGAGATGAATTTGAGTTGATTGACCTGTTCCCAACCCCACAAACTCATAAACATGGTTGATGGGGGAAGGGGATCCTTTGTGGGTGGTGTCTTTAGGTGGGTTCTTAGCTGATGATTGGAAACGTTCATTTTGCTCGGTTTCCATCCGTGGGGAAGTGTAAAGGGTCATTGCCTGCTCATTTGCTCGTCCCCAAAAACCAGGGGTTCCCCACCCCCACAAAGCCAACATGGTTGAAGGAGTTCCTTCCCCCCGCCACACAACAAACATGGCTGATTGGGGTAGAGGCGGGGGTAGGTAGGGGGGGAACACATGCGACACAACAAACACGACTCCTGGTTCTTTACAGCTGCAGACGAGATAGGTGGTTTCATTTTCAACAAGCAAACGCATTGGTAGTACTGTGGAGGGACGAAATCCTGCACCATGTAAGAAACCCTGGAATGATGCCCCCGTAAATACCAACACACAATGGTGTCGCATGGTTTCAAAGTGGTGTAGGATTTCGTGCATCCACAGTAGCACCATGGATCATCATTGATCCTCCCCCATTCAGCGATTTCGTACGCAAGAATGTCATATGGTGGGAGGGCGGACATGAAGGCTGGCTATCGGCCAATCATTTTTTTATGCATGGCAAGTAAGGAGCAGATGATTGTTTGTCTCAAGACATGGCCCTCTCCAACCTCTGAGTTTAATGCGGGCCTTTGCTTATATGACTGAACCGCCGTGCCGCAGATCATGACAGTGTACGAGAGCCTGTTCACCGAAAGCCCTGCGACACCCTTGAATCGACTTGTACGTTTATTAGAGGGCCATTGATTCTTGTGTCTGGCTTCACGAGCAAACCATGATGAACTATTCGCAAGTATTCAAGTGTGTGAGCGATGATTCCTGTGGCATTTCCCACGTCATCAGACATTTCTGGGGATTCCCATTGAAGGGGCTTCAGCTGATTTTTATCACCCAGCACGTTGTGCCAAGCCCCAAGACATACTGTGAATGGACGAACTCCCGCACCACCTAAGAAGCCCTGGAATGATACGATTCCCCTGCAAGTACCAACAAACAACTGTTGCCCATGGTTTCATTGCGTGGTGCGAAATGGATTTCGCAACCATGCACAGTATGACTGTCACCTGTTGTTTCACACGTTGCCTGCCCCAACATATATGAAGCCTAACTCGGTTGCTTGTTAGGGGCCCATAAATTTAATATGTTCACCTTTTTGGGGCCACAAACAATTTGGGAACCATGCACAGTAGCATTGCCTTTTCTTTGGTGGATTTTGCTTGGATGTTAGGACTTTAACTTTTTGCCAACTATTGGGTTCTCGTATTAAACCACTAGAAGTTAAACTTTTGGCAGGGGAGCAGAAAGCAACCAAGATTTGTCAATGATCAAAAGCAGGGGCTGTTCGCACCTTGCTAAGCCGCCAGGTGCTTCCTTTCCCGTGTGCCAGGCTGGCTGACGCGGTTCGGCTGGTTCTTTTGTCGGATGAAAGAACTTGACATGACCCACCGGCTGACTCACCAGCTGATTTCAAGTGGATGGCTTTGAGTGGTAGGTCCAGTCACTGTCCCCAGCACTTGCCCAGAGTCAATCATGTGACCTCACTGACGCCTCGTCTTTTTTGGCGAAACATGGTGACAGCTGTTTGACGCGTGAGGCCATGTGGGGGCATTGTTTGAAGTAAGCATCGACAAATTGTCAGACCCGACAAGAGGTGTCATTTTGCAGGGTCCCTCAATTTCCTTTTTGTTGGACCTCCAAAAGTGGCAGTTTGGTTGGAACCCATTGGCAAGCTGCAACTTTTGAAGGGGAAATCCAGTCGGCCCCTTGCACCTTCCCTTTTGGATGCGCACCAAAAGGTAAAACCAAATTATTCGGGTGTGACGCCAAGAAGTCCATTTGTTCTAAGCCATGCAGTAGGCCTCTTTAGACTACCTTGGAAGACACAGTTTGGCCATGTTTTGTGGTATGGGTGCATCCTTTTTGTTGGGAACCAACTTTTGGCTGGTATCCTTTTTTGGGGAACTAACTTTTGGTTGGTTTTCAAATTGGAAGCAAAGGTGTTTCCCGTTGCCATTTTAGGGTCCCCTGTTTTTAAGAGACACGCCCGTATGCTTGCAACGTTCGGGATGGGCGCAAACGAGAGCGCTTGCTAGGGCGGCCTGGGCTTGTCCTACCAGGCGGGGAAGGGGAAGGTGTGAATTGAGCACCCGCATCATCTTGGGCCCCCAAAATATCGCTTTTTTGGGGTCCAATGATGCGGGCAGGGTCGCTGGGCCCTTGTAGTCCCTTCTTGAAATCGCGGCCTCTCCTGGCACTTTGAAGCGCGTTGAGCCGGCGCTTCAAGATCCCAAACGAGGCTTTCCCGTGCTGGCCCAAGATCCAGGGCTTAGGAAAATACTTTTGGGCTGGCGTACAGGAGATCACAAAGAACATATGGCTGTGGGTCAAAACCAATGGTACCATTTTGGGGTAGATGACTACCCATTTTAGTCTATTTTAGTGGGGATTGGGATGTTCAGTGTGGGTACGTGTTGTTTTTTTCATGGCCATATTCCATGCGATTTCAAGGGCGCATGGTTTACCAGTACAGGTGGCAAAGCCGGTTGGCGGAAGTTTAGACAATTTAAGAACCGCAGCTATCCATTTATCTTTGTTCTCTCTCTTGTCTTGTCTCGTTTTTGTTTTTGTGTCTCTGTTTTTGTTTGTCTTCGTCTTTTTCTCTTTCTCTTACTTGTCTCTTCTTTCTCTTTTGCCTAATCTAACCTGATATGTATCTATCTATCCGTGTATCTAATCTAATCTAACCTAATCCAATCTAGGTATCCATCTATCTATCTACCTATCTAACCAATCTCTCTATTCCTATTTGTGTATTTGTTTGTCTATCTATTCCTATCTATCTATTCCTATCTATATATCCCTATCTATCTATCTATCTATCTATTCCTATCTATCTCTTCCTATCAATTTCCTATCTATCTACCTGTCCATGTATCTATAACAGTGTATATTTATATCTATCTGCCGATCTATCTATATATCTATCTATCTATCTATCTGTCTGTCTGTCTGTCTGTCTGTCTGTCTGTCTATCCATCAGTCTGTCTATCTATCCTGTCAATCTATCCATCCATCCATCCATCCGCCTGTCCGTCTGTCCGTCTGTCCGTCCGTCCGCCCTTTTGTCTCTCTGTTTGTCTGCTGTCTGTCTGTCTGTCTGTCTGTCTGTCTGTCTGTCTGTCTGTCTGTCTGTCTGTCTGTCTGTCTGTCTGTCTGTCTGTCTGTCTGTCTGTCTGTCTGTCTGTCTGTCTGTCTGTCTGTCTGTGTCTGTGTCTGTGTCTGTGTCTGTGTCTGTGTCTGTCTGTCTGTGTCTGTCTCTGTGTCTGTCTCCGTGTCTGTCTGTCTCTGTGTCTGTCTCTCTGTCTGTCTGTCTGTCTGTCTGTCTGTCTGTCTGTCTGTCTGTCTGTCTGTCTATCTGCCTACCTACCTACCTGGAGCACGGGTCATAACGCGCCTTGGCGCGAACCCGTCCTCAGGGCTGCACATGACTGTGTTTTACCAGGATTCGTGGCGTTGGCTGGTTCATGGTGTGTGGGGAATTGCTTCGAAACTAATTCATCCGCAGCATTGTCTTCACATGATTCCGCTCAGCTTGTCGAGAAAGGCCGCAGGCATCAAGCCTCCTGCCTGCAGAACATGCTGTCTCCACATCCACATGCAAACATATTTAGATACCTCTGCATTGAAGGTTGTCTGGCCAGATTATGTGACTTTCGAAATCAGCGGAGCAATCTTCTAAGTCCGACCAAGAAGCCACCCCAGCGTGCTGCTGCGCGCGATGCTCCCCAAATGCAGCCTCCTCCTCGTTCCCAGCCTCTTCCAGCATGGCATCTACATCCAACGTCTGCAAAATTGACTTGTCAGCTTCTACTGAGTTAGCAGTCTGAGCAGCGTAGAACTTGTGCGGACTCTCATGGCCATCAATGGGGCTGAAGGCATCAGTGTCCTCCAACTCCCTCATGTCTGCGAGGCTTGCCATCACCGGAGTATGCGTGGCCGGCAACAGACGCTGGCGCGTCAGACGGCTGGACACAACCCAGGCAGCTGCAGCCAAAGCAAGTGATGCGTTCCCAGGGCAGAGCAAGTGTTGCCGCAGCACGAAATGCCAGTGCCGCGGAAGCAAAGGCCCGCAGGCGCCCAAGTCAATGAAGTTCAGTGGAAATCTGTAAAGAAAGGATAGGGCCCAGCGTCTGAGTGCAAGTATCCGGCAGAGAATCTAAGTATGGAAGCCAAACCACGAAAAACAGGCTGAGCGCCGGATGGTCACCGAAGGCTCCTGAATTTCCAGCCAAGAAAAATCAGCGAGAGCCAGGCATGAATCTGGAGACATCTGAACCGGCTGAATCAGCAAAACTAGAACCGACACACATGATGGCTGCTGCGACTCATGCGGCTGAATGACACACGGTGCAAGGTGACCCTGGGGCCACCTACTTACCTACCTATCTATCTATCTAGCTATCTATCTTTCTAACCAGCTATCTATCCGTCTAATCCTATCTATCTATCTGCCTAGCTACCTACCTGTCTACCTGCTACCTATCTAATTTAATCTGAACTTAATCTAGTCTAGTCTTTTCTCACCTATGTATGTATTTCAAATATATTCTCTGTTCCTGTCTGTCTATCTATCTATCTGCCTGCCTATCTACCTATTCTATCTTCTCATATCTATCATCTTCCTACCTGCCTACCTACCTGCCTACATGCCTACCTACCTACCTACCTACCTATCTTTTGATTTTCATCTACCTGTGTATATTTTCCAATCGGTCTATCTTATCTGAAATTTGGGGTGCCTTGGGCCAATCTCGGGACTGTAGTCTGCGCTTTTTCGCTCGGCGCGGTCGCGAGGCAGTGCTGGACGCACGGAGCGCGGTGGGCCGACGCCTGCACAGCCCCGCAGTGTCCGTGGAGGAGGCGGATGCGTTGCTTTGGCCGCGCTCGCTTTTTGCGCTGCTGAAACGCGTGTATTCCACTTGAGCCACAATCAAAATCCGGGTAGATGAAGGTTGGTAAGGGACAATCCCAACCATAAATAGCTGCAGCCGCCTTCTAAATTCCACATGGTTCTGGTTAGACCATTTACCGGGTTTTGATTGTGATCACTTAGGTTATGGCTGATCAAACCATGTGAACTTTTTTGTTAGACCTGGACCTGGCTTGGATTCAAACTACAGGGATGGATAGGTGTAGATAGAGACTCACTCCGCGAGTTCTGTTTCGGGTTTTGCATTTGGGTTTGGACCGTTTTCGTGGTAAACGCAAAGGCATGGATATTGTCTGGCCAATCTCCTGGGGAAGTGAAACTGAATAGATCATACTCAGGGTTGGACAGGGACTAAGTCCGCCGGCAAAGCCGTGGAATCTCTGACCGCTGCCATGGTTTAGCCATGGTTTTCTTGTGAGGGGTAAACCTTGAGACTCATCGAGGGGAATCGGTCGATTTTGTTTGAATGGCTTGAAGAAAACCCTGGGTTCAGACATCTAAATCCTATGGCATAGATCCAATATTTGTGGATTGCAGGACTAAGGCTGGGGGCAGTTGCAGCGAGCTCACAAAGGAAGGGTTGTGTTTGCGACCCGCATGCAGCTTGAACTTTGAACAGTTTTCAGTTCAACATGTTGTTGAATTAAACACTATGCCCCCCACCCCTGGAAGTTTAAGCTTGTGTAAACAAAGGTGCAACGACCCATTTCTGGTGCTGCGTATTTTTCTATGACAAGCTAGAGAGGCAGGGATTCCCTCTTGCTCCTCCGTGCTACAGAAACAGAGAGCGGGCTTAAGAAAAAGTTCAAGTATTTGTGTGGGTTCTTGGACTTTCCAAGAAGGATGGGTAAAACATGGAGGTCCCTGAAACGAGGCTTCGATAGGCATCAACTTGGTGGTTTGAAGAGGAGGTGGTGCTGCACTAAGGGAAGGTGAGGGCTTGACGCATGTCCACCGGTTGGTTTGTCCAGCCGTCGTAAGCTTTCAAACCAACCATGGCGTTGGTCCCAAAGTGAAGGATCACTGAAGCACATGGTACCTGCTACACATGGAAGAGTCCATTGAACCTAAAGACAGTTGACCCTCGAATGCTAGGCCTCACTTGGCCGCATGGGTTTCCCGTGAGGCCATCCTGCTGCAACGTCAGGAGCTGGATGGGAGAGCGGCAAAACGGGAGGGATCCCAAGGTTTGCCACTTTCTTCCATGCACTTCAGGCGGTTTTGAGTTTGGGGTCTCTATTTTTTGCGGGCTGTCCCTGCTTTTGGCGGAAAGCCAAATGGACAACCCAGCATTTTGGGAGCAGACACGCTGCTTGGATGTCTCAATTTTTTCCGGTCGGTTTTCCTGTCGGCTTCTGGCCATGCCGCAGCCCAAGACTGGAAAGGCCAGTCATCCTCCCTGCGTGTTTTCTATTGGGCTTTCGTGTGTCTTCTTTTGAAGGTATCTTTTTTGTTTTTTGTGGTTTTAAAGGGAAATCAAAAGGAACGCTTTGCCATGTCGATTCCTAGAAACAGGCAGTTGGGATTCTCGTTTCAGACGCAAGCAAGCGAGTCGTCAATATGTGCTGGGTAGTCTATTGTTAGTTTGGGAAGGACATAGGGGAACACATTTGTTTACCAAAACCTTGGCCTTGGGAGCGTTGGGGGGGAACCACCAACCTTTCCATGTCCGTTTGGGGAAACAAAGATTTGGTCCGTTGCTCACATGGTTTTGGGAAACTTGGGCGGAAGGTCTGGTTTAGGGATGGATGCCGTCATGCACTACCGTCTTCGTGCCTTTCAAGACCCCGGCCCAACAGCGGCTTTCTATTGTGCGCTTGTTTGCTTGGCTTTGTGTCCGTGTTAGTTTTTGTGTGCGCTGCTCGTGTTTTCCGTTTTTGTTTCCTTTTTTATGATTCGAGGTGTTCTCTCTCGGCCGGTCTGTTGATTCTTCTTATTGGTGCTCAGCAGGGAATGAGAAATGGAATGACCCTTGTAAACCATCCAACTGGTGGTTTCCTTTAAGGGGACCAAATTCCATTTTACATTCCCTGCCTGTCGCACCAGCAAGTTTTTGTCCTGCCATGCGGCTGTGGCTCAACCCAAAATGGCACCGTATGGAAACAAAGACCAACACCTGCTGTTTCATTTTGAGCCACACCCATTCCATTTCATATTCCCTACCTATCACACCAGCAAGAAAACCCCCACACCAGTGTTCCCCCACAAAAAGCAGACGTAGCAGACCTTCCCCCCCCCCCCCCCCGGCCCGTTTAGAAGCAAGAACCCCTTGTTTGTTGGTTTCCTGTCGGCTTGGCCCTCCCAAACCTCGGCGGAGCGGCACAAGCGACGCAGGTGGCCGACAAAGCGGCCAGGGGCCCGCTGGAGATGGGCCGTGCCTGGTGCGGCTGGGCCCAGGAGCGATCCTGGCGGGTTGATTCAGGGACGGCCGATGTCGGGGGGGGAGGTGGGTGTGGGGTTGGGTGGTAAGGGTCGCGGGGGATCCGGTTTGGGGGGGGGGAAGCGTTCTATAGCGGAGGTTTCTGGATCTTGGGGCTTGGAGAAGTCCCGCGTGCTATAGTTGCCCCGCACTATGACGGGTGTCTAGGGGTTCTTCAAAGCTAATTCGTTTTGGGCGCGGCTTGATGGTTTCAAGGGTTTGTCAAAGCCAGAAACAGTCTTTGTTCTTTAATCTACCAAACAAGTGACTTTAGGTCACGCTAAAATCATTGGGGCCAGTGCAAAACTTCTTTGGGGTTCCTGAAGGTTGGGCTCCTTCCTTGGATGTTCACGTCAGGTCAGTAGTTTAGTAGCTTCTCGCTCTGGCAAACTGGGGTTGGTTCCCTTCCCTGCCCAGCTCGCAAGCTACCAAGTGACTTGAACAACTTGTGATATTTGCCAAGGGCTATGAGGAGGGGCCTATGGAAAAGCTGAGGACAAGCACGCGGGCCTGCTTCCAAGTTCAATAAGGTGATCGCCCCCCCCCCCCCCGACCCCCCAGAAACAAAACAATGACATAACAACCTATGAGTTTCCTGTTTGGGTACCTTCCCCCAGGCGATTTGCAATGAAAGATTCCAGGCCACAGCAGATCCCATGCTAAACTCCCACTTCTCGGTTGGTCATTTGTCCGTGTCTGTTCGGGGAGTCTTCATCTAAAGGTAAGCCAAATGGCTGTGGGTCAAAACCAATGGTACCCATTTGGGGTAGGTGAATTCACCACCCATTTTAGAGCCTATTTTAGTGGTTGGATTGGGATGTTCACTGAGGGGTACGATTTGGGTTTTGACCCATGGCCAAATGGCTGTGGCTCGTGGAAACATGGGTACCAAACCTGCGGTTTGCCCCTCCGACCGTTTAATTTTGAGCCACACCGAAGCGGATGGGTAATTAAAAAAGAGCAGCGCCCTGGTGGCACCGGAACCCTCAGGTCCGCGGGAGTTCGAGCCAGAGGAAGTTCCAAATGCGAAGCCACCAGCCGGTCTTCCCCCAAAACCTTCGACCGCCCCAAGCGCTGCTTCAGGAGCTGCGGCATCGCAAGGGCCGCTGCTGGCGCTGGTCCCAGCAACAGGCGCGCTCTTGCGGAAGCCCGCGCGGAGAAGACGGATCGCGCCGGAGTCGTCGGCCGGGGAAACGTTTTATTCTAGGGGTATAACTTCCCCATTCGTTCCAGGGATCCTTTCTAGAAAACCTCCGGAAACCCAGGGAAATTAGCTGGTTTTTGAAAAGAACGATGGTTGAAACGAATGGGGGATCAACCCCTAGATTTACAGCATCCTATATGAGGGGCCGTCCTAAAACCCCAGCCTTCGGTTTTAGCTATAGGGGAACGGGGAGAAGTGAAAGTTGTCAAAAGCTGTGCCCTTTGCTACAACTAGAATCGCCATGGGTCGCATGGAAGGAAAAATGGAATGCTCTGGAGGTGCACGTCGGCATTACTTCTTTCTGGACATGGGGAAACATGCTGCGCAAGCGCCAGCGAAAGCTCTGCTTTGTGACATGCTGGAAAAAGGCGTTGAATGCCGGGGGCTTAGCCAAACAGCGCTCCTGCTGCGTAAGGCTTGCGTAAGCTCGCCTGAGGCAACACGAACTCTGGAGGCAAAGGTGTCGACCAAATCCAAAGCGCTGAGCAAGACGGCTATGAGGTGAAGACCCCGAAAGAACAAGAGCGCCAAGTTGATATAATATAAGAGTAATTCTTCATCAACTTCCTCCTCAGAGTCACGCACGTTATTTTGAACAATGGCGGCTCCATAGAGAAAGGAGCCCGCGCAAACAATTCTTGAGGGGAAAGGCTCAATACGCTGATGCGCAAGCACCGCATAAGCTTGACATCCTCGCTCGCTGCTGCGTAAGCTACAACATAGGTCGCGTAATCAAAGTGCTTGCTCGCGCGTAAGCAACCTTCTACGACACACAGACTCAGGACGCATTTATACACGTATATAGCTGCTGTGAACATTTTGTGGAGCTCTTATCGTAAGCAGTTCGTTCGTGTACGTTGTTCAGCTCTCTAGTGGCAACCTGTTTACCCTGTTTTGGGAGGGTTTCCCTTGAACGTCAACAAATGAAAGGAAGTCATATTCTGCATGTGGCAATAATGCGCAATGAAGTATACCGTATACTCTTCTTCAGTCCATGGCGTTGTTAGCCCCTCAAAGAAAGCCTTTCAGGGCTTCCCCCCGTTTCGACACTTTTTGCTTAATTTTTGCTTAATTTATTTGCAAGCATCCGCGTGCCTGAGTGTGTGCTGCCAAATGCCCTTTGCATGTCTCACCGATGGACTCCAGTCCCAGCCACCTGATAGGCTCCCCACGAAAAGCTGCCGAGCCACAAATCAACAGCATGGAAGGCCAAGGGACACCAAACCACAAGTAACGGCTCTCCGGCCTCTTGATGCTTGACATCCTTTAGACATGCTTTGAATGTTACCTGGAGGACCGTACTAGGGGTGGCAAGTTCTTTTTTTTGGGGGGCTCCTCTGATTGGTAGGGTATGGTAGGGTCCTGCAGACTCCGATCGCACCTTTTTTTTTTGATGCCTGAAGCGCAGGCCGAGAGCATCTTTGCAGAGGTCAAGCAGGACTTGGAGGCCGCTTGGAGTTTGAGGGGACCGCTTGATCCAGGACTAGGTTCATGATTTTGACTGGTTATCAGGGCTTGTTTCCCTTTGGCTTGCCACTGGGGTGACTTTGATGGTAAAGAACCATGAGTCCATATTATATGATGTTCTGGGGCTAGTTGGTTGAAGCAGACGGGGTTCCACTGCTTTCAGGCTGGTTCAAGTCATCGCAACTTTGGGGCAGGTATCCGAACTGCGGAAATCGAAGGGCGAGTTATTGCCCAAATTCCAAAATTATGGGGTGACTGTCTTGTTTTGGTGGGTAGTTTGAGGGTCCAGGTCATCTTTTTCTTGGGTCAGATGGATTTTTGGCGTCGGACCCGGCCGCGGTTCCGAATTCTGGGGGGCTCTTCGCATCGATCCGATGGGATCCGAATTGAAAGCTCCGCGAGGCCCGGGCGCTGACGGAGCGGCGTGGTAGCCGCGGCTCGGATGAGTTATATATATATATGTATACAACAACTCACCCCAATGCATAGAAACCACTGTGTTTTACAGTGTTTTCTTGCCTCCACACTCTGGGCGCGGATGAGGGGGGGTGACCACATATATGTATATACATATATATATATATATATATATGCCTTCCGCACTTGGCCCCAGTTTGGAATCGATCTCACTGGGTTTGATTGCTTTCTGGTTTTTCAGGGGGCTGCAGCAAGGAGTTTGATTGGAGGGAATCCTCTTGGTAGTTGTTAGCCATCCGGTTCCTTGAAGCTTCTTCCGTTGTTTTGAGTTGGGAGAAGTGACGTTGGCTTTGCAGTAACCCACGACTTAGTTAAACACTTTCAGGGGATCCGAGGAGAGCCCGGTTTTGGGGTTGGATGGAAAGAAAGCCAAAAGGGATCTGATCATGAAGGTCCCCTATTTGAGACAAGCCCTTTTCAGGTACTTGGACAAAATAAGTTCAACTGAATATGAGCTCGTGCATCATTCAAGTCCCCAACAAACTCTTGGTTTCGGGTTGGTAAACTAGATTTTTTCTCAGGGGTTCGTAGTTTTTGGGGCAGGGGGCTTCGCACTCGGGGTGTAAATCTGAGTGGTTGAAGCTTCCTTGGGCACAAGTGTTCATGTTTGGTTAGTTTGGATAGAAATAGATGGGTTCGACTTGGGTTTTTATTCCGCTTGCCATTGTTTGTTGATTTGTTTTGCAAAAGCGTGGCTCTGCCCTTGGGTTAGTTGGTTGCCTAAGCCGAGTGAGATTTATTGCTTGGTTGCTCCCAGAGCGGGATTTTGGACATATGGCAAATGCCGCCAACAAGGTCTTTGTCGGGGTCGTGCGAAATTGTGACATCGTGCCGAGTTCTTTGCAGCAACACGAAATCAACACTACTTGTTTGAACAAACACGTCCTCCAAAAGTGCTTTCGAGGATCTCAACAAGTTTTCACGCGCAGTCCAAACTTCTGGTAAACCAAAGACTGATGCCCGGTTTTTCCCAGGTTACCGCTGCCTGTGCCGCGAAGGGGCTACGAATGCAAAAAGGGGAACCATCCACAAAGTGGGTGCACCGGAATCCTGGTTCTCAGGGAAGTTGGAGTGACCCCAAGCAAAACCATTCTTTGTGGTTTCCTTGATTCGGGATTCCCAATACCCTGGGTCATTCCCTGAGCACCAGCAAGTCAGGTCCCGAGTTTGACAAGTCTCGTTCAGGATTGGAGACCTGCGCGCAGAGCGCAGAGGATGCATTGCAGCAGGTGCTCGCGGTGTCGGTGGGGGTCCTAGGGTCCAAGTCTCCCGCGGGTTCGGGCCTTAAGCCGTCAGTGAGGTTAGCAGCCGGGTTGGTCGCAAGATATGGGTATATGTCAAAATAGCGGAACCCCCCAAATGGTGGTTCGCCTTTTTGCACCCTTTAACACCATCCCCAAAAGGGGTTTAAAGTACCTTGGTTTGAACAATCCCCACCTAAGAAGTTTGCTTGGCTCAACGTGACTGCCACCAACAGTCAGTCAATCCGACTGCTTGCGGGGCAACAATCATGCTGCTGGCTGGTGCGACGGCAAAGAAACAGAGTCAAACCAAAGCGGAACCAAGGCAGCATTGACCCCCCAACCAATAGCAGCCTTAACCGTTATCGAAATCACGCTTCCTGTTTCGATGAGCTTCCATTCATGCGCGGCACTCAGCTTCTTCTAGGGACACATGATGACATCATTTGTGGCCTAAGATCCAACTACATGGGCTGATGCCAACGGAAAGTCCGTGTGGGTCAAAGATTGCCACAGCACAAAAGTCCAAGCGCTCAATCGCCCTTGGCTCCACGTGAGGCTGCGCGCTTTTTTTTTTCTGCGCGAGACGCGCGGGCTCTCTCGAGGCGCAATTACGTGCTCCTGCCTTTTTCAAACAAACAGCCAAGCCGCCGCATCTTTGAGTACCGGCGATATGCTGCAGCCATGCGGCCCAACAAGACAATCCGAAAGCTCCCGAGAAGGTGGTGTAGCTTGTCATCAAGTTTGCCTGAAGCTTATCTGGTTCTAACAAATGTCACATCAGCAGCATCGTCATCTTACTCGTCATGTCAGGCTTCGGACTGTTGCAGCTGTCCGTCACAAGTTCTGTCATGGCTGCCTGTGGCATCTGTCTGTCATACCGATCTGTCTCTGTTTGTCACAAGCTCTGTCGCAGCTGTTTGTCACAAGCTCTGTCGCACCTGTCTGAATCGCTTTGGCCCCTTAGCGTTAGGAAAGGCGGACAACGCTGCAGGATTCGCTTGCTCCACCAAGTTGCAAATTTGAGAGAGGCCTGCAGCCGGACATTTCTAGAGAAAGGTATCCGCGGGGTTGTCAAAAGTAGCCCCTTTTTGATCCCTGATTCCGCCTTGTTTGTGCCAACCTTTGATCGGGTACCCTTTCACGTAGGTTTAAAGGGAAGCCAGAAGGAAAACCAACCACGAGCTGGACTGCCTTCCGGTAAGTCGGAGCCAACCCCGAACCATTTTTTTGGCAAGCAGCGGCGTGCGAGTTCTTACATGTTAGTTGCCCAAAGCCCGTGTAGATTCTGTGGAGTGGTTTTAAAGGGAAACCAAGAGGAACACAACCATTGTTTGGGTCCGGCCCTTTGGCAACGGAATGTTCGGCACAGCTTCCAGTTGAACTACATGGATTTGTTACATATCAGGTTACCTTTAATTGGTGGTTTGGATTGGTGGTTGGGATTTGAACCCCTGCTTCTTGTAGAGGGTAGATGGGAAACCACTCGCCAACCTTAATCCAAACCGCCACTCCAAACCAATTAGTGGGAACCTGAACATACCCAAAGAGGCTGCGCTCAGATCCGCAGTCGTTGCTGTCCGCTAAGGACGCCGTCAGCATTGCCCAGCGCCGCTGGTTGTCGTTGAGTGTCGGCCTTGGTGCCCATGCGATTTGTGATAATATGCACGTGGGTGTGTGGGCGTGTCTGAAAGTTAAGGACGGTTTTCGAGTGGGCCGTGCAATGCTAAGCATCACCTTATGGCTTCTACTCTTAGAGGAGCTTAGTGTTGGTGGACTAATGCTTGAAAAGGGATATGCAAGGAGCTTTGACGTGAATGTTTGTTGTACTTCAACCACCATCCAAAACGCAATCCCGATGTTTAATGCAGATCTCCTCTATGCGCCGCAACACATTGGAGGGTGTTTTTTTTTTTTTTTATCGTGATCGATATGAAAACTGACCCTTGGGATGGGTCAGTTTTCCTTTCTTATGCCCATGTGATTCATCCATGTGCAGTGCAGTTAGGCCCGAGGCACATGCCATGAGATGGGTCAGTTGTCGTTGCCTTTTCTGCCCCGGGGATTGTGATTCGTTGATTCGGTAAGCTTCCTTCGGCCATGAAATGTAATGCTTGGAGCCTCAACGGCCGGTTGTTACACAAGTCCAATCATGTATTTCTAAGAGCTCATACCCAGATGGCTGCGTCGTTTCTTTCAGGGTACCCTTTGTGTGTGATTTAAAGGGACGCCACGGTTTATATTTGTTTTTGCTTTGGGGGGGGTCCGAAACAACAGACAGATGTCCTTTCTTTTGGACGGATCCACCATTGCAGTGATTCATGCTTTCATTTCAAGTTGGATGTCCAACTTGAGATGGTGCAATGTTTGGCGGGGCCATAATGAAGCTCAAACTCTTCCTTACCGGGATCCCCCCCTCCCATTTGTTTGAAAACCAGTGACACACCGGTTCTTACAAACGGGTTCCAGCTTCCACCTTAAAGGCTTTACTACGTCCACGGGACCCCACTGTGGAGGTGAGCCAGCGGCGGAGCGTCTCTTGCAGCAGAAGGCGCCTCGATTTTTTTTTCCCGGGGGGTGTCAGAGGGTTTGGAGGCGCGTTTTGGAGACCTAACGACGTCATCTTACACATGTGTGTCTGAAATTGGATATGGATGATGCCAAAGGCGGCAAATAATGCTGGTTTTGTGCGTCTGAAAATTGGAGATGAATCGCAGAGGACAGAGACACCTATGCCAATTAAGACTCGCTTAAGTTGGGCCAGCATCTTGGGGCCGTTGGTTTTGAGCCGTGCATATAGATGCTAGATGATAAGACTGCACACGCGCAACAGTATCTTACGATGACGAAGCTTGGCTTTGAAGTCTCCCAGAATCCGATCTGGAAAAACCCGGTTCTTCTGGAACACCAACCAACAAAATCCAGGTTTTTCGGGCACCAGGAAATTCCTGGGTGGTCTGCCAGGCTTTGGCCTGCCGCTAGCCTGGCTTGAGGCTTGAGGCCTCAGCTGGCCGACCCAGCGCCGGTCTGCCAGGTTTGAAGGGCGGCGCAGGGCGAAGTTTGATTGGAGGAAGGCTCTGCTCAAAAACTTAGCTCTTAAAAACACGAAACTGTTCGAAACTTCTTGGGGTAACATGGGCTATAGGTCTGTAAAAGATGAGAACTTCCCCAGGGCTTGGAGTTTTAAGGGGTAAGAAAAGCACAACTTCGTGCTCTGGGCCGCACTTCCGCCGCGCCATGTTCGGTGTGTGTTCAAAGCTGAGACGCTTCGTTGGGGAGAAGGCGGATTTCCCTTCACGCAACGAGCGCGTTGCGCCCTCCGGCCCCGAATTGCTTCGTGCGGCGAAGTGCTTCGCCGCAAGCTGGCCGAAGATATGCTCACCGCTCGGATGCCGCCTTGGGGAGAGAGAAGCGTTGACGTGGGAATCTCACAAAATGGTGGACCCCTTTGGTTGACATTCCAAGGAAAGCTGGGAGACAACAAACCATTTTAGTATGTAGGGGACACCTATTTGAGCAGCACTCAGATTGGTCGGACTTTTTCGTCGGATGAAAGCAGATCCATGCCCTACCTCCCAAGGTATCCTCCTCAAGGTATCGGGTGCCAAAGTGTCAAGGTTCCATATGTGGATCCAGAAAACCCCTGAAGACAGATGAAGACAGATTTCTACCTGCCTTTTTCTCCTTTCGGGATTTCGATTTCTATTTGAGCAAGCATTTGAGCACGTTGCTTTGATACTAGGGGCTATAGAAGTGGAACAACCGACCTCGTACTTATAACCTGAAGTCGAAGTTAAGATCCCCCAAAAAGGTATCCGTCGCAGCATTCATGTTGCCGCGTGTCCGATGCTGGCTAGCGCAGAAGCGCTTGCGCAGCTGAAAGCTGAACGGCCTGCTGGGTCCAGCGCTTGCGCAGCTTCTTTCGCTGAGCACGTGCGCCTTCGCCGAGAAAATGAACCTCAGTCAGGGCTTGGAGTTTGGGCGAAGGGCTAATGTCCGCCTCTGATTAATAAATAGGCCCCCGCCCCCTTGAATGCCCCTAAATAAAGTTAAGGGGGAAAAAATCAGGGTCGGGACAACTTTAGAATGTGGTTAGTATTGGGCTCTGTTTTTTGGGTTTTCGAATACTACTTTAGAATTGGGCCAATTCTAAAGTAGTATTGGGCATGTTGTTTTTTTCTTATTTGCTTTGGGGGGAATACTAGTTTACAATTGGGCCAATTCTAAAGTAGTATTGGGCCAAGAACTTTTGCATGAGTGGGAATCAGCTTAGCTTTATTTAGGGTCAGGAATTATTTAGTGCATGAGGCTTCATGGGGGGTAGCCTTGCTGGCAGGGTCGAGTTGTGTTTTTGAAGGTTTCCAGATAAAGAATTTGATGAAGGGAATCACTCAATATTTTTGGGATCTGATGGAAGAGTCATTTTTGATGAGCCAGCTTGAATGGAAAGCTTGCCCCTGACAAAAAAGAGGATCAGAACATTTTTTGTGGGGAAAAAGTCTAGCTTTGCTTAGGGGTAGTTTACTAATCGTAGGTGGACATTATGAGCTCATGGCAAGCAGTTGGCTTGAGATATCCCTGCTTGCACCGGCATGGGTGGGCTTGGTGGCCTCGTGTGCATTTTTTCTGTGTTGGAAGGAAATTCTTTAGGCTGCGGAACAACCCAAACCCTCAAGCTGGCAGAACGCCACACAGCTGACAAGACGGTCGGGGGTCGACATGGGCATTAGTGAGGCTCATGCATCCGCCTGGGCACCCATCCAATTTGCCAATTCGGACTCAAGGCCTGGCGGCCTCACGGTGGGGGGGACCCGAAAAGGGTCGGGAGCGAGCCGTTTAAAGCTTTTCACAGCGGCGCAGAAGGCGGGAGCTGCAAGGGATCTGAGGTTTTGCTTACATACTCGCAAGCCCAAAGCGAATCGACCGGATCAATCGACCTTTTGGCTTTTCCCCGTGTTGGGTTCCCATTGTTATGGCCCCAAAGGCTCACCTTTTATTTCTAATTCCTTTGGGCAACTGAACATACCAATGGAACCCCGCGAAACTCGTTGCTTATAGATCGGTTTTGCCAAAACATTTGGTCTATCTCTCTCCCATAACCAGGCCTGGCTAGGCTAGGTCCCCCAGTAGTGCCCTTCTCCCCTTTGTTGGGGGAGGGTTCCCCTACTAAAGACTACAGAAAAAGGTTGAAGAACCCTTCTTCCAGGTCGTCCATGCGAGTTCGAGCCATGTGCTTGGAGAGTACTGTGGATGGACGACATCCGCTTCTCGCATCACCGTTCAGAAGCCCTGGGCTGGTTTGATTCCCTAGCTGGTAAATACCCAGAAGCAGCGGTTTCAACCACGGCTTCTTAGGTGGTGCGACTTCTGGATTTCGCAGCCATCCACAGTAGGATGGCATCCGTTGCACGGGGCTACCCTCCCGCCCTTTTCACGTGGAACCGTTCGACGTTCGGGGGGAGTTTTGGTTTAGACCATGTTCCTTTTAAAGGGACGCCCAAACGTCAGGTTCCACGTTAGTTGGTGGGAGGGTACCCTCAATCCAATGGAAGCTGATGATCGGAGGGTTTTGGAAGACTACTGCCCAAGTTCCTTGGGCCAATTCCATGATTGTTGGAGAGAAGGTACATGTTGGGCTCCGTCCAAGTCTTACATATTCCTTTGAGATGCGTCGAGATGTGGAAGTGGAGTCGAACATGTATTATTTGCGGAGCTTCGGGCTCTATTTGCACCCTCCAATTCGAGCAATGTCCACACGCACAAGCATCTTCGGAACATGTCCAAGTGCTGATGAAATCACATCATGGGACTCTGGACTTGCACTTGTTTTGCGTGGCTAGGAGATATCCCAAATGGACAGCAGCAGTCCTCACTTTAATTTGCGAGTATTTTTGGAGGGTACCCTTTTCGGATGGCTTCAAAGGGAAGCAACAAGGAACCCACCCATTTTCTGGGGGGGGAAGGGTTCCTATTTTGAGACAGACCCGAAGCAACGGAGTCTCGAAGTTGTTTCGGGCGTCAGGACAATGAGCGCCGGAGACGAGTTCAGCCATGGCGAGCCGAGGCGAATTTTGCTCGGTGCTTTGTGCTTTGTGCTTTGCGCGTGCGCGGATCGGGACGGGGTTTCAGTTTATACAAATATATAAATTACAGTCGGTTTTTAAAGGGCTACCACTACTGGAAATATGCTGATTTTTTCAGGGGACATATTTGCAAATGGAGGTTTCTCCTTAATTGCGGGTCTTCCAGTGCTATATGTTTTGTTGGTTCTCTTCTATACTGGGCAAGTGCATTTTCTTATTTTGAAATTGACCGTGTGTCCCCGTCTTGGCTGGTTGTTCAAGGGAAGCTAGCATAGGCACGTCACTCTTGCAAGATGTCCCTATCAAGGGCGCACCCAATGCTATTGGCCCCAGAATCGACTTTTTGTGCTGTGCCGTGTTCGGGATCGCATTTGTCCCTGAGAAACATGACAATTCGGTGTGTTCGACGTGCCCCTTGAAGTTTCCATTGGGTCTCCTTCCATGGGCTCCAACATTGTGACCATGAACCACGTTTTCACACAACATCTTGTTCTGCGCAGTTCGAATTCCTGGTGCTCAGCAGCAAATGAGGGAATGACGTTCATAAACCATCCCCTGTGGCTTCCTTTAAGAGAATCCCTGGGTTCATTCCCACATCCCCTACTGAGCACCAGCAAAATTCGTCCTTGGGAAACCCCGCCACGGAAAATTTGGGGCGGACCTGCGCCAGCGAATTCGGTCAAGGAGTGAGGGTGACCTGCCGGCTCCGTTCCGGCGGCGGTCTCGGTTTTCCAACCCAGCGGGCCCTTTAAAGGGCGAAACCAGGGTTTCGAACTTGGGGCATGTTGGCGGGATATTCCACGGGGTTTGTTGTGCGTTCCAACTTCCCCAGAATTAGCTCCCCTTTTTGTTTTTTGTTGTTTTTTGGGGTCCCTTTGTGTTCCACTAACCAGGCAAGAAAGATGTTTTCTTGCTGGGGTCCTGATTCCAGCCCAGCCAAAAGGTTTGGATTCAAGTCGCCAGGAGCTTCGCCCTGCAACTTTCCTGGTTTACTTCTACGTGGGCTGGCTTCGATGTGAAAAAAACCAAAATGGGTGGTTCCGTTTTTGGCTTCGGCGTGAAACCATAAATGAAAGGGGGTTCGTCCGTAAACGACGAACCAAGCACTGGCAACTCAGATTTAGCACCCCTCCCCTTCACTCCTGCATGAAGCTTGGGGCCGGATGGACACCAGTACCTTTCATGTAGGCATGTGCAGTGTAGTCGAAAATATAGAGCCCCCCGACTCGGTTTAGGGACAGCTGTCATACACGATTTTCCTTGGCATCCCTAGTTAGCCCTAGTTTTCAAAGGGAACCGTTTTTCTCATGCCCCTTAGTTAATTACCCCCTCCCCTTCTGTCTCTTGGCTTCTGCAAAGACCAGAATTGGGGGCCAAGAATCGGGACGAGAGTTCCGGGGCCGCAAGGCCGCTGGTTGAAGCGCTTCAGCGCCGTTTTGTTCAAGCGGTTTTCCTTGATGAAAGAGATACCTGAGCAAGCTCAGTTCGTGGCTTTCCAGTTGGCTTCCCTTAAAATCCCTCAAAAAAAAAGACACCCCCTTCTGGTGTGCTGTTATTCTCCAACGGGGACTCTGCTCCCCCAACCCAGGCCGCAGCCAGTGCCAGTTGTGCCTCAGCCGGCACCGGCGATGCGGCCAGGCGCGCGAAACCGCGTTGCGGGGCGGCCGTGTGGCGTGGTGGCAGCCCAAAGTCTTCCCTTTGATGAAATGGCTGTGGGTCAAAAATCAGTGCCCAAAATGGAACCCTGGTAAATGGAAAAGTAGACTAAAACCAGCGGTCCCCTGGTGGTTTAATTTTGACCCATGCCCAAATGAATATTGTTTATTTTAACGCCTCCGGCTCAGGCCGCCGACATTACAGGCCTGTTTTCTTATTTGCGTCCCTTTGGAATTGTCCCCTTGCCCCCCTTCCCCTCAAAGATTTTTGCCCCCCTTTCCCTGTTGAGATCCATTCCCCCTTTCCCCCCTAAGGCCCTTTCTCCTTCTGATATTTTTTCCCTTTTCCTCCCTAAGATGTTTTCCGCCCTCTCCCTGTTGAGATCCTTTCCCCCCTTTCCCCCCTAAGGCCTTTGTCCCCCCTGAGGTCATCTCCCTTTCCCTCCCTTTCCCCCACTTTCCCCCCTAAGGCCTTTTCCCCCCCTGAGATCTTTTCCCTTTCCTCCCTGAGATCTTTCCCCCCTTCCCTGTTGAGATCCTTTCCCCCCTTTCCCCCCTAAGGCCTTTCCCCCCGCTGAGATCTTCTCCCTATTCCTCCCTAAGATCCTGTGCCCCCTTTCCCTGTTGAGATCCTTTCCCCCCCTACCCCGAAGGCCTTTCCAGATCTTCTCCCTTTTCCTTCCTAAGATTGTTTCCCCCCTTTCCCTGTTGAGATCCTTCCCACCCTTTCCCCCTAAGGCCTTTCCCTTGCTGAGACCTTCTCCCTGTTCCTTCCTAAGATCTGTCCCCCCTTTCCCTGTTGGCCTTTTTTCCCCCAGATCTTCTCCCTTTCCTCCCTAAGATCTCTTCCACCCCTTTCCCTGTTTCCCCGCGAAGGCCTTTGCCCCCAGATCTTCTCCCTTTCCTCCCTAAGATCTTTCCCCCCCTTTCCCTGCTGAGATCCTTTCCCCCCTTTCCCCCCTAAAGCCTTTCCCCCCCTGAGATCTTCTCCCTGTTCCTCCCTAAGATCTTTTGCCACCTTTCCCGGTTGAGATCCATTCCCCCTTTCCCCCCTAAGGCCCTTTCTCCCTCTTTCCCCCCTTTCCCCCCTAAGACCTTTTCGCCCCTGAGATCATCTCCCTTGTCCTCCCTTTCCCCCCCTTTCCCCCCTAAGGCCTTTCCCCCCCCCCCCCCCAAGATCTTTTCCCTTTCCTCCCTGAGATCTTTCCCCCCCTTCCCCCGTTGAGAAGGCCTTTCCCCCCGCTGAGATCTTCTCCCTATTCCTCCCTAAGATCCTTTGCCCCCCTTCCCTGTTGAGATCCTTTCTCCCCTACCCCGAAGGCCTTTCCAGATCTTCTCCCTTTTCCTTCCTACGATTGTTTCCCCCCTTTCCCTGTTGAGATCTTTCCCCCCTAAGGCCTTTCCCCCCCTGAGAGCTTCTCCCTTTTCCTTCTTAAGATCTTTCCCCCCCTTTCCTGTTGGCGCTTTTTCCCCCAGACCTTCTCCCTTTCCTCCCTAAGATCTCTTCCACCCCTTTCCCTGTAGAGATCATTTCTCCCCTTTCCCCGCGAAGGCCTTTGCCCCCAGGTCTTCTCCTTTCCCTCCCTAAGATCTTGCCCCCCCTTTCCCTGCTGAGATCCTTTCCCCCCTTTTCCCCCTAAAGGCCTTTCCCCCCTGAGATCTTCTCCCTTTTCCTCCCTAAGATCTTTGGCCACCTTTCCCTGTTGAGATCCTTTCCCCCCTTTCCCCCCTAAGGCCTTTTTTTTCCCCCGCGATCTTCCTATTCCTCCCCAAGATCCTTTGCCCCCTTTCCTTGTTGAGATCATTTCCCCCCCTTTCCCCCCTAAGGCCTTTTCCCCCCCAAGATCTTCTCCCTTTTCCTCCCTAACATGTTTTCCCCCCTTTCCCTGTTGAGATCCTTTCCCCCCTGTCCCCCTAAGGCCTTTCCCCCCCTGAGATCTTCTCCCTTTCCTCCCCAAGATCTTTTCCCTCGGTTGAGATCCTTTCCCCCTTTCCCCCCGAGATCTTCTCCCTTTTCCTCCCTAGGATCTTTTCTCCGTGTCCCTGTTGAGATCCTTTCTCCCCCTTTCCCCCCTAAGGCCTTTTCAGATCTTCTCCCTTTTCCTCCCTAAGATCCTTTGCCCCCTTTCCCTGTTGAGATCCTTTCCCCTTTTCCCCCCTAAGGCCTTTCCCCCCCTGAGATCTTAAGGCCTTTTCCCCCCCTGAGATCTTCTCGCTTTTCGATCCTTTCCCCCTTTCCCCCCTAAGGCCTTTTCCCCCCCTGGAGCATCTCCCTTTTCCTCCCTAAGATGTTTTCCCCCCTTTCCCTGTTGAGATCCCTTCCCCCCTTTCCCCCCTGAGGCCTTTTTCCCCCTGAGATCTTCTCCCTTTTCCTCCCTAAGATCTTTTTCCACCTTTCTTTATTGAGATCCTTTCCCCCCCCCCCTTTCCCCCCTAAGGCCTTTTTTCCCCTGCGGTCTTCCCCCTTTTCCTTCCTAAGATCTTTTCCCCCCTTTCCTTGTTGAGATCCTTTCCCCCCCTTTCCCCCCTAAGGCCTTTTCCCCCAAGATCTTCTCCCTTTTCCTCCCTAAGATGTTTTCCCCCCTTTCCCTGTTGAGATCCTTTCCCCCCTTTCCCCCCTAAGGCCTTTCCCCCCCTGAGATGTTCTCCCTTTTCCTCCCTAAGATCTTTGGCCACCTTTCCCTGTTGAGATTCCATTTCCCCCCCTGAAATCTTCTCCCTTGACCTCCCTAAGATCCTTCCCCTCTTTTCCGGTTGAGATCCTTTCCCTCTAAGGCCTCTTCCCCCCAGATCTTCTTTCTTTCCTCCCTAAGATCTTTCCCACCCTTTCCCTGTTGAGACCCTTTCCTCCCTAAGGCCTTTCCCCCCCTGAGATCTTTCTCCCTTTTCCTCCCTAAGATCTTTTCCCTCCTTTCCCTGTTGAGTTCCCCCCCCTGAGATCTTCTCCCTTTTCCCCCCTAAGATCTTTTGCCACCTTTCCCTGTTGAGATCCTTTCCCCCCCCCCCCCCCTTCCCCCCTAAGGCCTTTTTTCCCCTGCGATCTTCCCCCTTTTCCTTCCTAAGGTCTTTTCCCCCCTTTCCTTGTTGAGATCCTTTCCCCCCCTTTCCCCCCTAGGGCCTTTTCCCCCAAGATCTTCTCCCTTTTCCCTTTCCCTGTTGAGATCCTTTCCCCCCTTTCCCCCCTTTCCCCCCTAAGGCCTTTCCCCCCCTGAGATCTTAAGGCCTTTTCCCCTGAGATCTTCTCGCTTTTCCTCCCTAAGATCTTCTCCCACCTTTCCCTGTTGAGATCCCCTTTCCCCCCCTGAGATCTTCTCCCTTGACCTCCCTAAGATCCTTCCCCTCTTTTCCGGTTGGGATCCTTTCCCTCTAAGGCCTTTTCCCCCCAGATCTTCTCCCTTTCCTCCCTAAGATCTTTCCCACCCTTTCCCTGTTGAGACCCTTTCCTCCCTAAGGCCTTTTCCCCCTGAGATCTTTCTCCCTTTTCCTCCCTAAGATCCTTCCCCTCTTTTCCGGGTGAGATCCTTTCCCCCCTTTCCCCCCTAAGTCCTTTTCTCCCAGATCTCTCCCTTTCCTCCCTAAGATCTTCCCCCCCTTTCCTTCCTAAGATCTTTCCCACCCTTTCCCTGTTGAGATCCGTTCCCCCCTTTCCCTCCTAAGGCCTTTCCCCTTCTGGGAGCTTCTCCCTTTTCCTTTCTAAGATCTTTTCCCGCCTTTTATTGTTGGCCTTGTTTTCTGATTTTGTCCCTTTCCTCCCTAAGATCTTTCCCCCCTTCCCTGTTGAGATCCTTTCCCCCCTTTCCCTCCTTCATTGGGCAACATCCCCAGCATCACTTGCATCATCCGCATCCTTGGCAGGCGCTGATGCGGATGATGCAGGTGATGCTGGCGATGTGCCGCTGGAGCTGCTAAGGATGCGAAAGCGGACCCGGCGGGAATCGAACACCCCAATGTTTTTGACAAACTGAGTTGCGCAAGCCCGCAATGAGACATGTGTGGAATGTACTACTACTGGACATTGTTTCTCATTTTTTGTCCGGGGGACGTATTCGCAAATGGAAGAAAAGCCAGGGATGTTTGTGCAAAGCCTGCGGGATTAGAGTCGGGCCAAAGTTTGCGTTGTCAAAATATTGCCAAACGAACTTGACCCCTTTGCCCGTTTGGGGTTTCCTTTATCAATTTCCGCGAAAAACAAATCAAACTGAAACCCTTTTGCGGCGGGTCTACGTTTAGCCAAGAAAGGACCTGTCTACTTTACATAGAACTCGGGTACTGAGTGCGTTCGTTTCATGAGGGTTCCTGCCAAAGCACCCCCTTATTGACTTATACAAGAAGTAAGGATTTGGCGTGACATGCTGATCCAGCTATCAGCATGAGAGCGCTGGGTTCGTCTCCCTATGGATACGTATACATTCTCAAAGGGGGTCACACAGGCGTGAATGGATTATTCTCCGAAGGTTGACATTTACGGCTGGCTTCCATGGAAGCGCTCGCCACTTTTGGAGGTTCCAAAAAGGAAAAAAGTGGGACACCGAGTGTCAGAAGGCGTTCGTGTCGGATCATCCGGATCCATTCGCCAGGTCCCGGCTTTCCTTTCGCCTATTGGCGCTTTGGCAGCCAAGAGCGCCCCAAGCAGGCCGCTGCATCTGATGCACAGGAGGTCTTTGCATATGTTCCCCCGTAATGTTAACCCCTGATTAATAAACCCCGGGTTGATTAATAGGGGTGTCCCCTTTTCAGTGGGGATTCATCACTTTTGGAGGGAACACCCCCTAATAATGGGACGGGTTTATTAATCCTGGGTCAACATTAATTAGGGTGTTTCTTTTTCTTGAGGGTTCCCCTTTGTTGGGGGGGGGGGAGCTCAAAGGGACGCCAAGGGGAAAACCACCATTTTTCCGGGAGTCCCCGAACAAACTCTCACCCGTTTGGTCCCCTTTCCATTGCTGAGTTTAAGGGAAAGTGAAGGACGCCGACCATTTCGGGACTAAGCTGCACCCCCCGAAAGTTACTGTTGTCCTTTTAGTCTCCCTTTAAACCCGCAAAAGGGGCTCTGAGACACCAACGTAGTTGTGAGGAGGGGGAAGGTGGTCAGGTGTTTTTTTCACCTGAAAGTGGGATGGTACGACCAAATTGCACCTGTTTGTGCATGGCGTACGGAGATTTCACATGTTCTCTGCCAACAGTTGAGACCGAGTTTCATTTTAAGATGGACAGAGGCCACAAGACCAGTGGTTGCTGCAGTGATGCTCAACTGACCCCTTCATTGCCGGCCTGAAAAGCGGCAGTTATATCAATAATGTAATGTAGACCCCACCAGCCAACAAATCAACTTGTTGAATTGATAAGATCCTGTCACTCTTTGGGCAAGTCTTTCTTTAGCATAACAAACACGGAATGACCATCAAACTATAAGTGTACTAGTATACAATCAGCCCATTTAACTTGGGTGAATGTCAAAGTGTCCTGCCAAAATCAAGAAGCATGCCCTACTGTGCCTGTTTCATTTTTCCTGATGATAGAGAGCAACCCTAGGAGGGTTGCTGGGGGGCACCCCATATGCCCCATATGAACAGCGCGGCCTATGAAAAGGTGCTGAGTGAAGCCTTCGGGTCACCGGTCTGATTCGCGCAGGAGCGCGACTCCCTACGCAGTCGCTCGAAGGAAGGCCAGGAAGGGATGGCGTCCGATAGCAGTTGAGCCTTAAAAAAAATCGGAAGGATGTGTGCATCTAGGTCCCCCAGTGCCCTTTTACCATTTTTTTGGGAGGGTTCCCCTAAGGGTACCTCTCTACTGGAGGACCTAAGCACAGTTCCATTTGCTCAAGAATACGTTTTCTCCCTTGGTTTCAAAGGGAAGCTGCCACTGGACATATATTTCCTTTTTCCATTTGCACGTATCCGCAAATGGAAGGATCGTTTCGGATCTACTATGGTCACAGAGTCACAGAACTGCAGTTGACAGCAGAACCAGAACGTGGCTTCGGCCAAATGGGCATTCCTGGCTTCGGCATGGTGCCGCTGCAAACTTGAATCAAAGGCTGGTTGTATGCACAAGTTATATGAAGCATGCACCCATGGCTATTTGGAGCCCCTGGCTCATTTGTGCATGTTTTAACAATATGTAATATTCAATATGTACAGTTATGTACAGTATATATATATATAACCGTTGAACAAGCATTGTATTCTTGCCGTTCTCACGGCCACCTAGTCGACCCCTTGCCCTGGTTTCCTCCCAAGGCCTGAAAATCGGTCTTTGAGGAAGAGGGGAAGGAGCTTATACCAGTTTTTTTTCCCCAACAGCTGAAAGCTTTGGGGTCTCAGCCCAGATAGGCTCCGGGGTGGTCCGGGGCGGCCCTGAGGCAAGGTTCCACGAGGGTTCCACCAGGGTTCCACCAGGGTTCCACGAGGTTCTGCGAAGGCTGCGGGGTGGTGCGAGCACTAAAAAGAGCACGGCAGAATATCACCTGAGCTTCTTTTTTTTGGGGGGGGGAGGGGAAAAAAAGGGAAAGCAACCAGAAATCACATCATGGGCCCCCACAGGTTTCGTTCAACTTCTTTTCCAAAACCGATCGACATTTCCCCTGGGTTTCCGGAGGTTTTCCAGAAAGAGAGATGCCTGGAAAGAATGGGGAAGGTAGCCCTAGTCAGTAGCAATTAGCTTGCACATGGGTTGCCCTTTTCGGTGGATTTCCCACCCCTGCTTGAGACCTTCTGATTTATCTGCGATTTCTGAACAAATTTGGGTTGGGTGTGCTAACGGATTCTTATTCGCTACAGGTCTAGGAAACGATTTGGATGCGTTTTTGTGGGTCCACCCCTGTAGGATGGCAAAAGAGTACTAAAAGAGTCTCAAAGGATTCGGAACAACTGGCAAAGCAATAAGCAACTTGGGGCAACCACCGAAAGCGCATCCAATCCTGGGAGGGGTCTAAACGGCGTAGAGACATGAGACATTCGCCAGGTCGGCCCGGCAGCCGCAAGCACCGCCGCTACGTGCACTCGGTGGACCTGGCGAGGGCCCTGGTTTTTAGGGGAAAGCGCGAAAAGGTGAGAAGGGATTGACTCGCTGGTACGATGAGTGGCTGTGGGTCAAAACCAATGGTACCATTATTTTGAGGTAGGTGCACCACCCATTTTAGTCTATTTTAGTGGTTGGATTGGGATGTTCACTGGGGGTACGGGCTTTTGACCCATGGCCAAGTAAGGAATGTGGGAATGAACCCCAGGGATTCCCTTGAAGGAATCCACCAGTTGGCTGGTTTATAGGGGTCATTCCTTTCTCATTCCCTGCTGAGCATCAGCAAGTTGAGGACGCCCGCAGGCAAACATGGGTCTGATTTTTGTTGGGGGACTCCGAGATGGGTTGTTCTTTTGGTGTCTCTTCAAAACCACCAAGAGCGGGTGCACCCTCAAAGAAGACGCATTGACATGGGGGTTGTCTTCTTTTGAGGGTACTCTTCTAGCGGTTGGTTTAGAGTAACCAACAGGGCCACCTTGGTTTATGACCAGCCCCTGGTGCGCAAGTCAGTTCCACGGGGGTAAGAGCATCTTTTTGGGCTTTCAAAAGACAACTTGAAAGAAAATATGTTTTTTTTTTGGGGGGGGGGAGTTTGCGGGGTTTTCATAGGTGTCCTTTCTATTTTAGTATGGTTACAAATAGATGGGTTCCACTGATTTTGATGGGGGTTGTTCCATTCTATTGTACCAAAATTGACACACATGCCATGAAGACATGAAACATGGGGGTCGATCAATACTCCCTTCGGCCCCCAAAATGAACATATCATGGGCAACTCTTCCATCATGTGGGAAAGATCACCTTGTTTGGTGGTTTCCAACCAGTGGTCCTCCCCCCCCCCCTTCCGGAAAACCATGTTTTCTTTCAGCCCAAAAAGATGCTCTTACCCCCGTGCAACTGACTTGGGCACCAGGGGCTGGTCATAAACCAAGATCTGTGGGTTGTTCTCAACCTCCATATTTTTCTTCTGGGGGCCCCATTTTGCGACCACCTGGATAGCGACTGCTTGCGTGCTAGGTCAACAGCCTGCGCCGCATGATGGTCGCTCGCGGCGAGGAACGGGCGGTCAGAGAATTTGGGGGGTAGAGTCACAGGCATAGGTGGCCTTTTGGAAAAATAGATGGCCCTGGTAAATGGAATAAATCCATCTAAACCAGGGCCGTCTATTTTTTAAGCAAACCAACCAAAAAGGACACCTATGGTCACAGGAATATAATTTGACTGTTTGGTGTTTCTGTATCTATGTTTTTTCTAGAAAGCAGGTTGCTTGTTGGGTTTGGGAGTGAACCCACGATAGCGCATTCAAACCATACCATGGATTCGTGTGGATTTAACGACCGACCTGCTACTTTCAGATTCTTTGAGCCAGCCAGGATTCGCTCCCCCTAAGATCAGGTGATCTTAGGCAGAGCGCGATTACAGTGTCGGTGTGTGTGAGTGTCGGTCGTGTCCGCGCGCGTTTTCTTTTTCCGCATGCCAGGAGAAAAGTGAGGACCAAATGGGGTGTTGTCAAAACAACTGACCGGCGTGAAACACACGTATTTCCAAGAGAGGGAAGGGAAGCAAGCAAGGAAAGAAGGAAGGAAGCAAGGGATGGAGGAAGCAAGGGAGGGAGGAAGGGAAGGAAGGGCACAAAAAGGCAAGGGAAGGGAAGGGCAGGGAAGGGAAGGGAAGGAAGGGAGGAAGGAAGGTACAGGAAATGAAAGGAAAAGGAATGACATATTTGCTTAATGCCTAATAAATTTGTGCGTGATATTTTGCCGCACGGCGGCACCCATGCCTGCAATTTGCCTTTTGCTGATGCCTAAGGCCTAAGATTGTACCTGTTCAGATTCCCTCATTTAGAGACAAACCCAGCTGGTGATTCGGATCTCCAGATGCATGTTCCTTGACAACCCGCCCTGATGGGCAATGGGCGTGGCATGCGATGGTTGTAGTATTTCGCTGTTTGGCAGAGCAGCTTGTGCTCTGAAAGCACACTGAACCAAGCGCAAGCAAGCATTCCTGGATCGCCAGTTGCTACTTTGTTCCATGGACTTTACCCCAAAGACCAGCTACAGAGACTGAAAAAAGCGGCAACTTGGCTATCTAGGTTGTCCTTCAATTTCCGTGGTTGTCTTCCAGTGTGTGAACAAACAACAGGGGGCACCCTTACGCACGCATCCCACCAACATGTTCTAACTCTCGCCACAGCGGTGAATGATGGACCCCTTGATGGACCCTCCACGGCACACCATGGCGCTTTTGCCTTCCGGGTTTCCATATTTGACAAGCCACATGTTGGCTGGGCTGTTCAAAGGCATTCCTTATATATTCCTTACCTTGGGTTGCGCAGGGGGTGCCTTTTGCAGTGGCTTGCCTAGCGTGATTACGGATTAGGATGGGCCTTGAACAGCCCAGGGATGTGCAGTCTCCATGCGCAATGCTCCGCTAGGAGAACCTACCATCAGACGTGGATGCAGTGGAAGAGGACTGTCTTGGGGGAACAATCTCATTCATGGGGCTGGGGGAAGGGGGGGGGAGCAAGCCCTTAAGAAGCCTCCCCCTCTGCTTTCATGATCCATGGTTTTGAGCTGAGGTTTCAATCGCAAAGTACTGCTGGCTTTTCGTCTCACCTTGCTTTCCAAAATTTCAACCACGTTTTCCGGTTACAAGGCCAAAGCCCAAGCCTCCAAAGCTGAACCGGCACAAATCCAGCAACCCCGAGATGGCAAATCGTTGTCTGGCGAGGCATTGGTTGGGTGGAACCTACAACTTCTGTGCTTTGCTCTCGGGCTCAGGGCCCATTACTTGAGGTGACGCATGGCAACTCACCAAGGTAAGGTAGGGCAGAGGCTGGTCCTCACCAATGGTTTCTGCTGTGTTGCATCCCGCCACGATCTGCGAGCTCGCATTTGATGCGACCGGCTGCACCACCGGTTTTGACGCCTGCTTGGGTACCCATATTAGTAAGATGCGGGAGAAAAGAGAGCAAAGCCGCGTGTGTCACGTGCCAACGTTTGGTTTCAGGGGAATAGTTACATAGCTTAGCTTCCTTCCCCCAACCCTCTCCCCTGCCACTAACTAGCGGGCTCAGGGGAGGGGCAGTGGGTAGCGCGGCTCGAATGGGCTGGACTGGGCGAATTCTACTCTTCCGTCAATGGAAGCGCATAGGTGTCCTTTGTTGGTAGGCTTGCTTAAAATATACACGGCCCTGGTTTAGATGGATTTATTCCATTTACCAGGGCCATCTATTTTTCCAAAAGGCCACCTAAGCGCTTCCTCCGCCATTGGGATTGGCAGGAACGAGTCCAAGCGCGGCCTTCCGTTTTCTACCGCTTACTCGAGAGCGAAGGCCGGGATCTTTAGTGCCCAAAACCGATTACCAAAAGGGCCATGTTAGTAAGTTCTGCTACTTGGCTTAATACTGTTGGTGGACAAATTCCTGCACAACCTATCAAGCCATGGTATTTACAGGGTTTGTTAGGTGGTGCAAGATTTCATCCATCCACAACAGAAATTGTTGTAGTCCCTATATAAACCTCACTAACCAGGTCCGAACCAAAAGTCAAGGTGTTTTGGTCGCTCACTTGGACTTAGAAAGTGGGAGATAACTGTGGAGGGACCCCCTTGACGGTCTTTGAAGGGGCACCAGAAGGAAACCGTTGCACCTACATCGGGCTAAGTCCTGTCTGACAGTTGATTCCGATAATATGACTGACATTGGTCTTAAAGTACCTCACCATTCAATTTGTTTAAGCCTTGTTGTATGTGTCTGAAGTGTTTGGGCCGAGGCAATTGCAGAGGGCCTTTGTTGTCCAACACAAGCAACAAACCGCGACACAAGCGCAAGGGGCCAGGTTGCCCGGCCAAAGCAAGAAGCGAGGCATACACTCAGGTGCCTCGCGCCAGCGCATGGTCGCGGAGAACTGGGTGGTGGTATCTCCAACATGGAACCCCCCAAAATGGTCACATTTGTTTTAGGTTCATTTAATCTCTCCTTTGTTGGCTTGGGTCGAGCCCCCAAGTTGGGGGATCAACCCCATGGGGAAAAAAAGGAAGGAAAGAACCCCCCCCTAGTTTGGGCAACCCCTTGGGAACCCCCCTGGCCGGGACCCGTTTCCCACTCGCAATGCTCGCAGGTGCTGAGGGACTTCGAAATGGAATGACCCCAAGAAAAAGCCCAAGCAGCTGGTTTTCTTTACATATTCAGGACTTGATATTTGTAGGGGAGTCGTCACGGGATGGCCAACCCCCACCCCCCACCCCCCACCCCGCACCCCCCCACCCCCCACCCCTCCAACCCCCCCAGCCCCACCCCCCACCCCCCCAAACCCCCGACGGACGGAGTTCGCAGGTGCCGACGCCCTGGAGACCTGGGCTGCCGCGGAGGCGGCGGCCTTTGCGCGGGCGAAGCGCGGCCGGTCCCCGCACACGCGGCATGCGCAGGGCAACTCGGCCAAGGCGGCGGGAGGAAGGGGGGGGGGGAGGGGAGAGGAGGTGGTGGGGTGGTGGTGGGGTGGTGGGGGAGGGAACTCGGGAAGGAGAGGGGGAGGGGAGGGGAGGGGAGGGGAAGGGGTGGGGGAGAGGGGAGAGGAGGTGGTGGGGTGGTGGTGGGGTGGTGGGTGGGGAGGGAACTGGGGAGGGGAGAAGGGGGAGGGGAGGGGAGGGGAAGGGGCGGGGGAGAGGGGAGAGGAGGTGGTGGGGTGGTGGTGGGGTGGTGGGTGGGGAGGGAACTGGGGAGGGGAGAAGGGGGACGGGAGGGGAGGGGAAGGGGTGGGGGAGAGGGGAGAGGAGGTGGTGGGGTGGTGGGGAGGGGAGGGGAGGGGAAGGGGAAAAAATGGAGAAAGTAGGGGGCCTGGGGGGTGGTCTGTTGATGGTCCCCTGTTATGTTTTTTATATTCATCTCAAACCTATTAACCACCTTATTCGTTTTTAAAAGAGGGTTTTTAGGGAGCTTATTTATCGTTTTCGTTAAGGTAATCATTTTGGTAATTGCCCCCCTTGTTCATTGTTGGGCTGGGGGCCGACATTTTTTTCATTTGAAAGAGTTAGCCCTTTTAGTAGTTATCAAGTTCTGGGGTGTTGGTGGTGTATTTGTTTTGATATATGTTTTGTCATTGAAATTTTGTTGTAGGTTAAAATTACAGTATAATGAAAGGTTATAAAAGTTTATACTGTTTAATCATATTTTAATTAAATATTATGAATAAACCACGAAATTATTGTTTCTGTTTTCTATTAATTTCAATTGTAATATGTTCTACAGTAATGATTTCGTGTCGTTTCATAGTCTGTTTGGTTTTTTTCAACTGCTTGTTCAATATGGAATTGTAATGACGCTCTACTTGAAATCTTATTCTGTTTAGATGATGAATAAGAACGACTGTTGCAAATATTATTATTATACCTAATTGTTGCATTAACTTGGTGGTTTCAACGCATATGAAAGTGCTTCATCACCTTTCAAACATTTATTGCTAATCAAAGCATAATATCTACTTTCTCCTATGGTTGATGTGGCAGACCACTTGTCTAATGTGGCAGACCACATGTCTGATGTGGCAGACCACATGTCTGATGTGGCAGACCACGTGTCTGATGTGGCAGACCACATGTCTGATGTGGCAGACCACATGTCTGATGTGGCAGACCACTTGTCTCATGTGACACACTCGCGATGTGAATCGTTGTTTTTTAGTAGGAGCAGTAGTTTTACACACGCAGTTGTCACATGTGATTTCAAACCTCTCATTCGTGATGTGTCACATTACATTTGTGATGTGCCACATTACATTTCTGATGTGCGACCTGAAAATAATTCTAATAATTTCATATTATTGGAACTATAGATATTAATATTTTCACTTACATATCGTCGGTGTTTGTCGCTTCGCTCGTGCCTTCTTATATCACATTTCCTAAAAACACCACCACATTCACATTCAATAGTTTCTTTTCTTTTTTCAATGATTGTTTCTTTGTTTTGATGGTAATGTTCCCTACTTTTACTGCATATATATTCCTTGTTCTTTTCCGAGTATTCCTTCCTCATATGTTGGTAATGTTCTTTATTATCCTCTTTCCACTCATTAATTGTTCTACCCGCCACACACCTATTCACACAATCATTATTTTGAATGTAATAACCTTCTCTTTTCAATAGTTGTTCTTTGTTTTCACACGGGTAGTCTTCTAATAATTCAATCTTGCAGTTTTCCATTCCATACTCATCAAATAATAAACGGCAGTTTGTTTTGGTGTTCCATTCCTCGGCTTTCTTATGGTTTTGTCTATGTCTTGCCATTCTTTGACTCAAACTTTCACACGTGCTTCCGATGTAGCATTTATTATAAGCAATATCTGTTATTTTGTAAATCTTTGCATTTTTATATTTACTGCTTTCCATTAATATCATACTGTATCTTCTCTTTAACGCAGTTTATAATGTCCATAAGGCAGTGAATTGAAAGCATCAATGTAAAACCTTTTATTTTCATAATTACTGAGTGATTGCTTGACTTGAGACATTGAAAATAATTGATGGTTGCGACTACGAATAAAATTATATGTTATTTCATGCTTTTTGTTTTGAAATAATGCTTCGTGGTAGTTTTGGTAAGTCAGTTCTTTCTTCACCTTGTGTTTCACTACACCTTTTGATTTCTTTTGTTCTTCTTCTTCACCGTGTATTGTAAAAGCATACGATTTAGGCTTTAACCCTATGAATTGTGTTATTGTTTGACCGTTGCACTCATCCTTGAAATAACCGAGTTTTTTCTTATTTGTTTTGTCATGGCAGGGGTGTTCAGGTGGATAATCGCTAAAGTCCATATATTGGTTTAATTCTTTGAAGTCCTTGTAGATGTCCTCAGTGAATGTTTGAATTACATAACTGTCAGTATCAGTATAAACCAGTTTGATGTTTTCATTGTATTTCTTCTTAAGAACATCATAGTAGAACTGATACATATGTAATTTGCTTAAATCTAAAATACTCATTCCCAGGAAAATCGGTTTATCCAGTTTCAGTTTTGCTTTAGTTTTTTCAACTCCTACGAGATTTTCATTAATAATAAATCTGTTTTTGAATGTTGGATTATTAACACATTTTTCATATCTTACCTCATTATCAACTAATTCAAAGTCCATATGATTTCGTTTGTCTTCCATAGCTTTTCCATACACACTATTATTCATTAATTTGAATAAATCTTTCTCAAAATCGCTTTTGGCTTCTTTCCTTTTACCGGTGTTGAAGTCAATCCACGGTTTCAACCATGCCCTCTGTTGAAATTTTATTATCCTATGGACTTTGGTCATTTTCATTCCCATTTTCAAATAATACTGTAAAGTCTTGATATGAACCACATATTTTTCTTTATCCTTTAGATTTAGTATTAACTTACTTGTTTTCTCGTCCTTGGGATTTTTGCCATCATAATATATTTTGTAGACTTGCTTTTGATAATCAGAAAGCATATTCACATTTACATTCATTATTTCAGGCGCTAGTGGATAGTCAGAGTGGAAGTCGTGCAATGTTTCGGGATATTCCAAATCAACTTCCATAATATAACCAAACTCATCGTTTTCATTCCATGTTTCAACACTGGGCGTTTTCTTTGCCCACTTGATATTTTTTAGCGGTAACTTCTGGGACATTGCCAAACCATACAAGTTATTAGCATCCAAGTAACTAATATAATTTGATGGCTTGTTCTCATCGTATGCTTCCCCCATATACTTATTATTTGCCACTGCTAATTTATGACTTACCTGACACATTCCTCCTCTCATTCCCTTTTCAACCATCTCAAACATTTCTTGGTCATGCAATTGTTCTATTTCAACACCAGTTTTTAGAAGCATCGCGTCCCATGCGAAATTTGGCAACGTATAATAATGAGCGGGGTCTAAACCGTAGTATTCCATACACAAGTCTCTAAAGTTTTCAAATACATCGGTCAATAGTAAAACATCAGTTCTTAAATACAGGTTGTGATACTGCCCGAGTGTTTTAATCCCGAAGTGCTTCCATACTTTCAGTGCCCTTTCATAATCTTTATCACTTACATGTTCTTCACTCAATTTACTGTAAAACGCTTCTTTCGGTGGTAAAGCCCTTTCCTTAAATCTTTCAATATCATCAAAGTAGTCATAGGGATAAATACCCTTATCAGTCAATAAATCCAAATCTTCATCGGTTTTAACATACGGGTTTCTAACGCTGTATCTGAAATTGTTCTTCCAATTCTCACGCTTTTTATCATCCTCATATTTACTCAACTTCACCAACTTATCCAACGAAGACGATAAGAAACTGAAACTGTCCTTGAAACAAAGATTTTTAAAACCAAAGGTTATAAACTTTTCGCTGTTCTGAGCGATACATTCTATTTTAGAATTCTTGTTCAGTTCGTGAGCCTTGTTGATGATTAAGTGGGCATCATAGTTTTTAAGGTTTTGAAGAAACACAGGGATTTTATAATATCTCATACTAAATCGTAGATTGCAGTCCTCGTGGGCGCAACCTCTATACTGTCCAGTAAAGTGGCAATGGTCCCAACACTTCTTTTCACCTTCCTCAAATTTGTTTCCGCAAATGAAGCAGTTAGTGGCATTATTGAAGTCCTCCCAGTCCTCCTCGGTTTCAATACGGTCTTTGACCTCCTTCATTTTCTCAAAAACATCCCATTTCACTTTATGCATTCTTTTTACAAACACATCCATACAATCTTCACCTCTGTATAAGTAAGGCTCACTACTTCCGGTTATAGCATTGACTACATTAATCATAAAACCACACGGACGATGATTTTGATATGATGTAGTTTTAGCTTTTGCCGATTTGCTTTTAACATCAATTGGCACAGTTAAACATTCAAAGTCGGCATAGATTACGAATGGAGCTTTAAGTTTCTTGAAATGGTTTTTGAATGCTATTGTTTCACCTGCTTTTGGCATTTCTATTTTTTGACCCTCAACTGCTAGACATCCCTGTTCTTCGTGTTTCTTTAAAAGTTCTTCGGTCTTGAAACCATGTGAGCAGGTTCTACAGTGATACTTCTTCGCCTTCATCTTGTTAGTCTGACTACTCATTAACTTATCGTATTTTTTGATATAAGCGTAATGCGATTTAACTTCATCAGTCAATTTAATTAAATCGATTTTGTGTTGTGCTTGTGGGTTGTTGCTTCTTTTGTATCATAAAATCGTTTTACTATTCGTATCAGGGTTGATGTAATAAACATTGACGGATATGTGTTTATTATCTTCTTCAAACTGTTCTATTTCATCATTACCTACTGGAAAGTTAACATTATCCCACTTGATGAAACTATCGTTAACATATTTCTTATAATGATACATCTCGCAGGGATGGTCTTTTTTGAATAACTCATAAAATCCACATTGAACAGAATATTTAAAACATAAGTCATCCTCATTTTTAATATTAATACAAGCCTTTTTGTTTGCCACCCAGTCGGGCAATGCAATAAAGGATGAACCACGGGTAGGATTGTACCTATCATAACTGATGACTAACTTTTCAACTTGGACAAGAACCAAACTCGACTGAACGTCTTCGACTACTTCAATTTGTGTCTCAATGTCATGTCCAATGTTGTTTAAGACGTTGTTCAACTCATCGGTATTATGAATATTGTATCTTCTGCTTCTTAACCTCCTTTGAATAAGTTCATTGTCGGGATTTTTGAATGATAAATCAGTTTCCACGATTATTTTCATGTTCGGGTTTCTGTTCAGGAATTCGGCCAGTCGTTGCTTCTGGTATTTTAAGTAGGATAAACCTTTCAACCCCTTTAATCTTATATCACTTACCGAGTAGGTGTTGGCGTATCCCTTGAACGCTTGTTGCTCGTCTGTGATTTTGGACTTGAATCGCTTGACATAATCCTGTAAGGGTCTACCTCTCGTTAGTTTTAGATAATTAGCACCTTTCATTAAAAGGCCATGCTTTCTATATCCGTCACTCCTTGCCACTTCCTTTAGTTTCGTGTTCAATACGTTTGAAACTGGTTTGTTCTTATCATATCTGTAGGTCTTATCACCTATTTTGAGTTTTTGTGTTTGCCTCCCTTCTTTTTGTATTAGTTCGCCTTGTTGGCTGTTTAAAATGAAATCTATGATTTTATTTTCTGACATGGTAACCATAATACTATACTATATATAATATAAGGTATTTTCTCTTTAAGTAGTTTTTCGGGCTGGGGTTGACTGTTGGAGAAAATGGGTTTCGGGTTGAGAATGAACGCATTAATCTCATTAAGTGTTTTTAATAAGATGAATGATTATTATTTTTTCATAATGTGCATTGTCGCGAAGCTTGCGAACAAATTTTAGATTTCTTGTGTTTAGATAAATTTGATTTGCTTGATATCGTCCTTCCGCAGTCCTCACAAGTGTAAGACTGTTTTAGGTTATTGTTGTAGTAATTCTGGTGGTAGTTCTTCTGGTCGTCCCTCCATCTCACGGGTTGCTCATTTCCATCGCTCGAAGTCTGGTTCTGTTCGCTTATCATCTGTAAGACTAAGTCGTTTTCTGCTTTCATCAGTTCAACCATCATATCAAATTCGTCATTCGTTATTCTCTGTTTACTATTACCGTTAATAAAAATTCCTGTCATTTTACTATATTAGGACGTTTTGTCTTTAAGTAGTTTATATTTTTGCTTCTTGCCTCGGCTACTTTTTGTATTTATGCTTTCTGGGCTTCTACTCCTGCTTCTTGTTTCCATTTGTTCCCTCGTCCATTCACTACCTCTAGCTATTTCTTGGGGCGAGTTGCTCCTGCTTCTTGTTTCTAATTGTCTTCTGTTCATTTGATTACCTCTTGCTCTTTCTTCTGGTGAGTGGCTTCTGCTTCTTGCTTCTACCTGTCGTCTTGACCAGAATGATGCCCTTGGTTGTTCTTCTTCCTGTTCCCTTGATTGTTCTGATGGTGTGGATGTCTTCTTGTCACGTTTGAATAGTTCAAATACGCTCTTGTCTTCTCCGCCTAAAAATATGTTTCTTATCGATTTTATTTCTCGGCTTTCCTCTTTCTTATCTTTTTCGGTTGATGCTAATGACGATGATGATGTTAAATGAAGACTTTGTAAATCTTCCTGCTTTTCATCTTTTGGTTCATCTTTTGGTTCATCTTTTGGTCCTGAAATTGCATTACTATAAATTTCATCAGCAAAATCTTTTGCTATATATCGTGTTGTTTGTGCGTCTGCCTCGTTGTTTTCATATAACTGTGATGTTGGCGCTACTTCATCAAACATATCAGGGAACAATTCGTGTTGAAGAACTTGTTCATCAGTTTGAACCCTAGCATTCAACCGTAGTCTCCTATCGTATTTTGAAAGGTCAAAATCGTCAAAATCTATATTGTTGATTGACAAGTCAATTACCTGTCTTTCGGGGATGATTTCAATTTTTAATCTGTGCGTCATCGCTTCCTTTAGCATTTCTTCAAAAGTAGGGCGTCGGCGTAATCCATAATATTTATTAGTCATATTAAATATTATATATTTTATTAAACTTCCGCAGGTATTTCTTTAACTGAACCATCCATCACGGTTGGACTATCTTCTTTTTCCTTAGGTCGTGGGTGGAAAACTGAGTAATACACTTTATCATTGTAAAACCTTACTAATTTCAATCTGTGTTCCTTCTTGATAAAATCACCATCGCTATTAATTAAAGCATTATATAACTCAGTGAATTCTTCATGAACACTGTCTTTAATCTTTCTAAATCCTTTCAGTTTGTCCATGACTGTTTTCATCTCTTCTGGTCTGCTTGCAAGATAAGCGGGTGTTAGTTCAGACGCTCTTTTCTTAAACTCGTTGTAACCATAAGCGTCTTCTGCTTTTGATTCTACTTCAACAACTGGGTCTTCTTCTCGTTCATCTTCTTCTTTGCCTTCCTCTAATGGTTCTAATTCTGGCATTTCATCAGCGGACACCATTGAATGAACTTCTACACCGGCAGGATATGAACTCTTTGATACAGCACTTGCCATTTCTTCGTGTTGTTCTCTCCAACGTCTCATTCGTTCAGCAAGTTCTTCTTTCTGTTTGTTTGTTTCCGCCAATCCTTCTTGAATGAAAGACTGGTGTTGTTTCAGTGTGTCAGCAAGTTTCAATTCATCATTAAGTTTAGCTCTTACACTACCATCGTCCGACATTGCTCCTTTCATAACTTCTCCTCTCCGGTCTAGTTCTTGTTTCTTTTGAATGTCTAAGACGTCCTTATTATCAAACTGACTACCGTATTGGTTTAATCTGTATCTTGTCGCTTTTCTGTCTATCACATTTTCAATTGCTGGACGGTTCTCATCTCCTACTAATGTTTCTTTCAATAATTCATCATAAGAAGGTCTCAAATGTAATTGTGATTTCAATGAACCTACTTTTACCGGTCCTACTGTATTCAATCTACTAATTGATTTAATCATAGTATATTAATTATTTAGAAAAATAAATTAATCAGAGATATTCTTAATCATTTCTTCTAAATGCTTCTTTCTTACAGTTAGTTGTTCCTTCGTTTGTATTCCGTCTGGTGACCGTGTGTTGTCTAATATGTTTCTTATTCTGTCTAATTCCTTTCTGTAACTTTCGGTTCTGTTGCTTTCAGCTAAATCATTTCTATATTTTATTAATGCTCCCTGTGATTGTCTCGCTTCCAGCGTTTCCTTCAACTGCTTAAAATAATTCATTCTTGAAGCAACTCCCCATAAATCTGAAACATTATAATGACGTTCTACTTGTGGCGCCCTTTTAAATTCTACATTTCTATGACTTCTCATAAGCATGATTAATATATAATATAATTAGATTATTATTTAAAACATTGATGAAGATAATTTGTTTATTTTTTCTTGTTTATCTTGTTTTTTCTTTTGTTTAAGTTCTTCATAATGTTGGCTTAATAGTTCTGTTGCCGTGGGTTTCTTAATAGTTTCTTTAATCACTTCTTGTTTAATCTCATTCTTAATTTCTTCTTTTACTTCTGGTTGTATCTTTCTAATATTCTTTTGTGGATTGACTGGGAGCATCTCGGTTTTTGCCCCTTTACAATTTTTAGGATGTGAGTGTCTCAAACTTTTCAATGTCATCTTTTTAGAGCATTGTTCACATTCTACTAATTCAACTTCTTTTTTAGTTCTTGGTAATGCTTTTGCTTTCGCTTTTGGTTCAGGAATAACTTCTTCTGGCGTTGGTTCTTCATTAACTGTTTCATTTTGTTCAACGACTTCATTATTAACAGGTGCTTCTTCTGTTTTAGTTTCATTATTATCATCTACTACCTCAATACTTGACATATAATATATATAGATTTTCCATATGGAAAATCTATATATATTATTTCAATTTTAAAGTGTTATGATACATTTTTTGATATGCCTTTTTTCTATCTCGGTTGATTTCATACCATTCTTTACTTCATTGCCTTGCTTTATCCTTGCGGTCTTCTTTGTTTGTTTCACGATATGTTTTAATTTCATCTTCGTTTTTACTTGACCATTCTTTTTGATACTCTTTGATTTTGTCCTTGTTAGTCTCATAATATTTTTTCTTCTTGTCTTTGTTTTCATAATACCATTCATTCCCTGTTCGTCCTGCTATTCTGTTATTTAACTCTGTCTTATATTCTCGTATTAATTCCCCTTCTCGCTTTCGTAAATCTTCTAAATTGTTACATTCATAATTTTCTAACAATTCAATGTAAAAATTATATCGTCCTAATTCTCTCATTGTTTCATATAATTTGTAGTTCTTACATTTTACACAGTTAATATTGTTTCTATGCTCGCCCATTCTTTTACTTAAAGGCTGTGTCGTGCTTCCTATATAAATCATATCGTTAATGCTGTTTCTAATGCAATAAATTTTACTATTGTTGTAATCTTTCTTATTTTTGGACGTTTTTTGTTCTATATAATTCTGTTCCATTCTGTTTATATCTGTTAAATAATATTATTTCTTTATATAGAATATATTTAAATAATATCGCTTTTCACAAACAATAATGACAGGGATACATTTACCCCATTCAAATTAATTTCATTCCCTGCTGAATTAGAAATCCAAAAATCCAATTGTTTAAAGGTTCTATTAGATACATCTAAATAGTCCAAAGCATTTACTCCGTCACCATCAAAAATAATTCCCGCATGTGGTGCTGTGACTGGTACTTTCTTAACAACTGTGCTATCGCCCGTTCTTAAATTTACTTGATTATAATTAGACAATTGAGAAGAATGAATATAAATATTTCTAATGGGTTGAAGATTAACGAAACCAGAAACATAAGCATTACCATATTGATAAACATTCATTTGATAATTTCCTAAAACTTCATTAACAGACTTTAAATCATTAGCATCAAAACTTCCAATCCAAATATAACTTTCATATATTATCTTCATTTGTTCATCAGTTAATACTGCAAATTGTCTATCGGCATAGTTTGAAGAAATCGTGATTTTATTAGTTTTTACACTGTAAGTAACTTCATAAGTATTTGAGAAATTAACATTATCAACAATACCGTTAATTTTTGTTTTTAATTATGTTGCCAGTTCTGTACCAGTATAAACTCCTTCTGCCAATGCAACAGCTATCCAATGAACATTTGTATTATCTTCATCTGGAACTAACGGAGAAGAATAAAAGTATAGTATATTATTTAATCCTGACTGTATTGAATACCACGAGTTAGGCAATGTTACTTCGTGAATGTAGCAATGAACCCCGTTGTCTGTTTGTAATGTTTCCGGCAATTCAACTCTAAAATTTGATGATGTACCTCTAATCCTATGAGCACTGTCAATATAGACCTTCTTGTATGTCAACATAATATATTTTTAATTAGACAATAAATTTTCTAATTAAAAATTATTTTGTTGCTTAGGACTTCGTCGTATGTCAGGATTATTAATTAATTGAGAAATTAATTTATAACTTTAATTATATGATTAATAATAAAAAGTTAATTTATGAAATGAAGCATGGGACAATTAAACATTATCAACCTTATAAGAAAACAACTAAAATAACTAATGTTATGAAACAAACTGACAAAATATTAAATAGTTATAATCCAGAAAATAACTTAAGTGATGCTCAGGGATTACAACGAGCATATGATGCTAATAATGGTTTATATGTGAACGGAAATAAACTATATATAAGCGGAACATTTGGAAAAAATGGACTACGAGACATTTGGGATGATATAACAAAAATACCCTTTGGACTTACAAAATACAGTGAAAGATATCAAGATGCAGAAGAAGTAATAAAGAATAATCCTAATATTAAATTCTTAAAAGGGCACTCTCTTGGTGGTTCTGTTGCCCTTTCCTTGAATGAAAATTACAACGGTAGGTTTAGCACTACAACTTATGGTGCTCCTGTATTTAACTTGACAAAAACTTATGGAGACGACATAAGGTTTAGAAGTGCATTTGACCCAATTTCAATTTTTGATATGTCAGCAATTACAACAAATGACCATACATTAAACCCTTTAACTGCTCATTCTTATAATAGTTCTTTTCACGATGAAGGAAAAGACGAAGGACTTGAAATAACTTATAAAATAATGTAAAATTATAAATAAGTACTTAAATATATAACTATATAATATTATATATGAATAATCAGTTAAATGAAAACTTGACAGAAATTGAAACAACAAATACACCATTAACAATTGAACAAAGATTAATGGATTTATATAGAGATAATAAACGAACATATGTAAAATGCCAATGTGGATGTTATATATTTAGAGGTTTTGAATATTCCAACTGTTATGATTTTATCTTGTTTAAAGCAAAAGTCGCAAATAATAAGTTCTTGTTATTAAATGACAACAACAGATGTAATCACATTCAATCAGACATTGACAATATAGTAAAAAGGAAAAACATAAATTTATTATCATAATACTATTAATGATACAACATAAGAAATATGACAATGAAACAACGGATGATATGATTAAGAATGAAAATAAAAAGTATAAGAAAAGTACATATGAAGAAATTAGAGAATTAGTAATGGAGAAAGAAAAAGGGAATAATCCAGTTGAAGATAAGATTAAGAAAAATAAAATGAAAATATTTAAAAATAATAACTCTAATCAAAAGGATTACACTAAATTATTTAATTTAGTTTAGTTTAAATTATTTCTAAATTAAATTATATATAGCAATGGACACTTTTAGTGCTGAAGATATTCTAATTGACAACCTCTCATTCAAATTAAATAAAGGTGCAAGTTATATCAATGACCGTCGTTCAGTCTCGTTCTTCCCGTCTGGTTCAAATATTTATAAACCTTCGTCTGGAAATCGTGTATTGAAAATCGCATTAAATGCAGAAGATAATAGTTGGTTAGACCCTCAATCGGTAATGGTGTTTTTCAATGTTTCGAACAAGGAAAATACAAGCAACAAACGGTTACGACCTCTATCACCTGCTTACTGCTTTTTCAGAAGGGCAAGATTAATTGCTGGTAATCAACTTGTTGAAGACATTGACTATTACAATAGAAACCATCACATGATGAGTTGTTTGATGTCAAAAGGAGCAAGGGACAATGAAGACGCGCAAAGTTTTGGATATAGATACGATGACGATTTGGCACAACGTTTTGCTGACCCTACAACTGGCACTATTGGAAAAACTTATAACGCTGAAACAATCCCAGGCTTTACGTCTGAAATGGTTGTCGGATTTAAACCGATGCTTGGTTTATTTAATCAGTTTAAGTATATTCCATTAAAAGCGTGTCCTCTTGTTTTAGAACTTGAACTTGTCAGTAATTTCACCGATTGTATTGTTTCACCTGATGTTTCCACTCATTTCCCCGACGTTGAGAGTACGCCTAACACACATCGAAGCACAAGCGGAGAATACGAACTTAATAATTGCTTCCTTCAATGCGATGTAGTAAGTTTGGATAATGATTTACACAATCGTTACGTTTCACATCTTCTCGACGGAAAAGAATTACCTATCACATATAATACTTACATTTGTCAGTCTAATTCAGTTGTTGGTCAAGCAACAATAAACACTACTGTTGTTCGTTCTGTGTCGAAACTCACTGCCACATTTATCACCTTCTATAAAGCAGATGCCACGGGAGGAGCAACTGAAGTTCATAAGGAATACAACAGGTTTTACCATCCATCGACAAGAACAACCTTTTCTACTCATGGAAACTATAACCCTGACAATGACTTAGAATTTCAACTTCAATTAGGTTCAAAATTATTTCCTGAGTATCCTTGTAAAAGCTTAACGCAAGCTTTCTATTATTTGCGAAAGGCATTGAATTTACCTTTATTTCATCAACATCATTTATCTATTGAATTTAACCAATATAGAACCGACAAGTTCATCTTTGCTATGAATATGGAGAAGGTTCCCGATAGTTCATATACTGGAATAAACACGAAAGCCGGGCAACAGCTTCTAATTCGTGTCAAACCTATTGGAAGTATGGACGTAAGCTTTATGCCAGATACAATATATATAACGTTAGTATCAGAACAAATTTTATCAATTAAGGATTCGGGTGTTCAGATTTTGGATTAAAATTAAGTAAAAATGATAATATTAAAAATAAAAAATATTATCATTCTCTACTATTAATATATAATGCCTTCAATAAATTTAACAAACTTTGAGAATGTTGTAGCGCACACAATTAGTGAAATAAATGATACGGGAATACAAGATCGATATAAAGACCATATACGCCAGTCAAACAGATATAATTGATTTACTCAACAACAAGGCAGACCAAGTAGACACTTACACAAAAGCTCAAATTGATAGTAACTTTTACACAAAAATAGAATCATATAACAAAACAGAAGTTAATGTATTATCAAATAATATTAGTTCAAATGCTTATTTTATTATGAATAATACAGCAACAATAGCAAGTAATTTAGTTAATGTTTCATCAAATACACTTTTAATAGGTAATCTGACAATAACTTCAAATACAAATTTTAATAATATGTCATCAAATACACATTTAATAAATAATTTAAATTCTACTATGACAACTAATTTTAATAATATTTCTTCAAATACTAATTTAATTAATACAAATATTAATAATATTTCATCAAATACACATTTAATAAATAATTTAAATTCTACTATAACATCTAATTTTAATAATATTAGTTCTAATTCTAATTTAATAACAGGATTAAATAGTACAGTAAATTCACATATTACTGCAATTTTAGATTTACAGAATGGAGGTTCATTTAATGAATCAGATTACTATAATAAAATAACAACTAATAATTTATTATCAGACAAATTAAATACATCAATATTAAATAATACATTAATTCATAATATAACAACTACTTCAACTTTCAAAATAGCAGAATTTGGAAATTATAATAATTTCTTTGAAATGTATAATAATTATTTTGATAGTTATGTTTATGGAAATTTAAGTGGAGCAACTATGTTTTTGAATCAAAGAGGTTTTGGAGATGTAGAATTAATAATTCTTCAACTTTTCAAAATGATAAAATAATATTAAATCATAATACTACAATATTAAGTAATTTACAAGTATCTGGTTTATTTTCGTGTTCGTCTATTTTACATATAGTAGGTTCTGACGCTAGATATGTTTTACAATCAGATGGATTAAGTGGATTAATAACAGGAAATACAAATACAATTAATTCAATAATTACTAGTAATAATTCACAGGATACATCATTAGGACAAAAGTTAGATAAAATAGATACTAACACTCAATCAGTAGCAGGTGCTATTAATTTTAGTGATAATACAACTTTACACAGTAATTTAAATATGTTGACTACGGGAAGTATAATATGTAATAAGTTTAGTACTACACCTTCGCCTAATTTAGGTTTGCAAATGACTTTTCAAATGTTTGATAGAGAGTTCAATATTAATAGAGATGGTAGAATGTGGATGAGTAGCGCAGGAGGTCAATGGGAAACGCAAATAGGAGATGCTAATGTTGGACGTGTGTGGGTTAAAGATAGGTTCGGTTTAGGTGCTGTTGGTGTTAATGGTTATGTTTTAAACTGTGCCGGAAAATCGAGATTTACTGATGCAGTTGATTTTATAGGAACTGACAAGGCAGTAAATCTTAACAATGACTCATATTTGAATTTTAATGATAATGGTTCTATTAAAAGATATACACCAGATGCTATAGAAGGTTTATATATGTCTCATAATGATTTTGTTGCTCTTTCTGTTGGTGATATTACTAATGCCAGTAATCAATATATGATGTGTGATGGATTAGTGAATAAAACTATTTTTAGTAAACCTATAGATGTGCTAGGTAATATTTATACAAATGCTGATGTTAATTGTGATAATGTTAATATTGATACCGATGGTAAATTAACAATTGATACAAATTGTGAATTATATAGATATGTTAGTGCTTTTTCATCTTTTGATATGAGGAATAGTGATGCTAATTCTTCAATTAGATTTATTTGTGGAGACCCCGCTGTTCAGTCTAGCATAGTTGGGGCAGTTAATATTACTAGCGGATGGACTTTTAATACTTCAACCGTTGATGTAATGGGTAATTTATTTGCTGATGATGTTTATATTAAAACTAATGGAGCATTAAGAAGCAATCATTTTGCACCTAACGGAGGAACATTAATAACCGTTGATACTAACTTAGCAGTTCAAAATGCATATTTAGCAACTAATACCATTCAATCATTCGATTTAACAACGGTTTCATTTTTGAATAATGTTTCAATGACAACAGGAACAGATATATTAATGGGAACAAGTGAAATATCAACTTATTATGATGGAACTAATTTATCAACAATTGATGTAATATTCAGAACGTCAAATACAGCTTTTAGAGTTTCAGATAGTTCAACTACACCTTCAGTTTTATTATCTATTGATACGACATTTGGAACAACAGTAAATACTGGAAGTTTTACAAATAATGCCTCATCAACTTTTAATGAAAATGTAACAGTTGCAGGAACGAAGAAATTGCTATGTAATACACTTGAACCATCAACAGGAACTAACATAGATTTAACAGCAACGACAGTAACCATTAACGGAACGTTTGTTGATTCATCTGATTCGCGGTTGAAATATGACATAGACAATGTCAAATCTAACTGTATGAATATTATTAAGAAATTTAAGCCAAAGAAGTTTAAGAGACACGATAGAAATGACGGGGGTAAAACTCATATAGGATATATCGCAGATGAAGTATTAAAAGCAATTCCTAAAGAGTTTGAAAATATTGTATGTAAAGATAACGAGTATTTAGGATTGAATTATTTAGTTTTACCCGTGTTGGTTCATAAAGCAGTATTAGAATTAAATGATAAAATAGATAAACTTGAAAAAGAAATTAAGGAATTGAAAAAAGAAAAATCTAAATAATAATATATAATGGGTATTGGTCAAAGCAAAAACGAAGAAAATAACAGTATGGAAGACATTAAGAATTTAAGAGTAGATGAAAAAACGAGAGCGGATACTTTAATAATAAAATCTATTCAAGAATGTGTAGCGAGAATAGAAAAGTTAGAAAATCAAAAATCGGACAAACTATTATATAAATTACCTGCGTTGAATTTATGCAACGCTTCATTGATTTAAATTAATAATATTAATATGATTCATTAACATTATTAATTAAAAAAGATATGAATAAAAATTAGTAATAAAACTTTGTCTATCATCATTGATGACTTTAATAGTTATTTTTTTCACTTGTAATGAAGTAAAATTAGCCACATTGTCCCTATACACTAAATTAGTTTTATAAAGGTCTTTATTAAGAAAATAAGAAATATCAAATAAATTATTTGATGTTAAAGTACGATTACGAACATGATTCAAAAAAGTAAATGAGGTAGATGTAACAAATATATCATATTCAATTAATAATTTTAATGGTTTATGTTTTTGATGTAATTTATCTAACTCACTTAAGTTAAACATATATGATATGCCGTTATTGATAATATTTTTCATATTGATATTATCAATTTCAAAATATTGTGAATTCTTTAATTTGTAAGACTTATACACTGGTTTAAATTTATTAATATAATTTTTAATAATATTATTATTTTTTTTATTTTTAATAATCTAACATCACCTAAATTATAAGATAATACAAGGTTTTTAATGTCTAATGGTAAATCATAAAATAACATAATATATTTAAATCTTTATTTTATTTTAAATGCTTTTTCAAATCTAACATAAAACATATTATTAACATCTTTGGAATTCATATTAACATAAAAGAAGGAGTATGGGCTTATCATCTACCGCTTTATGATACATATTTAACAGTTGCTCTTTATCAACGATGGCGGAGTTTTCCTCAATGAATGACATTAACTCTGATACATTCTTTAACTTGAAGATATACAACGAACTAGAATTCAACCTAATGATTGGTGCTAGGACACGATATTTTTGAACGCTTAAACAAAAACTAATGGCGTCGTGCCTGCCTCTCGTTGCCAGTCCATGAAGTAACTTACTATATCTAACAAATTTAGGGTCGTCTGCAAAATCATCAACTATGATTAAAATTGAATGTAGTTTCTTCATCTTCTGTTCTTTCATATAATGAATTATCTTTCTTTGTGTGTTAATTATTTCTTCCAGTTCTTCAGGTTGGTAGGTGTCATAATATAACTTTTCTTTTTCATCATCAACCTTCATATTATCTTTTTGATATTTCTTGACTTCAACGAAGGTAGGGTCATTATGAACCGACGGACTAAAAATGAATATACGGGCGAAGCAGTCCCTATAGACATTTAGGATAAGGTTTTGGATTAAAACTGTTTTGCCACCCGTTGATGAAGCAACAACAATTGAGCGAAAAGGTAGTTTTGGCACATGTTCATATTTAGATTGCTTGAAATCGTAATCAGTTATATTTATTGGTTTTATTATTGGAACATCAGACATAATAAAATACTATTAAAGTTATTTAGAAAATATTTTATATTTATTATTTATATGATCATTAACCATTGCAGTTGTGGTAAAACTTATGATGACAAATATTTATTTAAACATCTAAATTCAAAACATCATCAGAAATTTGTGGAATATAGATGGAATAAAGACGATACAATGAAAACACTTTATAAGAAAAGAAAGACAGAAATGAAAAAATAATTTATCTTATTATTTAATATGAAAAGGAGTTATACAGATTATAATGATATAATAAATGAAGTACAACATATAGAAGATGTTGTTATAACTGATAATAGATTTAAGAAAGTATGCTATTTTGTTTTAGAATTAATTAAGTTTGTGATGCAATATATTAAAAATATAAATATTAATATAGATGGGGAGAAAGAAAAAGAATAAGACAGAATCAGTTGTTTCTTCAACTGATGAAGAAAAAGAAGAAGTTGTTAAAGAAACATCAGTTATTGAGTTTGCTTGTCCAATGTGTTAAAGAATATTAGAAATGAAAAATGAATTAGAAATAAAAAATAATAAAAATTGCAAATGTTCGTGTATTCCGACAAGTTTCAAAATAAGTAAAAATGATAAGAAAATGAATATTGATAAAACTAAAGACAGTATAAACTTAGAAACAGATGTTCATAATATTGCTATACGATTTGGGAGGGGAGTTACTCCATCAGATAATGGTGATAAGGAAACTCAGGAAACTGTTAAACAAATAATGAAAAAAATAGTATTTAAAGAGTAGATTTAACATAATTGCAACATTTAGTTTTAAAAGTTTAGTTTTATAATTTAGTATATATGGAGGAACATTTAGCGAACATTGACAGTAGTTTAGAGTTGTTGTTTGCAAGATTAGAAAAAGTGTTGGAGCAAAATGAAAACATACTGAACATCTTAAAGAGCATGAATATTAAACCTACATATAATAACAATAGCAATTATCAAGCAAAATAAGTAGATAGAGACAGTAGCGAATACAAAAATAAACGAAACATTTATGTTAAAAAAACTGAATGAAAAAGTCATAAAAGAACCTAAACAATCAAGTCTGGATTACTATCAAGTCAAGTATAAAGAAGACACCAAGAAATACGTTTAATCATTAACCAACAAAATTTTGTGTCTCAAAAGCGGTTTGTTTATTCCTGCTACTTTGTAAGTTTTATTACCCATAATATCATATTCAATTTTATCGATATTGAATATTTTATTAGACCATTTAGAGTTATACTCCGTTCTGTCGGTGTAATTACCCCTTTTCTTTTGAAACACGTTTACCTTGTCGTTCTCCTCTATTTTGGGATACTTTCTTTTGTTTTTTTCTCGTAGTTTAAGATTGACCTTTACATTTATTTCATTGTCGTCCTTGTGTGCTTCAGACGGTGCCATCCTTGTTGATGAGTGAGATGTGCTGTTATACTGTTTCAATGCTTGCGTTAGGGCATCGGTCCATTTCATGTTGTTAAACCTAACTCTATCGTGAATTTTGTTTTTCATCGTTCTAATAAAACGCTCGGCCACATTTGCGTGGGTCTTCGTGACGATGTGGTTTATTCCTTCACTGTTGAAGAAATCCTGAACTTGATTTTTAGTTGCAAACGCTCCGTCGTCATCAGAATACACGGACATCGGATAACCCATCTTTTTAAAGCTTGTTCTCAACGCCTTCAAAACGTGCTCTCCGTCTCTTTCCTCCATCGGTATTACATCAGCTAATTTACTGAAGATGTCAATCACGACTAAAGCATACTGTGGAACGATCTTGTCTTTTGCTAAAGGTGACATATGCATTATGTCTATTTGATATTCATATCGCGCGAATGGAGCGGTATAGGAATTAGTACCGCTATAATTTTTGATTTGTTTATTTGGTTGTTTCTTTAAGAAAGACTTTACATCGTCTAATGTTATTGTTGGGTCTTCTTCCTTTGCCTTCTTGTGTGTCGCTTGTGTGCTTCCGAAACCCTCGTCTAAGTCGTAATAGATGTTGCTGATTATTTGGTGTTTTGTTAATCTCGCCATTATATTAAATTGTTAGAAACAAATTATCAACATAAACCCCGCCCCTTAACATAAAATAAAAACTACTTAAAGAAATATTAACTTATTATATTAAGTGAAAATATGACTGAAATAAGATTAGAGGACTTGAATTTAGAAAATGTCGGAGTGATTGCTGACTTATCAAACTTGGTGCTATCAGACGAAGAAGATGATGATAATGACAGTTATAAAAAGGAATTAGATGAAGAGTTAAACAAAATAAAGGATTTCATCAAAAGACACCCTTTGCCACCAGTTGATGAAAACGAAGAATTCTGGAAAGATGTCATTAGCAGGTTTAGGGATAATAGCGGATTAAACTTGATGACGATATACTCATTTGTTAGGTTTGACATCATGAAAGAAATGTATGAAAACCTAACAGATGAAGACATCATAAAAGACTGTGGTAAAAAGTTAAACCGTGATGGAAAGTTTAATGCAATGATTATTAACCACTATATCTTATCAGGAGCGATACGGAAACTAAACAAAGAAGACAGTCTAGTAGATGGACAGATGCGAATTATTGAATTCTGGTGGGATGGAATAGGTGAATGGAAAGCGTGAGTGATTTAGTTTAATGATATTATTCAATTATAATATGATTAAACCTAGTTTTTATAATCTATCAACAAGGTTAAGACGTTCAAATTAAACCTGAAACCCAGACCAGCCGACCAGCAACCCCTAGCCAAAACTACTTAAAGAGAAAAAACCTTATATATAAAGAGAAAAATGAGTGAGGGTAAAATGTCAGAGAATAATTTTATGGTTGAGAATTATGCTAGCTTACCTGACGGTTTAGTTTCAATCATCACTACTTACATTAATGGTAGTGAAGGGTGGCGAAGACTGAAACAATGTGATGCTTTAAGAGAATTACAAAGGACATGGAAACCTTCTATTAGTAATGATGTAGTCAGCCGACGTAAAACTCCAGAAAAGTCAATTACAACGTATAACCACGAGATACACAACAAAAAGTTAAAAGGCGATAAGGCGTTTTCTTACGCGTTTAACCCACAGAAAAGTTTATGAGCCTAATAAGATATAGCGATGAAATAAAGATTAAAATGCATGTTAGAGTAAAACTTAATGATGATTCAGTTATTGGAAAATGTAATATGCCATCCAATCAATATACCTTGAAAAGTAAAGAAGAACTCCTAATCACAATAGAAAAGATGGTGAAAGAAATAAAGGGTACAATAAGATTAGTCAATAGACCACTTGTGATGATAGACTTTATCAAATTTGAAATCCATACAATTAATAATTATGAAATATGATGTTTGTTTATTCATAATATTTAATTATAATATGATTAAACATTGTTTTATAATCTATCAAGAAGGTTAAGACATTTAAATTAAACCTGAAACCCAGACCAGCCGACCAGCAACCCCCTAGCCAACACTACTTAAATAAATATTACCTTATATATTAAGAGAAAAATGAACGGTGATGGAATCAAAAATTATATCGATACAAAATGCTATGATTGTTGTCACTTCAAAAAAGAAAATATGGAATTGTATAAATTGAATTTGCCTAATGAAATAGTGAATAATATTATTAATTATTCAATGGATGAAAAAGACGAATGTGAAAATTGTCAGGAATGGAGAGATAATCAATTTTTAATCAAATGTCTGTTGAGAATAAAAGAAAGACATAATAGAAATGTAAAAGATGATATTTTAATATTTCTAACTGTAAATAAAATACCACCTTACGATTATGTTAAACAGTTTCTTAAAATCAGTAAGAAAAAATATGACATGATTTATGATATATTATGGATGTTGGGTTATAGTCAAGAGAAAGGAGAAGATGTTAAACAAAATATCAAATTATTTATTGAAAGTAAAAAGTTTAATGTTCAAAATACATTGAGAGATATTAATATTATTTTTAAAATGATGTATGAAAGAAGTAAGACAAATCAATTAAATTATTATCCTGAACTGAAATTATAATCATAATATAATAATAACATGCAAAATCTTATATGTTATAATTATACTGAACTTTTAACCTATAAATGAAAATTAGTGAGAAACACACTAACAAAACAAATGCACCACCAACACCCCACAAATTGATAACTACTAAAAGGGTCAACTCTTTCAAATGAAAAAAATGTCGGCCCCCAGCCCAACAATGAACAAGGGGGGCAATTACCAAAATGATTACCTTAACGAAAACGATAAATAAGCTCCCTAAAAACCCTCTTTTAAAAACGAATAAGGTGGTTAATAGGTTTGAGATGAATATAAAAAACATAACAGGGGACCATCAACAGACCACCCCCCAGGCCCCCTACTTTCTCCATTTTTTAGGGGGGGGGGAGAGGGGAGAGGAGGTGGTGGGGTGCTGGTGGGGTGCTGGGTGGGTGGGGAGGGAACTGGGGAGGGGAGAGGGGGGAGGGGAGAGGAGGGGAGAGGAGGGGAGGGAACTGGGGAGGGGAACGGGGGGCAGGAATCAAGTCCAGCCCCCCGTTTTGGCTTGCCCTTTCTGACATAAGGGGAATGATGCCAAATACTTTTACCCTGGTGTGGGAAGTAAGTCATGACAATGATTGTAACTGGAGTCCTGGAGCAATTGCGATTTGTCCTTATAGCCATAGTTGTAAACTACTTACTATCTACCTTGAGGCCTCCGGGTGGGAGCCGGGTGCGGGGTGGGAGCCGGGGGTAGCGTGTGTAATAGAAGGTTGGCCAGGAACTTCTGGGAGTTTGTTGACAGCGAGCATAGGCGTCCCGTTTGGTTGATTTTGCTTAAAAAGCAGAGGGCGATTCCTGTTTTACCTGCTGGCTCAATCATCTACCAGGGAAATCCATCTATTTTTGCACAACGGACACCTATGACAGTGAGGCATTGGAGCAGCGGTCAATAGTGTCGACCCCTGATTTCTACCCCCCGCCCCTCGACACACGTGTTATTAAGGGGGGTCCCTATTTAGTGTGGATTCCTTCAGCTTGATTAATTACTGAGCAGGTGATTAGTCAGGGTCAACATGAGGGAAGGACTCTCCAAATTGCCATCAGGATACAGGGGCCACTCTCCCTAACCCCATGTCCAGCGATGAATGTTGACCATGGCCAGAAATCGGTTTGTCGTTTTTAGGGAATCCCTTGCTTGGTCACACACACACACACACACTCACTTTGAGGGGTTCCCTTTGAGACACACCCAAATATTCCTTGTGGCTCATTTTGCATGATTCGCACTTGTCACAGCCTAAGGCTCCAAGGGGCGTGTCTGAAGGATGTCGAAGGTGCCCTGAAGATCATTCCACAATTTTGGAGACGAGCCCATGACCGCAGTTGGACGGGGTTTAACAAGGAAACCATGTAACAGGCACCCGAATATTTTCCCTTGTGGTTTGAAACAAGTCTCCACGCGTGGGGAGTGGTTCCAGAAAGGACAGCGGAGGTTTCAATCATGACCTCTGTGTGACAGAAATGGGTGTGGCTCAACATCAAGTAGCCAGGGTTGGCAGGTTTGTGCCTTTGGTTCCATATACCTTAGGGTGCCATTTTGGGCTCCATAAAGCTGAGTCATAGCCGGATGCTACACCGCGTTTCCTTTCGGGGCGATGTTCGAAGGGGAAATTTCGCAGGGGCGTTGAGGAATCCGATTTGCCAGGATGCAGCCTGGCTGGCCGATGAGCGTGTCCGACAGGCGAAGAACCATGGAACCACCTGAAATCTCTTCTCACTCCCTGGGTTCCTGGACTTGACCGACTTTTTGTTTTTGGACCATCGTAGTGGGAAAAAGCAAGTTCAGACTTCTTCTGTCCAATCCACTTAAAGTTCTGAGGCTTTGTGGATGTTGGGGATGGAAGCGTTGGTTGGTCGTCCAATCAGCTTTACAGCTAGACTCCACAGCCTAGGAGCGGGGATAGGCCCTCATGTTTTTCAGGTCCACGGCTCCTAAGGGTACATGATTGGCTTATTTGCAACCGGAGGAGGAGACCTGTGTTTCAGAATCTCAAGGAGAATCACTGCATGTACCTTTGCATTTTTGCATACCTTTCATGTACGTACCCCTATGCAGGTTGGTAGCCTCAGTCCAAACGAATCAATGTTTGGGGCAGGCCAGCGGACTACTTTCAACTCACCTACCAGTCAGGTTGGCCATGAACAGAGAACGCTGAATAGCATGGATCCCCAGCTGCCCCGTGTTGGACCACTTTTGTTGTTGTCGATTGTTTTGATGTTTATTTGTTTTTCTTTTCACACATTAAGGTCTGTATTGCGCAGATCTGAGACCTCAAATTATCTGCATGCTGTGCCCCATGTTCTGAGTTTACGTGTGCACATTTGTACACCAGTGCGAGGTGCAGGTTGGTTTCCAACCTTGCTATACAAAGTCATGTTCCATCACTCATGCGCTACTGATAACTGAGTGGATTGCCGAGAAGAGAGCCAGACTTCATGGTTTTTACGGCAGACCAGGTACGGGTACATGTATAGGTACGTACCCTGCCTGGGGTAAGTCATCCAATGCAGCTTGCGGCTCGCTCCCCGGGTCGGCCATGTTCAGTTTTGGAGGAACCGGGGAAAGGGCGGGGGACTCACCAGATTTCCCGACCAAGAAAGACGCTGGTTCAGAAGTCAGCTGTGGTAGGCCGGCCGTGTGCCTTTTGGCTTCGGGGTGTTTTCAAGGGACGGCATCGCAATGGGGACGGGCAGAAGATGGCAACGGCTTCCTTTTGGTTTCCCACATGGCTATGGGTCAAAACCCCGTACCCCCAGTGAACATCCCAATCCCCACTAAAGTTGGTTCTAAAATGGGTGGTGAATTCACCTACCCCAAAATGGTACCATTGGTTTTGACCCACGGCCACATCTTTGCGGAACCACCGGTTCCTTTCCTGGGGGCTGGTTTCAAACATGCATCACCCAAAAAGCGGTCCCCCGCTGCAACTATTTCAAGCGGTGGCATATGATCCATAGGACTCATTCCCGGTTTCCCAAGGAAGTCATGTTAGTCACCTGGAACCAAACCGGAAGCTCGGAAACTGAAGTTTCTGCCTTCGAATCGGATCGACTTCAGAGGTGCGTCGGACCTTCCGGGAGAACTGGCAGTTTCTCTCCACCAGCGAATCATCCCAGGCGCGGGTGGATCAGTGGATTGGTTCAACGGCGCCGGGCTGGGCAGGCCTTGGTCCTGTTTGAAGAGTATCCAAGAAAAAAATCTTCAAAGGGTAGTCTATGTTGAGAATAGATGATGGTTGGAGTATCTTTGGACAGAATGACCAACTGGTCTGGCCCAAGTCGCAATGGGTATCCCCACCCCCTTACACAAGCTGGGGAAAGCGGGGGGACCCCGGGAATTTTGATTTGTAGCTCCAATTAAAACTAGGACAATGGAATTGGGGAACACCCCACACCCCTCGCCGTTAAGGTAGGGGGGATCAATGGGTACTGTAAATTCGATTGGACTGAGATGGTGCAGGCTCCAAGTTGTTCCAATTCCTTCGCTACTCCGCAAATCAACATGGAACCCTTGTTCAATTATTGTTTTTTTTTTTCTCCAAAAAGCTTGTTTTGCTTCATGCCCACTGGGAAGGTAACGCCCGCGCTAACACTCATGCCATCAGGCATAGGCTAACCTTTGGGCATACCGTTGAAAGCTAACCTTTGGGTGTCCTTCGGCCCAGTTCTTTGAACGTGTGCAGATCCACAGGTGTCCCGTGGCGATCTCACACGTCACCTTGTTTGTTACTAATTTTAACCAAGCCGCCTTTGGATGGGGTGGAAGAGGAACCTAGTTGAAGTTCTATCAAGTCATCCTGTTGCTTTTCTACCATTAGTATCACCCAGCATTTGCAACCTATTTGGGTGTTAAGCGGGTCACTCAGGGGCTGACGGAGGTATTTTGGTCGAAAAATAGATCTATGTCCCCCGAAAAGGACGCCTATGATTTCAACTTTTCACCGTGATCCTGGATCACGGCTTCAAGCTGGCAACTGGTGATGTCCTGAAAGCCTTCTTTGGAGGGAAACCAGAAAAGCGGGGAGCGGGCGGTGAGGCGGCGCGAATCCTATCACCAACTCGATGGGAATTCTTTTCGGGCGATATCCATGGGTCCAAGTTTCTGTCCTCGAGATACTGCGGATGGAGGTGGATGAAGCCCAGATAAATAGAAGGATGAGCCCCCAATCCCAACAGGTGAGCGGTTTTCGGGCCCATGCACAGTACTGAGACCCCCCCCCAACAAAAAAAAGGTCAACATGTTTGGTAGGCTTAGGAGACTCCTAGGGTACCTTCCCCATTCTTTCCAGCGATCCTTCGTTTTCGGTTTTGAAAAGAACCATGGTTGAAAAAGAATGGTTTAAAGGAATACACCCCCCGAAGAATCAACCCCAAAGAAATCATCCCCCCCCCAAAAAAAAAGAGAACAATAACAAGGTAGGTTCTTTCAGAGAACTGAACCCCCACTCTAAATGGCAAGCCACGTTGTCAAACAAGAACGCCGCCCAACTTCGAGGAGCTCATCGCCAAGCTGGAGGGCGTGGCCGATGTCGCCTTTGGCAGCAGATCCAACTCCGAGGCGGGTGACGTGACCGGCGGGGGAAGTGGAAAGCATTGGAGCGGTGGCCGACGCGATGCCCTTTTTTTGGCTCGGTGGGTTTGCCTCAAAGAAATTGGACCCCCGAAAATGGCGATGAGTTTTTGAAGAGTTGGAGCTTCACCTCCAAAGTGGTTGTTTAACATGAAGCCCCAGAGTCTGAGGTCCAAAGGGGGTCCTATGAAAATTACATGCCCAAGTTGGGTAGCATCGGCGGCCAGCGTTTTGTTGCAATGGCAGCGCCCGGCAAAGCCGGTGCCCAGCGTGAGGTCGCGTCGGCGCGAAGTGTGCGCCTGGCTTGGAAGACATGGAGATAGCTTTCGAGTACTCGACTGAGTACTCGAGCTGGGTGATGGCAGCGACTCTGGTGCTGGAGCGACGCGGCTAGTGGCCAACACGTCGTTGTGTCCTTGTTGGGCAAAAGGCAAATTACTACCTTTCTACAAATGTCCAAGTTCAACTTTTCAAGTCCTCCCCCGGATGGTCCTTTTGCGACCCTTGTTTGGAAGATTCTGATCGACAAGTCCAAGAGGAAACCTATTCTTCGTTCCTTTGGGGGGGGCATACCACAAGGTGTTCTTTTGGTAAAATAGATGGCCTTGGAAAATGGAACAAAATCCATCTAAGCCAGTGGAACCCATTTTATCCGCAGACGCCGATCAAAAGGTACATTTTTCCGGCCAGGAGTCTACAAAAGCACGACCAGTCTACGGGGCTTTGAAGGGGTTTCCTAAAAGGAAACACGGCCATGGGGGTTCCCAAAGCCTCCAGAGTCCGCAGGATGGACTTTCGTTTTGTGGTGGCCAGTTGATCGGCCCGATCGTGAGGTTCATGCCTTGCTGCAAGGGGGAGTTATGTTCGTTCGATAAACTCCCGCAAGCCCAAAGCGAATCGACCTCATTTGTAGTCATAGCACCCAAACGGTAAACCCATTGTTCCTGGCTTTTTTGGGCAGCTGAGTAAACATCAACCTTATTTGCAGTCATGGCCCCAAAAGGTGAACCTATTGTTCCTCAAGGGGTTTATCATTCCCCACTTCTGTGATACGTTTGGGAGTCTCCCCCTGAAACAAAGGGGGGTTATTCTTTGGGGGTGTCCTTTCTGTTGTATCACAGATTCCTGGATTCCATTTCAACCACAGCCCGTTCCTGGGTTCCGTACGGGGCAACCGAGTGCACCCCACTGCCACCTTAATCGCAGGACTGGCTCCAGTGGCGGGGGCTCCCAGATGGGCGCGCACAGCGCGCTCGCTCTCTTTGTTGGTTCCTACCCGCAATCGCTCCAAATCTCCGGCTTTTTTTTGCAGGGTACCAGGTCCACCCTCTACTAAGGAGGTGTGTACACGGGAAAGCCCGGGTTTTCCCAAAGATTCCCTGGAAACCGCGGGTCTTTGGAGTCGGTATGCGAAGCCGCCGGGCCGAGCTTTCTGAAACGGGGATGAACCGCTTCAGCTCCGCCTTAAAATGGGCGGTCGAGTATCCGTCCGCTGGGCCTGGCTCCAACCAACCCCAAGAAGGGTAGGGTACCGACTCAACGAAAGACAGACCCAACTTCAAATTTCGCACGGGCAAGGCATAGCCACACGGCGATCTGCACGGACACGGGCGGAGTTTGTTTTGTGTTGAGCAGGCTTGGAGCAAGCGAGTGGCTGTTCTCTTGTCTTTGGAGTATACCCGTTTTGGAGTTGGTGAAAAGGGGATGGACATCAAAGGAAGCGAGCTGTTTCAGGGCTTCCGCACTCAGCCTAGTACCTTCTACGGAGCTACTTGGAGCCCCTTTTAGCCCCCAAAAGCCATCCTCAGAAAGTACTTGGACCCTTTTAGACCCTTTGGGTTAGACACACTGGGTCGGTCTTTTGTTGAGGGACCCCCAAAATGGTGGGCGTCCAACCAAAAAAGGGGTCTTTCTGAGATGGTTTCCGCTCCCAAACCGCTACACTACTAGGTCCCCCAGTAGTGCCCTTTTACATGTTTATTTTTGGAGGGTTCCCCTACTAAAATAGACTACAGCAAAAAGTTGGTACCCTTATTCCAACCTCTCTACCGGCGGACCTAGACTAGTTAGCCTTGGGTGGTCTTAGAACCATTGCAGCCAAGTCTGGCCCCGATTTCTTTGACTGGTCGGCCGCGAGGCAGCTGTTCTGGACTGGCGAGGATTTGGCCACCAAGGCGGGAGCTCTCTTTCCGCCACTCCCTGAGTTCCGTCAGGGCTCCCGATTTTTCCCTTTTTGGTGGCTTTAAACATCACCTTTTTGGCCCATGAAAGGTGAGTGTCCCTTGGTGGGGGTGATGTTTTAAGGGGAAATATAGGGAGCCCTGTCCGTTTCGGGCTTTCTACTTTCTGAATCTGGACCAATGTGGTAAACAACAAGTATATATATGGACTTGGCTTTTTTAGCCAATGCACTGAGGAATTGCGACGAAAAGTGGCCCCTTTGCAAAACTTGTTTGGCAGTTTGGCTTGACTTGGAAACTAAGAGACAGTGCTTTGCCCCGTTGCGTGCATAAATAACATTCCTCTCCCCAAACCAGCAACTCGTGGCTATGATTGATTTGTACACTTGTATCATAGTTTCTTGAGCTGCGGGAGGGTGGAGCATTATGTTTGCTGCTTGCGTCTGAGTTCGTTCCATTAGGAACCGCATCGGTACCCAAAGAAAGGCTCTCAGAACCCTTCAATCGGACTCTTTTGCGGTTCTAAGAACCTTTTCTGGGTGGGGAGATCTATTCAATGCATGGCTTGTGTTTTGGGACGGGAAGCACCAAAAACGTCGCCTCCAGAACTCCTCAAAGAAAGGAGGAGAGAGATGTAGAGTCGGAATGCAGGGTGTGCCTTTTGACCCCCGCCTTTTCTGGAAAAGTCACAGGTGTTCTCTCGCCTTCTGATGGTCTTTTTTGGAGTTGGTACCCCCTTTTTGCGATTTTTGTTTGAAGGAAGACCAAAAGGGAAAACCGAAACTCCGTGTGGTGTCAAAATGGGTTTTCCTCTTGGTCTCCCTGAAAAGCCCACCAAACAGGGGTCCGAGTCCTCAAAAGACGAGCCGCCCAGCCGCCCGATCGATCCAGGCCGGGGCTCCGCCGGCCCACGAGATGCAGCTCGAGGGCTTGGACGCCGCGGAGCGCAAGGCGCCGCTTCCTTCGGCCAGGGCTCGTTTTGCCGGGGGGGGGGGGAAGGAAGGGGGGGAAGGAAGGGGGGGAAGGAAGGGGGGAAGGAAGGGGGGAAGGAAGGGGGGGGGAAGTTGCTTTTGGGCTTGTAAGGGCAATGATTCTTGTTGTCTGTGTTTTTTTGTAGGGAGGGGGGGGAAGGGGGGGAAGCTTAGTTTAGCCCGAACGCCAACGCGGTTGCGGCTCTCAAACGCCTGCGCGAATGTAGTCCCAAAAAAACAACGCTCATTTGTCAAATTGTTGGCTCCCAAAGAGACCACTCACACCATTTCTGAAATCAGTTATGGGCACTCAGAGACTATTTGCAAGCCCAAACCTAACAGAAGCATCATTCTAAAGGTGGGTGCAAAATACACCCTGACTTTTGTAGCCACATTTTGAACCTAAGCCATGAACAAAAACAGGTTACATACAATGGATCACACCATATTGTCGCAGTACAACGGGGAGTGTCGCAACAGAAGATTCTCCCCCCCCCCAAAAAAAAGAAAGAAAGAAAGAACGTTTTCCTCTTGTGGGGTGGGGTGTGGGTGTGGGTGTGGGTGTGGGGTGGTGGGGTGTGGGGTGTGGGGTGTGGGGTGGGGGGAGTGGGTGGGGTGGGTGGGGGGTGGGGGGGGTGGGGGGTTGGGGGTTGGGGGGTGGGGGTGGGGGTTGGGGGGTGGGTTGGGTGGTGGGGGTGGGGGGTGGTGGGTGGGGGGTGGTAGGGGCTTTGAGCCTGAAAAAGTAAGGAAGCTTCGCTGGCATCGCCTTCTAAGGTCTTGGACAGTCTTGTTGGTTCCGCAACACTTTTGAAATAGATCCGTACAAGGAAACGCCTACCGACCCACACCGGGAAGGTTGTTGGTTTGCTTGCTTGACTTGCTTTGTTTGATCGCTTGTTTGCTTTTGTTTGTTTGCTTGCTTGCTTGACTGTTTGGTTGTTGTATGGGCTCTTTACTATCACCAACCACTGTGATTGGGGAGTCGGGGGGGGGGTGGGGGGCGGGGGGGAGCGGGGGGTGGGGTGGGGGGTGGGGGGTTGGGGGGTGTGCGCGAGCAAGTCAAAATCTGAGCCTCCATGATCCATGAGGAATTCCTTGAGCAAGTTGCGCAGGATGTACTGCGTGCCTGCAGAGGCCTCTATCAAAATATAGACCACGAGCTCAAGTATCTTATGCAACGGTGGCATGAGAGTAGTTCCTTCTTGCAACATCAGATGTTGTCGCAGGCCTGTCAACTGCTCGCGCTTCGGCGCATGCATCTGCAACGTGTAGTGTATCCACAGATTGCGGAGGCTCAGAAGGACGCCTTTCTGAAACTAGAAGCAGTTGTTTGCGCAACAAGTATGTTGTGCAAAATTGCGGGCAGCACTTCCTGGAAGAGTCTGACGGCTCGTCCGAGTGTTCTCTTGGTGGACGAGTACATGACTGAGGGTTTCTATATCCTTTTATTCACCTATCGTTTTCGGGCTTAAGATGGTTTAAGCTAAAAAGCCCCAAACTTGCCGCGCAAGGCCGAGTTTGCCAAATCACATGGTCGATTTTCAGGAAACATGTGTTTTGTGGCCGAACTTGCTAAATCAATTGCTTGATTTGCGCCAAAAAAGTGTTTCGTGGCTGAAACTTGACCAATCCCATGGCTAATTTGAGAAAGCTGCTTTGCTGCCAAAATTGCCAACGCACAGGGTCCATTTGCGTAAAAAGCTGTTTTGCGTTGAAGTTCAGGCTTTTTTCAGGCCCGATCAGCGAGCAAACAAGAATAATGTTGGCACTTGATTAATAAAGGCCCCCCCCCCCCCCCGCAACAATGGAGGCGCTGGAGTAAAGTAGGCTCACTTTTGGGACGCCCAAACAATGGAGGATTTTGGGGCCCAATTCTACTTTAGTGTTGCAGCCGCTTCCTTTTTGCAATTCTACTTTAACTTTAGCATTGCAACCACTTCTTCCTGAGCAGACTGTTTAACCCGGTTTATAAAGAGTTTGCAGCTTCAGGGCTGGGATGGTTTTCAAATTTCAGAGGTTTCAGCTGGCTTTGGGTTCTGTGGTTGAGCAACCAATTGAAAGGGGAATGCTTCTAAGCAAGTGGGCCACCAATTGAAAGGGGAATGCTTTTAAGCAAGCGGGCCACCAATTGAAAGGCAAGTGGGCCACCAATTGAAAGGGGAATGCTTTTGAGTAAAGCAACTGAAAAGCAACTGATAGTTTATTTTCTGGGAGGGGAGGCTGGGGGCTTGCAACTAATGTGGTCCCCTAAAAGTTTAAAAGAATGACATTATTGTGGTTCAGTGGCGTCTGTGAGGGGCACCCTTGTCCTGATTGTTTTTCCCCTTTTTCAAGCCGGTTTAATAAAGAGTTTGCAGTTTCCGGGCTGGGGATGGTTTTCAAATTTCAGAGGTTTCAGCGAGCTTTGGGTTCTGTGGTTGAGTAACCAATGGAAAGGGGAATGCTTTTAAGCAAGTGGATCACCAATTGAAAGGGGATGCTTTTAAGCAAGTGGGCCAGCAATTGAAAGGGGATGCGTTTAAGCACGTGGGCCACCAATTGAAAGGGGAATGCTTTTGAGTAAAGCAACTGATAGTTTATTGTAAACGCTTCGCGTTGCCCGCCTCGGCCCAGCCTAGTTTGAGGGAAGGGTCAGGAACACCGAAATCCAGTGTTGGGAAGGTCCGAATCCTACTGAAAGCTTGTGACCGCACCAGTTCGCCCGTGCTAGTTCGATGTTCGGAAGCCGTCCTGCTCGGACAGTCTCGGGCAGCTTGGCTGGTCCTTGCTTGCATGGGTTGTTGGTTGAGCTGGGCCTGAAGCTAGTTTACGGCGGGCTGGGCAGCCGCACTGAGGGGGCTGGGCTATGGCTGGGCTGGGCCTGAGGCCAGTTTCAGACACGTCAGACAGGCCTGGCCAGCAGGCGGACGGGCTGGGCTAGACACTGGGCTGGGCCCGAAGCTCAGTTGCTGGCTGCAGGGTAGCCGGACTACGCTGTTGGTGCGCCTGGAACTTCGGCTGGGCTGAGCTGTGCTTGGGCGGGTCGCTGGATGGGCAAGGCCTGTCTCATACACACTTGGGCCTGAGGCTGGGTAGCGAGTTGCTGGCTGGAGCAGGAGGTCAAGGCCAGCCTGGGCTGAGCTGCTTGCTGGGGCACGGCAGACAGGCTTAGTAGCTGGCGCTTGAGACCAGTTTGAGACACGTGAGACTGGTCGTTGGCCTGAGGCCAGTCTCAGACACGTTAGACAAACCTGACCTGGCACGCTGGGCTGAGCCTGCTGTCTCAGCCACAAGGCTGCGTGGGTTGCTGGCTGCCGGGCAGCCGGACTACGCTGCTGGTTGCGCTTGGAACTCGGGCTGGGCTGAGCTGGGTTGCTGGATTGGCAAGCAGCAAGCCCAGCCCAGCCTGCCCAGCCTAGGCCCCGGCGCATCTCAGAGCATGCCAGCCACTAGGCCGGTCCCCAGCTCCCGGCTTAGGCCAGGTCAGGTTTGTCTAACGTGTCTGAGACTGGCCTCAGGCTGCCAGTCTGAGACTGGTCTCAAAGTGCCAGCCTGAGACTAGCCTCAGGCCCAGTCCCTCAGCCCGCCTGCTGGTACGTGTCTGCGACTGGCCTCAGGCCCAGCCCAGCCAGCAACTCGCCACCCAGCCTCAGGCGTTGCTGGTTGGGCTAGGCCTGTTTCAGACAAGCTTGGGCCTGAGGCCTGGCCAGCAGGCGGGTTGCTGGTTGGGCTGGGCCTGAGCCCAGTCAGACACGTCTGGTTAGGAGGAGGTCATGCTTTTCACATTTTCGACAAAAATGGACCCATGGAGGCTGGACGCCGACGAACCCCGAAAATTTCAAGGCCCGCCGGACAGGATTTTGGGCCAGCCGACATGGGTGGAGCGAAGATTCTCTTTGGAGAACATCTGAGGCGAATTTTCTGGGAGGGGAGGCTGGACTAATGTGGTCCCCTAAATGGAGCTCGCCAGGGCCGTGCTGGAGGCGTTGAAGGACCAGGAGGCCATCGCGGCCCCCGAGGGCCCCACGCCCGTCATGTGCCTCCCCGAGCACGTGACGGCGCGGCTGGAGGCCTGCTCTCACAACCACCCCGCATTCCGGAAGATCATCTACGAGGCCCACAACGACTGGGACGCTGCCATCTTCCAGTACCGCCTGGTGGGCGAGCCGGTGGTGGAGTTTGCCAGCTACCTCCATGACGGCCAGGGCTCGCCAGGGAAGGGCACGCGGGAGCTGTGCGAGGAGTGCCTGGGCCCCTTCAACGGCGGAGCCAGCGGGGATACGTGGCGGTCATGACGCAGGAGGCGTTGATCGTCCAGAAGACCGAGAAGCCCCGCGAGCAGCTTGCGAACCTCGAGGGGTGCAAGCTGGCGTTCGTGGACGAAAACAAGCCCCCCCAGGACCTGTCCGGCGCCGTGCTGCGTCAGATCAGCGGGGGCAACAACTTGACCGCGGCGAGGAAGTTCAAGGGCGAGAACGTCTTCAAGTTCCACGGCATGCTGATGATCTGCGCCAACGGGCTTTGGAGGTCCGACGAGGAGTGGAAGGGCGCGGATCGTCGCCGGTTGACCGGCCTGCCCTTCCAGGTCGAGTTTGTGGACCAGCCGCATGGGCCAAACCAGAGCAAGAAGGACAGCTCCGTGAAGGAGAACATCAAGTCCTACTTTCCCGAGTTCTGGTTCCTGATGCGCGTGCTGTGGCTCTCCGCGAAGCCGTTTCCCCGCAGCGACCATCGAACCCCGGCGCAGCAGGACGATCGGCATGGTGCAGGACCTGCTGAACTTCGGCCGCTCCCCCGCGGATGTGCCGGACAGCGAGCCCGGGATCTTCGTGAGGGACTGCCTCGTGCAGTACCACCCTTCCGAACAGAAGCCCAGCACCTGCGGCGAGATCGAGGAGGCCCTTGCGATCCGGCTGCAGGTGGAGCCGACCAAGGCTCGGGAGCTCCTGAGGTCCGTGCTCGAACCGCAGAGGGGGTACGCCCTTGTCGCACGCGGAGGGCGCCGCAGGACCTCCGTCAACGTCTACAAGCTCGACGGCGCCGTGCTGACCCTTTGTGGGCGGTGAGTTTTTTGACAGATCCAAACCCGCACAGATCCAAATCCGTACAGAGAGGAAAAACCGCCTGGTGTTCTTGCGAATCCAGCATGCGTCCAAATCAATTGCTTTTCTTTCTGTTGATTTCAATAGTCGCCTGGTTGCAATGCCCGAGGAGGCACGAGCGGCACCATTTGGGTGAACGTACAGTAGATACAGTAAATAGCATGATTTTCCAGTGACTCACTGTACCCACGTAGAGGGAATTGTGCCATCTACTGTACGTAGTTTGCCCCTGCTGTTGCACGCCACTGCCAGCTTTTCGGCAGGAGGAGGCCTGGGGGCATGTGGCAAGCGATCTCACACCCGCAAAAGCTGGAACCCTGCAGGAGAGGCAAAGGAGAGAGGAGAATTGCTTCAAGAGCTGGTGAGGAACAAGCGGCACCATTTGCGTGAACGTAGATAGCATGATTCCCCACTTTGATTTGTCACCCCTGTGACTCACTGTGCCCACGTAGAGGGAATTTTCCATCTACTCTAAGTACTTTCCCCCTGCTGTTCCCGGAACAGCACAGTTCATGAGCCACGAATGTCTGGATGAAGATGAACCAGGCTCGCTGACGCCGCTACTGTGCGCTAATGTAGCACGTCGCACCGGATGCAGGCAGTTGTTGATGGCGCCATTTTAGGCGTGACATGTGCTCGTCACTGGACAGTTTGCCTGTCCCACATTATTCTTTTGCTGCAGGTGCTGCGGACAAGAGATAGCCTCCATGGGCCTGAGATGTGGACCGCGGTATTGAGCCCAAGATGCGCTGTGCTGTGGCTCACCCCCCACCATTTGCGGTAGGGAAAATCAGGAAATGTGCCATCTATTTGTGAGCCGAGCTCACCCAAGACACACAGATGCTCTCTCCATGGTCCACAGGTCCACTGAAAGTGTCCAGGCCCATCCCTGTCTCCGATGAATTGTGCTCCTTTGAGTGCGCTGAACAAAATTCCAAACCATGCCAGAAGCATCTTTTTGAGCAAGCAGTTGATATATATATATATATACACGCATCAAGGCAAGAGGGCGCTGGTCAGGCGCGATTTGTGTGAATGGAGTGAACGTACTGTATATGGCATGATTCCCCACTTTGATTTGTCACCCCTGCGCTTTTCCTGGCGCTGCGCCACATGTTTGTTTTTTTGGAGGGCCATGCTGATGAAACAGTGTTTTCCGCCAATTGCCTGCATTCTGATGAGCAGGAGCCGCAAGCAGAGGGAAATGCTTCAAAAGCTGGCGAGGCGCGAGCAGCACCAGCTCATTTGTGTGAGCGGACTGGGCGTAGATGCACTTTGACTTGTCTCCCTGTGACTCATTGTCCCACGTAGAGGGAATTGTGCCATCTACTTTTGTACGCCTGAGGCCCTTTGCCGATTGTCAGGTTCAAAGACACTTGCGTAAGTGCAGACTGCTTGCTTTGATTGAATGACATTATTGTGGTTCAGTGGCGTCTGTGAGGGGCACCCTTGTCCTGATTGTTTTTCCCCTTTTTTCAAGCCGGGTTTGATAAAGAGTTTGCAGTTTCAGGGCTGGGGATGGTTTTCAAATTTCAAAGGTTTCAGCTGGCTTTGGGTTCTGTGGTTGAGTAACCAATGGAAAGGGGGATGCTTTTAAGCAAGTCCAATTGAAAGGGGAATGCTTTTGAGTAAAGCAACTGATAGTTTATTTTCTGGGAGGGGGGGGCTGGGGGATTGTTTGGGAGGGGATGGTTTTGTTAAATTATTGTTTGCGGATTTTTTCCCGGAAGCATTGCGAAGGGTTCTTCTTCTAAAAGCGGCTGCCAACTTCACCTGCCAACTTCTCATGCCAACTTGTCGAGAGTTACTTCACCTGCCAACTTCTCATGCCAACTTGTCGAGAGTTACTTCACCTGCCAACTTCTCATGCCAACTTGTCGAGAGTTACTTCACCTGCCAACTTCTCATGCCAACTTGTCGAGAGTTACTTCACCTGCCTACTTCTCATGTCAACTTTTTGAGAGTTACTTCACCTGCCACTTCTCATGTCAACTTTTCGGCTGTTATCTCATTCTACTAAAAGCACAAGCTAATTTGTCGGGTGTTACTTCACTATCCTAAAAACACAAGCTAACTTTTCTGTTCTACCTTCACTTCTCGACTCTTAATTCTTCTTCTTTTTATGGCGGGGGTAGGCCCGACGGGAGCTTACGAAACGCACCCCTCTGCGGAGATCGTGCGTGTCGAAGCGCTCTCGCTGTGGCGCCGTGCGAATTTGTCTTGAGCCGGCGAACCCTCTGCGGAGATCGTGCGTGTCGAAGCGCTCTCGCTGTGGCGCCGTGCGAATTTGTCTTGAGCCCGGCGAACCCTCTGCGGAGATCGTGCGTGTCGAAGCGCTCTCGCTGTGGCGCCGTGCGAATTTGTCTTGACCTTGGCGAACCCTCTGCGGAGATCGTGCGTGTCGAAGCGCTCTCGCTGTGGCGCCGTGCGAATTTGTCTTGACCTTGGCGAACCCTCTGCGGAGATCGTGCGTGTCGAAGCGCTCTCGCTGTGGCGCCGTGCGAATTTGTCTTGACCTTGGCGAACCCTCTGCGGAGATCGTGCGTGTCGAAGCGCTCTCGCTGTGGCGCCGTGCGAATTTGTCTTGACCTTGGCGAACCCAAGCGCTCTCGCTGTGGCGCCGTGCGAATTTGTCTTGAGCCCGATGAACCCTCTGCGGGGATCGTGCGTGTCGGATCGCTCTCGCTGTGGCGCCGTGCGCATTGTCTTGAGCTGAACCCTCTGCGGAGATCGTGCGTGTCGAAGCGCTCTCGCTGTGGCGCCGTGCGATTTTCTTGCTCGCGAAACGGCTTTTGGAAGTTGTCTCGTGGTGTGCGCGCCTGCTTTCGCAATCCCGCGGTCCCGGGTTCGATTCCCCCCTGGTCCGCGGCAGCTCCGGCTTGAAAATCGCAGCTTTTAAGTACAAACGTAGTACGCGGAGCGTGCTCCTGCAGCTCCGGCTGGAAAATCGCAACTTTTAAGTACAGACGTAGTACGCGGAGGCTGCTGCAGCTCCGGCTGGAAAATCGCACTTTTTAAGTACAGACGTAGTACGCGGAGCGTGCTCCCGCAGCTCCGGCTGGAAAATCGCAACTTTTAGATACAAATGGCTGGAAAATCGCAACTGTAAATTGCAAATGTAGCACGCGGAGCGCCTCCGCCGCTCCAGCTTTTTGAGGGTTAATTACTTCACCTGCCAGTTTCTCATGCCGAAACTTCGAGAATTACTTCACCTGCCAGCTTCTCATGCCACCTTTTCGAGAGTTACTTCACCTGCCAACTTCTCGTGCCAACTTTTCGAGGAGTTACTTCACCTGCGAGCTTATCATGCCAACTTTTCGAGAGTTACTACACCTGCGAGCTTCTCATGCCAACTTTTCGAGAATTACTTTACCTGCCAACTTCTCATGCCAACTTTTCGAGAAATACTTTACCTGCCAACCTCTCGTGGCAACTTCACCTGCCAACTTTTCGAGAATTACTTCACCTGCCAACTTCTCATGCCAACTTTTCGAGAAATACTTTATCTGCCAACCTCTCGTGGCAACTTTTCGAAAAATTACTTCACCTGCCAGCTTCTCATGCCAACTTTTCGAGAGGTACTTCACCTGCCAACATCGCCTGCCAACTTTTCGAGAGTTACTTCGCCTGCCAACTTCTCGCGCCAACTTTTCGAGAATTACTTCGCCTGCCAACTTCTCATGCTAACTTTTCGAAAGTTACTTCACCTGCCGGCTTCTCACGCCAACTTTTCGAGAGTTACTTCACGCGCCATCTTCTCGTGCCAACTTTTCGAGAATTACTTCACCTGCCAGCTTCTCACGCCAACTTTTCGAGAGTTACTTCACCTGCCAACTTCTCATGCCAACTCTTTGAGAGTTATTTCACCTGCCAACTTCTCATGCCAACTTTTCTCTTGAGTTACTTCGCCTGCCAACTTCTCATGTCAACTTTGCGAGAATTACTTCACCCGCCAACTTTGCCAGCCAACTATTCGAGAGTTACTTAACCTGCCAGCTTCTCATGCCAACTTTTTGAGAATTGCTTCGCCTGCCAACTCCTCATGCTAACTTTGCGAGAGTTACCTCACCTGCATCAACTTGCCTCTATGCTTCCGGGTCACTCGTTGTCTAGTTTTGGAACTTTCTTCCCGGGCAAAAACACTTTCAATTATTCTGGTCCCCTTCAACAATGTGGGCGAACCAGAATAAGGAAAACAACTTTCCATTATTGAAGTCCAGTTGGTTAATCAAGTGCTAACATTATCAGCGCATCACCGCCAAATCTTTTGATGGGTCAAGTGCGACCTACGAACGTGCTTGTTTTTGCAGTTGTGTGCCAGTTTGTTTTTGGCGTGTGTGTTTCTTGGAAATATACCTTTGTTTGAAATACTACCTAACGAACTGTGGAAGCTGTTTATTGTTGTCTCATTGTTTGGCAAACTTGCTTTTTACATTTGATGGGCTTTAAAACTACATTTTGCATTTCGAATATTTGTTATGAAATGAACTAGTTTTTTCTATTCAATTTCTGAATTAGAAACACTTTTTTTTGACAATAAGCAATGTGAGTTTTATAATATTGAATACTTATTTTTGATTCCACCCAAGGCATTTGAATGATACAGTTTTCAAACCATGAATTTGAAAGTGGTGGGGGGTGGGGCTGGGCGGTGTGGGCGGGCGGTGTGGGTGAGTGGGTGGGTGGGTGCGTGCGTGGGTGGGTGGGTGGGTGCATAGGTGGGTGCATGGGCGGGTGGGTGGGCGGCCAGGCGGGCGGGTGGGGTGGGCGGGGCAGGGCGGGGTGGGGTGGGGCGGACAACTCACCCCCAACACTCAAGAATGTTTTCTGAGGTTTTGGGGTAGAGTTTGGAACTGATTCTCGGGGAGAACTTGGTTTGATCGGGGCAAAACCAACTTTGCAGTATCAGAAAGCACTTGGATGGTTCTTTCTCACATTCTCTTCTCAGGCCTGAGCAGGAAAGCGCCAAGGGGCCCGTGCGTGCAGTGCGACGTCCCCTTTTTGTTGGCTTTGAAAAGAGTTGCTCCGAGCCAGAACCTCCTTGAAAGCTGCCCCAACCACCCCAGAGCCTATTTGGGTTGCTTGCCAGACTTCCAGTGGTGCCTTTTTGTTGGGTGTCCCTTGAAAATGTGGGAATGCGTGGTTGACGTGGTTGGATAAAGGTGGCTCGTCTTTGGAGTTGGTACCATTTTTTCTTCGTTTAAAATGGAAACCAAAAGGGAAACCAAAATCCACTTGGCAGGTTACCTACAAAAATGGACAAGTTGCCTTGTGTCGGTGCCTGTCAGCCTGCCCGCAGAGGCCGCAGTCGTTTGGTCGCATGCTGGTTCCCTCAACCCATGTCAGGCCATTAAAACCTGGATTCCATCTGTTTGACCACCTTCGAATAAACTTAAACCCAGGGATTCCCTTTTTGGGGTACATGATCGAATGCTGGGTTTACGTCGCTATGGGGGTAGTCAACAAGTGGACTCCTGGTTGGAATCCGAGCACGGTAACCTGATTGCAGATGGCAAACTTGTAAGTTTGAGTTTCTTTCAGTACTTTACTCAACATTTTGCACATTTGGGTTTGTGTTCAAATGGTTGAAAACGCCGCCACGCAAAGATGAGTGGTTTCCTTTTGGTCTCACCAGTGGTTTTCCCTTGGTTGCCCCTCAAAAAAGAGGCCCCAAGAAGCCATATTTCTCCGTTTATTGTTGGGGGGGTGATCTGGTTCCGCCACTGGACCCAGGGAGAAGCACCCCGTCCCATGACCTTCGTCAACAAGTCAGGTGGTTCACCAGCTGGCGCGTCTCATTGGGCTCCACTCCGAGAGCAGGCGGGGGCGGCGCCGTTGCCGGGATGCCGGGGTTTTGGGGTACCTTTGGGTGTGCGTGTTTTTTTTGTTCCCCACATCTTTGTGTGGGGTTCTTACTTGTACCGCTGCGCGCCCGACTCCCGCCGCCCCGTCGCTCTCACTCACTCACACACACTCACTCACACACACTCACACTGACTCACACACACTCAGTCACACACACTCACTCACTCACTCACACACACTCACTCACAAACACTCACTCACACACACTCACTCACACACACTCACTCACACACACTCACTCACACACACTCACTCACTCACACTCACTCACACTCACTCACACTCACTCACTCACTCACACACTCACTCACACACACTCCACTCACACACACACACTCACCACACACACTCACTCACTCACTCACACACACTCACTCACACACACTCACACACTCACTCACACACACTCACTCACACACACTCACGCACACACACTCACTCACACACACCCGCTCACACACACACTCACTCACTCACTCACTCACACACACTCACTCACACACACTCACTCACACACACTCACTCACACACACTCACTCACACACACTCACTCACACACACACACTGCGTTTGTGTGGCAGGGGCAGCATTTCGGTACTTCCTGCACCTGGGCTTGCGTTTGCGTGGCAGGGGCAGCGTTTGGGAGCTGTCTAAAGGGCTGGGATGTTCTGGCGCGCGCGGCTGTGGGCCCACATCTCGCGTAGCAGGCGCAGGACTTTGGAGATGCAAGTGCTGAAATCGTGGCAGGCGCAGTACTTCGTGGACCTGGGCTTGCGTTGGCGTGGCAGGGGCAGCGTTTGGGAGCTGTTTAAAGGGCTGGGGTGTTGTCGCGCGCGCGGCTGTGGGCTCCCATCTCGCGTGGCGGGCGCAGCACTTTGGACAGGCAAGTGCTGAAATCGTGGCAGGCGCAGTTCTTCGTGCACCTGGGCTTGCGTTTGTGTGCCAGCTGAAGTAAGGACTCCCTTACTCAGGGAGTCCTTACTTCAGGTTGGTGAATGGCGATAGTCATGAGTGCAGGAAGTTTACTTGGAGGGGTTTGCTTTCGACGTTCCCGTTTCTTCAGTGGCATTCTGTGGTTGGTTCGACCTGTTTACCGGTTGGTGTTCTATCAAACAAAGCAGCGTTTCTGACCATCCAACCATCCAACCATCCATCCATCCATCCATCCATCCATCCATCCATCCATCCATCCATCCATCCATCCATCCATTTGTCCATGCATTCAGTCAGTCAGCCAGCCAGCCAGCCAGTCATTGATTGTTGCGTTAATTCATTCATTCGGTCTTCGTTTGTTCGTTCATTCATCCATCCATCCATTCATTCCATTCCATTCCATTCCGTTCCGTTCCGTTCCATTCCGTTTCGTTTGTTCGTTCATTCATTCATTCATTCATTCATTCATTCATTCACTTATTCATTCATTCATTCATTCATTAATTCGTTCGTTCATTCATTCATTCATTGATTGTTTCATCGATTGACTATTTATTGCATTACGTTATTTCATTGTCCGCATATTATACACACATTTCATACACTCATATACATATGCACACGCATATTAACATACGTGCATACACATACAACCTCTCCCGGGGGGGGGGGGCATCACCTCAGTTAAGCTAACGTTGCACGTGCCTACAGTATGTCCGCAATTCAGCAACTTGTGCATACAAGTCAGCACACACATAGCTGCCCACATACACATGCACACAGACACACATGCACACACACACACATGCACATACATGCACCCCCGTGCACATACACGTACATGCCTACACATACACAGACACACAGACACACAGACACACAGACACACAGACATACAGACACACAGACACACACACACACACGTACACACGTCTAAACAAATGCACATGGACATACACCTACACATACATATACACGTACACATACATACTCAGAAATGTATATACACATACACCCGTAGCTAGATACACATGCATACATACATGCGCACATATCACACATAGACGCATACCGGCACACACACACACGAATGCACACACACATGCATGAAGTCATACCTCATGCATACGTCGAGACACATGCTTGCATATGCGTACCCATTTATGCATGCATTGTGAACACGCAAATAGATACGTGCAAGGCTGCTGACATACAGACGGAGGCACTCAGACCGACAAAGACAGACGGACAAACAGACAGAGAGCCAGCCAGACAGACAGACAAACAGACAGGCAAGGAGAACACACAACCATTCACAACCATGCATGCATTTATGCATGCAACTATGCATGCACACATCCACCAGTCCACACATGCATGCATGAGTACACGCATACACATGTATACATACATGTATCCTTGCATACATACACGCACGAATAGGTCAATATCCATGACAAAAACAACTTCATTTTATCACATGCTTTGCTATCAAGAATATTTAGGATGTGGGTGAGCGGTTTTTGAAATGAGTTCCACCTCAAATGTAGGGGACTGCGGTTGCGAGATGTAGGATGTAGGTGTTATGTGTTTCTGCTTTCGTGGCCAGGGGGTCGGTCTGTCTTTCTGGGCTTCTGTTGCACTGTTCCCCTTGCCGCAGGCTGTCACGTGAAATGCAAGATGCAGACAAAGCGGAGAAGGCTGACTGGATTTTTCGGGAGGAGATGTGGGACACCCGCGCCCATAGCCTGGATTTCATGTTCGGGGAAGCATTGGACGCATGTTATGCTCATCTTGTAATGCGGACTCCAATTGCAAACATGATTGGAGGGTTCTTCTTCGGGGGAAAGGGCCTTTCCTTATCGTTGGTTTTTGCTAGCAGGGGAGTAAGTTATAGCTTTCCGAAACGAAACAGTCTTCGAAAATCCGGGCCGGCACGCCGGGTGATTGATCTTGCTTGACTGGGGAGAAAGGCCTGCCTAGTTATGCATGGAAACGGCTGCAAGATGGGGTTCCATGCAGGTTTGCGTTGGGTAGCACGCACACCGAGGTGCGAAAATCGTAAGTAACGCTCGGTTGGGTCCGCACCACTAGACGCAGCTCTGCCCAGCACGCTCCATGGGGGAGACATGGTTTTGGAAGCAACCGGCGTACCTTTCGGGTCCACCTGTACGAGAAATGGTAGAGGCTTGACGCTGCTTGCTCTTGATCAAGTTTCATGCTTCGATTTGCAAGCTGGACAAACCGCTCAAGGGTTGCGTCCAATTGCTTAAACATATTGTTTATTTTCCCTTGTTGGCTTTAAAAGGACCTTTTCCCTATCACTACTGGACATTCTGTGTGATTTTTGAAGGGGGCGAAAAAGCAAATGGAAGGTTGTCATTGCTTGGGACATGTGCTTCCTTCTTTCGGCAGTTTGGCCCTTAGAACCCAAGAGCATCCATCCAACGCGACCCATCGCCAGGTCATGTCGCTTCGGCCACATCGGTCCTGTCGAACAGGAGGCGCTGTGTGCATGTTCGGGTCTTTGGGACTGTGTTTGTGTGTGTGTGTGTGCCTGTGCCATGGTAATGTTGACCCCTCAATACACCCACCAGTGCACCCACCAGTCCCCCCTTAAGAAGTCTTCTTTTTGTTGTTAGGGGTCATCATTAGTAAGACTTTCCTCAGTTTCGGGACTTCAACATATTTTGTTTGTCATGGTTTTGGCTGGAGTTGGAAGAACACAACTCAGAGACTAGTGTCGGCTGCAGCAACGAGACATATGCCAGCCTGGCCTCTCAATGGCATCCTCATGCGTCTTTGATGCCAACAGGTATTAGTTCTGTCCATTCTACCGAGCTCACCCGGGGGCTGTCGGGGAAAGCGAGCTAGGTCCTTTGCTAAGGGATCCCACAAATCTCAGGATTGTTGCCTTTTTGAAGTCGTACGCAGGGCTTTTATTCAGTGAGCCCGTCAGATCTACCGGGCCCAAAGACCTAGCAGGCAACATGATTTTCTGATCAAAAACATGTTGACAGCGGAAATGTGCACACCTGTACACAACCATCTCCTTGTTGCAGCACGAACGCATGCGGTGTGTGGTTGTGGTCGTGGTCGTGGTGATGGTTTTGTTTTGTGTTTGTGTTTTTGTTGGTGTGTGAGTGTGCTGGTGTCGTGTGTTGGTGCGCGCGCACACAAAGGCGTGTCTTCCGGAAATCCCAGAGTTGTCGGTTGGTTTTGATATTGGCATCCAGCTTGGCAGCCACTACCTGCGATGTGAGATGGAGCTTGAGGCACCTTCCTTTCTTTCGCGCGCAGGCATCTGGGCTGCGCCCTTCTCGGTGTCACAGGTGCTGAAAGCATGAGCCGAGGGAGAGAGTTGCCAAGGTGCACGCATCTCCCTCCTCAACTTCCAGCAGTGGTCTTTGTGCATGTTTTTTTTTTTTGTGAAGTGAAATCATTTGAGAATTGGAGGGGTTGTTACTAGGACTGCAGTTTAGGTGTGATTTTGAAGTCTGTGTTCTACCCAATATTTTCCGTTTCCTGTGGATGACTCTCACCAACGCAGGCTGTTCAGTCTCCGGCCGTTGCTTGTTTGCTTGTTGTGCCAATGATCGAAACGAAGGTATGGCTCCCCTCGGATTCCTACCAAAACTGGGGCACCACGCAACGAAGGGCGAAAGCAGGGCCATTTGTGTGTGCGTAACTTGTTTGTCCTTGTAGAGTAAACGGATGTGCTCCAGCTGCATCTCATCAAACTGCAAGGAACTTTTCTCCCTGACATTTCGACACGCGAATCTATTTGGCGGTCCCTTGGGGCACTTCGGCACTTTGATCTTGTGATCTTGCCAAGGATTTAGGGAGAGAGCGCTGCTGGAAGTGTCTGTATGTATTGCAGTTCGCTGGTTTGGCACCTTTTGAGCCTCTGACACACTGAAATGCTGTCTGCATGAGGCTCCAAAGGCGCTGCGGGCTGACCTTCAGTTCGAAGTCCTGCAGATACAGGGCTCCGAATTACCCGAGGCCTGAGTGCTACGGGGCCCTGTTCTAACCAGCCTGTGGCTGCAACTGCACGATCCGCCCGCATGCACCATTGATTTGCCGGAAGATTCGTGGCGCACATGGCGCAGGCGTCATTTCGCATGATGTAGCTGGCCAGGGTTCACGTCTGTCCTTGGCCCGCGCCAGAAGTTCTTTTTCTAGAGCGCCAGTTGCCACACGTCCGGGGCTTGTTCCCTGCGTCCGATTTTCCTGGACCCCCCGATCGATCTGGATGGCAGATCTCACGCTGTACAGCCTTGCGGCTGAGCGAGCGGTGCGCCAAGAGCCGGCAGAAGTCATCTATCTGCCCGACTTTTGGACACCGCGAGCTCACTGGGTGCACGTCGCCAAAACTGAGATGGGCCGGGGAAGGGTGTCTGGAAGAAGTAGCAGGTCTTGAGCTCTTTCAGTCAAACGAGGCAGCTGGATTTGCTGAGACACGTTGCAATCAACCTTTGTGGCCTTGCCTGACCAATGCATGCTGAAGCCCCAGCAGTTCTGTTGCTCACCATGGCGTTGGAGTTGTTTTGGGCCTTGCAAGTTTTTATCCAGGCCTCAAGTGGTGGTCCTGCCGGCTTTTTCTGTGCATCTTCATTTGTTAAACATTGAATGATTATAGTAACCTTACAGGTTGCGACAGATTTCTTGCTTGGGTCCCTCATGTGAGACTGATGAAGTGCTATGAGGCGCCGAGGTTGAACAGCTTGCTGACGTGTTGTGACAACATACATGCACTCGCAACCCACTTCGCCAGTTTCCCCCCCAGATAGCTGAACGCTACAGGTGTTCTAACTTCTAAAAAAGAGGGGAAGTGATTTCCGAGATTGATGGCTGGGTGCTGGGGGGCATGCAGTTTGGGGTTGTTTTGGGGTGCTGGTGCATGTGTTGTTTCGGGGTGCTGGTTGCGGTGCGGGCGCAATTTTGCGAGATTGACGGCAGGGTGCTACGAGGCATGCAGTTTGGGGTGCTGGAGGAGGTGCAGTTTTTTTGCTAGCTGGGGTCTATGCTGGTGATTTTTTTTTGTCGCGTTAGTACGCGCGCGTGTATACGAGCTTGCATGCAGGCTTCCATGACATCCAGAGTTCTTCATTGGGAGTGAACGACTTCGGAGAAGAGGCTATGCCGAGCAAGTGGAGACTTTGTCCTTGAGCCTAAGAACGTAGTTTTGTTTTTTCCCGGTTGGTTTGGTTGGACATAGATGAGCTCCTTTGGCCTAGATTGGTCTTATGCCCATTTGCCAGGGGAAATCCTTCTATTTTTTCCCCAAAAGGGTCACCTATGACTAAGAGTTGGTGAATTAAGGAGACCCTTTCAGAGGTGACCACTCCCAGGAGACCCTATTTACCAACTCTGACCCTGATCCCTATGACTGAAGGCCGTTTTGGGTTCAGAGTTGGTAAACCAAGATCCCTCGGCCTTTTCATGCTTCTTCCAAGGCTCTCACTTTCAGCTTTCGCTTGGCGCCGGCAGCCTTGGCTCACAGGCAAGACGTGAAGACGTAGAGGCAGTGAATGACCACATGTGGTCTGTCTTCGTTTGAGGGTATCCCTTTTTTTTCTGGTTTTGGAGGGAAACCAAAAGCAGAACCGCCATTTTGAGGGCTCTCAACCAAAAGGACAGACCCATGTGGCCAGCTGGAGAACACAATGTCCAGCTATCCTTCAAGTGCTGTTGGCCTCATCCAGAATCGGGACCTGCGGGAACATGGCGAATTCCACAAGCAAATTACATGTGCAGATCGACTACTGTATGCCTTTGCGGAGTTAGCCCCAAGAAGGACAGAACCTGGCCGCAAGCAACACATCGCATCAAGCAACGTGTCAGGTGGAAATTCAGTCTGGGCACCTGGAAGTTCTGACACGTCAAAACCCATCGACTCTCAAAAAGGCACCCGACCAGGCCACCTCGGCCAAATGGGGTCAGGTGGACACAGTGCACATCATGGTCCGCCGGGCGGCCGAATACGAACAAAGAATCAGGGGCTGAAACCAACTGGGAGCTTTCATCCAGGCATGACCACCATGTTGGTGTCAAAAAGCAAGCCACGACGTGGCATTTCACCGACATCTTGTCCGATCAGATAGCTAGACTTGTTCCAGCCTTGGCTCCTCGGGCTCGATTCGATTCGAGTCTGAGCAATGCTTCTCCGGCGTCTGGGCGCGAGGCGTCGATGGAGGGATTCGCTTTTGGCCGAAGTTTGGAAGGCCCCAAAAGGAGAGAGGGCGATGGGGGGCTGACACGGCTTGAAACCAATGGCGCCTTGGCCAAATCATACGATTTAGTATCAATTTATGATCAATGGAATGGAATTCAATTATTTTGGATGGGAAGACATGGCTTGAAACGACCAACGGCTTGTTCAGGACTGGGGGTAAACGTTTTGCTAAGGGCATGGAGTAATTCTGGTAAGGCGTTACCGATTGGACACAAGCGGCTGTTTCATGACCAGTGGGGCAAACCTTTCTTGCTCATGCCTGGGAGTAAGCCTGGTTTATTGGCGTTGGTGATGGTTAGGTTTGGTCAGGGGAGTGAGGGGACCCGTTTAGCGGGTTCTAAAAGCTGGATGTGGCCGGAAGGAACAAATTGGTCCCATCACCCAATAGTTGCTCCAGTGCCGGACCTGGCTTTCTGCTTTCCTACTGTTCCCTTCATTGTCGCCTTGGAACCAGCACAAACCAGACGTAGCGTAGCTTACGGTGTTCCGGGCATCCGACCAGTCCTGCAGGTGGCTCAGCAAGCCGCGAACTCCCTTTTGGTCGGTACTGGTACCTGATTGTGGGACATTGGATTCTAGGTCGCCACTTTCTGCGAAACCAAGCATTCGTCTCTGTTTCAGTGAGGCATCTGACGGACGGAAGAGGCGATTGTCCATACGGGTTGGCATTGTAAGGGACACCACACATGTTGGCGAACTTACTGAAGAACTTCTCATGTGGGAAACAGCACGGTGGCTCGAGGTGGGGCAGGGCTCCCTGTATGCCCTTTGTGGATGTGTCATGATGTGTCAGCACCTTCTCAGGCAGGCTGCAAACAGACAAGTAGGAAGGCCTGTAGCCCAAGAACGAGGTAGATTCTTTGGAAGCAAGTTCGATGAGGGCATGGTTGATCTATTGCAAAGAGCAGTGTTGGACACGCCCATGAGGAGCCTCAATGATTAGAATGAGGTGGTGGTGTACAAACCAAGTTTACGTCATAGGGCAGCCATGTCTGCATTTTTTGTTGCAGTGCCAAGCTCCTCGAAGCAACACATCAAACAGACTTGGGGCGGGTTCGGCATTGGGGGGTGAGGTGGGGTGGGGGTGGTGGGTGAGGGCTGGGGCAGGCGCTGGCCCTTGAACCGGGAGCTCCAGTGCCAAGGCTTCCGAGGCATTGGTCGGTGTTGGGGGTGGCTAATTTTGGGCGGGTGTTGTTTTCCTTGGGGAAACCACGGAGTTGTAGCGCTGAACATGGATGGCCTTCGCACATGCTGCGGCCTTCTTCGGAGGTGGTTCTAGACCCCCCCCGACCCCATTTTGTGTCCTTGGTTGGCAGGGTCCCTGAAAGGCCGGTGACAAAGTCAGTGCTGATTTAGAAGAGCCGAATCCAAGTACAGCTGGTGTTTGGATGTTTCCTTTAAGGACGCCTCGAATCGCCCCCCGTGGCTCAATCCGCACGGGTAAAGCGAGCTCAGGAATTTGGGTATATAAAGCGAGCTCAAGGGTCCCCCAGTATGGGGAAACAAAGCTGGAAAACTAGGTGCCCCAGCTAGGTGCCCTTTCTCACGCATTTTATTTTTGGGGAGGGTTCCCCTACTAAAATAAACTAAAGAAAAAAATTGGTACCCTTGTTCAAACCTCTCTACTCCAGAACCGAGAAGAAGCTGTGGGCCAAACGCCATGTTGCCCTCCTTTCAGCGGTGCCTGCAAATTTGAGCAGCAAGCTTTGTCAAAATACAGGATCAACGAAATTGCACCAACACGTGCTCATTTTTGTTTTTCTCGTTTTTATTAACCCCGGTACAACATTTTGGTCGGCCCCCTTGATTTTCGAGCCCCTATGTTTGGCTTGCCTGCCCGGTGTCCTTTTCGCCAGAATTTGCCTGGACCCACTCTGACGCCGTTCGCCAGGCAAATGCTCCGGGCCAGCCTTCAGGCCGCAGCTCTACAGGCGATCGGCGTTTTGTGGCTCGTCTTTTTTGGTGAATCGGAACCCCAATTTTTTGGTTTTTTGGGGGTAGACTTAGGATACAGTTTACATTTTACCAGTGACTCAAAGTGAAGCAAACAATAAAACATACATTCTATAACTGGGCCTAGCTCTAATCATGATAGGTTTTGGCTTTCCTGGTGGTTTCCCTTTAGCACTAGAAAAGGAGCTGCCCTCGAAGAACCAAACACATATAAGCCTTGTTAACAAAATCCAGTGGCCTCTTCAAAGGGAAGCCGACCGGTTCTTTAAAGCAAGGACGGGTAATTTGGAACGAGCTCATTCGGGGCTTAAACCGAGCTGAAGCATCTGAAGTCCGAGTAAACGCAGGGCTCCGATGTTTTCCGATTTGTGAATTGTAGTAACTCGCAGGGAGCAATCGGCACCCCAAATTGAGCAATTCAGTTTAGCGGCGCAAGACAAGCTTTCTTTTACAAGACAAGACAAGCTTTGGATATGTTTAGTATTGGTACCGTTGCTTGGCTTCATGAGGGTCGTAGTGCATCTTGTTTCGCTTGACAGTGGCCTTCCCAACAAAGCTTTTCCAGTGGCTTCCCAATAAAGCGTTTCCAGTGGTTTTCCTGTTGTTGTTGGTGTAAATCGGCGGTTGATCTCAGTATGCTTGCGTGGACACGTTTGGACTCAGATGGGAATCCCCCTGAATATCTTACACCCAAAGTTCCTGAAGGTGATACCTGAGAAGACCATGACCATGTTTCTCCATAAGGGGAGGGCACAAGGGGAGGGGGAGGGAGCCCAAATTAGCTCTTCTTAAGCCCTGGGCTCCCTCTCCCCAGTCCCCATGACGAGTTTTATCAGAATGTGAGATATGGCAGAAATGGCAGGTATGGCATCTTTCTCGGGGGTCATCTGGAGGTGGACCCCCTCGTGTGAAGTGGGGGGGTCTTTTAGGGCACCCTACCTGGGGCTGGTTTTCAAGGGAAGCCAAAAGGAGAGCCACCACTAGGCCGTCGGGCTTCGGCCGGCCCCCGGGCCCCGGCAAAAAATCGGCGGTGTCTTCACCGGATGTTTGCCAGTTGACGCGACTGGGTTTTTGCTCGAGCAGGGACTTGTTTTTTGGTGAACCGCGGATAGTCCCCACGAAAGGATCCCTGACAAGTGGACAAGTACGGAAGACATCTGAAGTTAGCTAGGTCCCCGAGTAGAGCCCTTCTCACCCCTTTTTTGGTTGGAAGGGTTCCCCTACTAAAATCGACTGCAGAAGAAAAAAAAGATCAAACAAAAACATCGGGTATTATCCTTATTCAAACCTCTCTACTGGGAGACCTAGTTAACATCAACTTGGTGCACGCATCCCTCATCCCTCGATGGATCTCTAGTCTGATCCGACCGCGCGAGGCCTTGGGGTGCGCGATGCTTCTGGGGCGGCCCTGATGCGCCCGGGCACCTAGGGCGAGACAACTCGACCTGCCTCTACTGCTATTGGGTTGGATCTTTAGACTTCAACTTTTTGGATTCCCCTCATATTTCCTTTTAACCAGCAAACAGTTAAACTTTTTGCCGGGGGATCTACAGCACCCAAGAGTCTAGGGGACTTTTTGGAGGTCCCAGGGGGCGGCGGGCTTCGCCTGCGCGCCTCAAGTGCGCAAATCAAACCAGTATTGAGTCTTCTTCAACGAGAGTGCAAGCACTTCTACCTTTTGGTGTGTAGCTCTATAGATGTCAGATTTTCCCAAGAGGAGTGTTCATGCGCGCGCCCTTCTATTGTTGTTGTGCTCAGTTGGGAACTCAGGACCATGGGTTTATTATTGCCAACATTCCCGGGACAAAATACTTTCAGAGCCACCGAAACACCACAGCCAACGGCCTTTTCGCCTGATTTGTTGCTGACAACTTAATTAGGTCGGGTTTAAAGCGGTTCGTAGCAGCTCATGAATGGCGTGATGTGAACATGCCATCAGTCATCAGTCTGCCATGGGCGCAACGCGAGGATCTTTGGTTTGCTTCTCCTTGTCTTTGCAAAGGGGGGCAACAGGCAGTGCTCTCGTTCCACGTCTTCTCCAATGCACACTTTCATCCATCCACCGTGTAGCAGACGATTAAACCCATCTGATACGTTCACGTTTGACTGAAGAGCACGTCTGATTGACACCCACACCCCCCTTATTAATAGATTTTGTTGGTCTATTCATCGGGGGTCAGCATTACAGTGCAGCTCGTTTTTCTAACCCGGTGCCTGACAGAGCGGCCAAATGCCATGGGTCGAATATGAGGGAAGCCAAGCAGGGGCGCAAAGGCTTAGCACTTCCAGCACCCAACGAGGATTGACACGCTTCTTACCGCCTTGCCCAAATCAGACCACCAGGCTTTCTCGCATTTTGCCAAGGGGATCTTAGGACTCTTTTAACTTTTGGCCAACTCATGGGGTTTTCCGTATGAAACCACTAAAAAATGTTAACTTACGGGTTTTCCGTATTAGCCTTGCCCAAATCAGACCACCAGACTTTCTTGCATTTTGCCTGGATGTTAGGAAGTTTAACTTTTAACTTTTTGGCCAACTAATACGGGTTTTCCGTATGAAACCACTAAACGTTGTCTAACTTCTCGGCAGGGGAGCAGAGTTCGCACCCGAGACGACGAGAAGCGAGGCAGCCGCCCGTGTCCCGCGGCCGCCGGAAGCAGATGGAGGATAGCAAGCAGACGGCGCGGGGGGGGCGGGCAAGCGGTGGCGGGGCTTTCGTGTCAGGGACCGGGGGCCCTTTGTTTGGTTTGTTTGATTGCTTGTTTGTTTGTATGTTTGTGTGTATTGTTTGTTTGTTTGTATGTTTGTGTGTTTTGTTTGTTTGTTTGTATGTTTGTGTGTTTTGTGTGTTTGTTTGTTTGTTTGTTTGTTTGTTTGTTTGTTTGTTTGTTTGTTTGTTTGTTTGTTTGTTTGTGTGTTTGTGTGTTTGTGTGTTTGTGTGTTTGTGTGTTTGTGTGTTTGTGTGTTCTTGTGTTTGTGTGTTTGTTTGTCTGTTTGTCTGTCTGTTGTCTGTTTACGTGTTTGTGTGTGTTTGTGTGTTTTGTTTGTTTGTTTGTATGTTTGTGTGTTTTGTTTGTATGTTTGTGTGTTTTGTTTGTTTGTTTGTTTGTATGTTTGTGTGTTTTGTTTGTTTGTTTGTTTGTTTGTATGTTTGTGTGTTTTGTTTGTATGTTTGTGTGTTTTGTTTGTTTGTTTGTATGTTTGTGTGTTTTGTTTGTATGTTTGTCTGTCTGTTGTTTGTATGTTTGTGTGTTTGTGTGTTTTGTTTGTATGTTTGTGTGTTTTGTTTGTTTGTTTGTATGTTTGTGTGTTTTGTTTGTTTGTTTGTGTGTTTTGTGTGTTTTGTTTGTATGTTTGTGTGTTTTGTGTGTTTGTTTGTTTGTTTGTTTGTTTGTTTGTTTGTGTGTTTGTGTGTTTTGTTTGTATGTTCGTGTGTTTTGTTTGTTTGTTTGTATGTTTGTGTGTTTTGTTTGTATGTTTGTGTGTTTGTGTGTTTTGTTTGTATGTTTGTGTGTTTTGTTTGTTTGTTTGTATGTTTGTGTGTTTTGTTTGTTTGTTTGTGTGTTTTGTGTGTTTTGTTTGTATGTTTGTGTGTTTTGTGTGTTTGTTTGTTTGTTTGTTTGTTTGTTTGTTTGTGTGTTTGTGTGTTTTGTTTGTATGTTCGTGTGTTTTGTTTGTTTGTTTGTATGTTTGTGTGTTTTGTTTGTATGTTTGTGTGTTTGTGTGTTTTGTTTGTATGTTTGTGTGTTTTGTTTGTTTGTTTGTATGTTTGTGTGTTTTGTTTGTTTGTTTGTGTCTTTTGTGTGTTTTGTTTGTATGTTTGTGTGTTTTGTGTGTTTGTTTGTTTGTTTGTTTGTTTGTTTGTTTGTTTGTTTGTTTGTTTGTTTGTTTGTTTGTGTGTTTGTGTGTTTTGTTTGTATGTGTGTGTGTGTGTTTTGTTTGTTTGTTTGTATGTTTGTGTGTTTTGTTTGTATGTTTGTGTGTTTGTGTGTTTTGTTTGTATGTTTGCGTGTTTTGTTTGTATGTTTGTGTGTTTTGTTTGTTTGTTTGTATGTTTGTGTGTTTTGTTTGTTTGTTTGTGTGTTTGTGTGTTTGTTTGTTTGTTTGTCTGTCTGTTGTTTGATTGCTTGTTTGTTTGTGTGTGTTTGTGTGTTTTGTTTGTTTGTTTGTATGTTTGTGTTTTGTTTGTATGTTTGTGTGTTTTGTTTGTTTGTTTGTATGTTTGTGTGTTTTGTTTGTATGTTTGTGTGTTTGTGTGTTTTGTTTGTATGTGTGTGTGTTTTGTTTGTATGTTTGCGTTTTTTGTTTGTTTGTTTGTATGTTTGTGTGTTTTGTTTGTTTGTTTGTGTGTTTTGTTTGTTTGTTTGTATGTTTGTGTGTTTTGTGTGTTTGTTTGTTTGTTTGTTTGTTTGTTTGTGTGTTTGTGTGTTTGTGTGTTTGTGTGTTTGTGTGTTTGTGTGTTTGTGTGTTTGTGTGTTTGTGTGTTCTTGTGTTTGTGTGTTTGTTTGTCTGTTTGTCTGTCTGTTGTCTGTTTACGTGTTTGTGTGTGTTTGTGTGTTTTGTTTGTTTGTTTGTATGTTTGTGTGTTTTGTTTGTATTTTGTGTGTTTTGTTTGTTTGTTTGTTTGTTTGTTTGTTTGTTTGTTTGTTTGTTTGTGTGTTTTGTTTGTGCGTTTGTGTGTTTGTTTTTGTTGTTTGTTTGTTGTTTGTGTGTTTGTTTGTTTGTTTGTTTGTTTGTTTGTTTGTTTGTTTGTTTGTTTGTTTGTTTGTTTGTTTGTTTGTGTTTTGTGTGTTTGTTTGTTTGTTTGTTTGTTTGTTTGTTTGTTTGTTTGTTTGTTTGTTTGTTTGTTTGTTTGTTTGTTTGTTTGTGTGTTTGTGTGTTTGTGTGTTTGTGTGTTTGTGTGTTTGTGTGTTTGTGTGTTTGTTTGTCTGTTTGTCTGTCTGTTGTCTGTTTACGTGTTTGTGTGTGTTTGTGTGTTTGTTTGTTCCTTTAATGATTTAGTTGTTTCTTTGTTTGTTGTATTGCTTGTTTTTGGGAAAGCCAACGGGCTAAAGGGAAGACCAAAGAGAAACCACCCATTTTGGGCTTCCCCATGTGTTCTTTGAGGCAAGGTAGCCGTTGCTTGGTTTGACGGGAAACCAAAAGGAAGGCTGCATGTAGGGAAAATAGATACCAACATTTGACCCACTAGGGTAAATGTGGGTAAATATGGATATGGGTGTGGGTCAAAATTAAACAGGAGGCAAACCGCAGGTTTTGGTCCATGTTTCCACTTACCAGGGTTCCATTTTGGTACCGGTTTTTGAGCCACAGCCATATTGCATACATAGACGGATTGTGTGGGATGAATCGTGGGAATCTCCGTACTTAAGCCAAAAGCTGGGGGGGTCATACCAGGGGTTCATACAAGGGCGTGTACATTCGTTCTTTCAAAATGATACCAAGTTGACTAAGCTACACGCCTAGGTTCAATCTGAAACCAAGAGGATATGTTGAACGCTTAAGAAAAAGTTCTCTCCCAAAGAAACATGCCGATGTATACTGCTCCTTTTCTGAAATTACCCCTGATATTCGAATGGTATCTCTTGAACCTGCTTGTCGAGGACCATTGGCAGGCCTTTGTTAGAAGCTTTTCTGGACCTGGGAGAGGCTTCAGAGCCCTTTGCAGTTGGGCGACAACACACAATTGCCAACCATGGCTTATCCCTCCCTCCAATCATAGAAGCTGCGAAATCGGAGGGTTCTGGAAGAGGATCTTTTTCTTTTGGGCAACCAAAGCCTTTGTTCACTTCTGTTGGAAAGAGGGTAGTCATTCCTTGTTAGTTTTTTCCTTTGGCTTGGTGTTCTAGCTTTGGTTTTGATTTGTCCACTTCCATGATTCATGGAAAGAGGGTCTGGGAGACTGGGCTTGCGTGCCCTCCGGGCGATAGCAATCAAGAATGCCAAACATGGCTTAGTCATCCCGTTTGCCTTGGGCTTGCTCAACTTGGTGGCAAGCCCAGCCATCCGGTTCCTCAGTTGTTTTTTTCTGTTTTTTTTTTTTTTGTTCTCTCTCGGTTGGATATCCATTTCGCCAACCAAAAGTTGGTCACTTTCGCGGGGGATTCGAGGACAGCACGGCAACCCCCGGACCCCTGATGTCCTGGTGGCAGGAGCCTCCAATCCCATTGTGCCCTGGTTCGCCGGTCAGATGTACTCGGAGGCAGCAACATACTGAACATAACCTTGATCATGAATTCCCAAAGCAAAAATCAGCACATACTGACAGCAATTAGCCCAATGTTTAAACATAAGGAAAACATGACCGGGCCTTTAACACGTTGTTTAAGGCTCTCCTTTGTAGCTCGATCTTTCAACGGGGACACCACGCTCCCCGCTTCAGCTTCAAAGCAGAAGGCCTGGTGGTACGGCGCCGCGGCGATGTCCATCTTTGCCTTCGTCTTTGCGCTGGTGCCGCCCCTCGATCTTGGATCGATCCGTTTGACGGACGGCGCGATTTTTTTTTGGCGTGTTTGCCGCTTTTTTGGTAGGTTGCAACGATGGTGGAATAACTGGTGGGGCATTGGTTGGTTGGTTAGATCCCTTATTCTTGCTATAGTGCTGAAGTAGGTGGGTGGCTCGTCTTTTTTAAGGTTGGGCCCCTCCAAAACTGGTGTTTTGTCCTTTTGGTTTCCTTTTAAAGCCCATTTAGAACGGGCACTCCCAATACGACAGACCCGGGTTGCAACGATGGAACGAGCACTAGTTAAGTGTCAGAAAGAGCTATGGTGCAATCAATAGCCTGTCCAAGTGCGTTAACTGGTTGATCAGTTCCCTTGTGCCTATATGGTGAATTTATGAGTGGGTTGAATGTGCGAGTGAGGTGGGTTTCCCACTCACACCTCTGGTGATTTCACGGTGGTTATACATGGGGTAAGTGGGGGTTTCCTAGATGTCCCACAGATCCTAATGTCAGGCTGCCCTTTGTTGGCGCGGAGCTGAACCCCAAGCTCTTGAAGCTTGGGAAGTCACCCAAGCCCTAAGCCATGAATGCAAGCAACCAATGTGGGCTGAGATTCTAGGCAAACCACAGGTCCCTGGTACGTTGCGAGTTTGACGTGGCAAAACAGAACGCGGGATGCTTTGTTTTCATTCCAGTTGTCTTGCTTGCCTGGCCTTGCTTGGTCCTGCTTGCTTGTTTGGCTTTGGTTGCTTGATTGTTTTTTTTGCCTTGCTTGCTTGCTCGCTTGGGAGTGTCTAACTTGTTCCCTACTTGAATACTTGCAATTTGTTCTGACGCAGAGTTGTGCGCCTAGACGGGTGCTACCCACCAACCTTCCGCATAGGTTGCCAAAGTTCTAGGAGACACTTCCCCTTTTTTTGCAGGGTTCCTTCTTTTCAGAAAACCATCAGACCCCCAGGGGAAACATGAAAAGAATGGTTGGAATCAACCCCTAGAAAAGCTATCGAACCTTCTCGAACTTGAATTTCCCTCATGCCGACCCATCTGACCTTCTGGCAGTGCTTTGCGTGTGTTACCTGAGGCTCTACAAGATCTACTGCCAAGCAACTGGTCAGGGCCAGGCGGGACAACCAGCGACATGCAGCTTTTCTGGCAGTGACGGGTCAGGTTTGCCGGGTACGTCTGTTTTTTCTGGACCCCCCCCCAAAGTGATGGTGCTCCGTTTGGTTTTCCATTTAACACCATCCCGACCATCCCAAACAAGCGTCCCTAACAAAAAGACACACCCATCGCAATGTTGCCAATTTTACCTATAGTATTTAACATCACATGTGCCGATTCGCAGCGAGGGTATTCCCACTGAACTTAGGACGACGGCGTTCATTTTTTGGGGGTCTAAGACAAACTTGGCCGCTCCAATTGGCGAAAGCATAGCAGGGCGTCTATTAACTGGCATCCTTGAGGGTATACCGGTATACCTACTAAATCTGTGATGTCACACTGTGGGCGACATGTAACACGGGATGCGTCGCCCTTTGAATTTGTCCCCCGGTGACCACCCATTTTGGTGGTGCAACGGGGTTTCTTACCCGATCCCCAGTGTCGCCGTTTGCCGACCGGGCACCTAGCAGCCCGGCGGCGGCGCGATGCGAAGCGAGGAGCAAGAAAGCATTTGGGGGGAGGTTCATTGCCTGGGGTGTGTCAGAACGGGGGGGGGGGGGGAATACAGTGGTTTGCCTTTTTTGTTTCCCGTTGGACCAGCCCCAAAAAGGGTACCCTCAAAAAATACCGTAAGTGGGACAGGGTGCCTTTTTCAAACAGAGCAAGGAGTAGTGGCACCTGTTTGCTGTGTTTTGGAGGAGGCTTCCCTTTAAAGTCAACTTTTTCAACAGTGGGGGCCTTTTCCCAATTTGGGCTACTTGCGCCCCAACGACCGATCAGCCGACGCCAGGCTTCGCAGATCGGTCACAAAGAGTACGCGCCGCCGCCCCCTTCGGACCGCAGAGTCGCTGGGTTTTTTCAGGCCACGTGTGCAAGAGACAAGTCAGCGGTCCTTACGTATGGGCATGTCTTTTTTTTTAGGGGACCACTCAGAATGGTGGCTTTCCGTTGGGTTTCCCTTTAAAACCACAAAAAAAGGGGGACCCTCAAAAAAAGACAGACCCATATCCCTTATTATTGGGCGATTTGCGCCTGATATTGCCCTCTCCTTTCCAACACTCATTACAAGCTGGTTGTTTCTTCTGGGTAACTCAATTACATGTGGTTGAATGATAGTTTAAATAGGAGTTCATTTCCACGTATCTAGGATGTTGATTAGATTTAAATTATGATTGAAATAGATTTCTTACACTGAATTGGATGCTTAAGAGGAATTAATTCGAGCTTTCATTGCGCAATGGCAATGGTTTTGAACTATGAATTCCTTTGCAAGTTCAATTGGAAATGAAGTACAATATAATATGGAAAGACAAACAAACCCGAGAACATAATTAGACCCATCATAGACACAGAAACCAAACAACCTCGAGAAAACCAGACAACACAAACAAAACCACCTTGAGGAAAAAACAACTTGAGAACATAAGAAAGCAAAAACCACCGAGAAAACGGGGGGGGGGGGGAACATGTTTCCATCACTTTTTCAACATGGGTTTTTCAGCCAAGAGCTTGTAAACATGTTTAATTTTGTGCTTACTATTTTTTCTTGAGGTTTCCTTGTGTTTTTCTTCTTTTTTTTCTTCTCTAGATGGTTCTTTTGTATTTGTTAGATCAAATGCAACTGATATGGCTGACCCATGGCTGACCCATGCGAAGACGGGAAGCCTCAATAAAAGCGCAAACAACCACCAGGGTCGACTGCATTTGTTTAAAGCCCCGAAAATGTGGGTTTCCCATGGGGCTTGCTTTTGAAACCACAAACCAGGGGTAGCCTCTAAAACCGTCATGATGGCAAGCAGAAGCCCGGGCCAGCAGCGCCGGAGATTCTTGAGGCAAGAGGACCCTCCTCAGGAGGAGGCAGACAAGCCGCCGCCGACTGCGAAGGCGCGCCGCCGGCCTGCGACAGAGGGTCGCGGCCCGACTGGCACCCCGTTCCGGAGCTACGCTGCGACGCTGCGCCGGGAGCAGGCTCGTTGGCCTTTCCAGGGAGCCAAGACTGGTGTGGCCCATGTCGCGGTCCACGCGACCGAGCTGCAAAGCATTCTGAGTGACGGCCTGAACCAATCCACAAAAAGGAATCTTCGGACATCAGGAAAGGCGCACTGAGACAGCTACCACAGTGGATATCTTACTCCCCTCCCCCCCTCCCCCGCTCCCCCCCTCCCCCCTACGCTTATTTAGTGGGTATTTTGTTTGTTACTTTTTGTTCTCTCCCCCCCCGTTTCGTTGCGCCCCGTCCGCGTGCTCGACTTCTCGAGTTCTCGTGTCGCAGGAGTCGGTGGACGGCAAGCGGCTCATCACGGTGGACTTCGCCGCCACCGCCGGAGCCCCAGAGCTTCGATGAAGCCCCCTCAGGGCCCTCCGGCGCAGAAGTCCCTGGCTTTCTTTTAGGTGTCCCTTCTGTTTTTTCCTTCTTCTTTTTTTTGGGGGGGGGTGGTCAAAATCAACCAGCCAGTTGGGTGATTTTTGTTTCTGGGGTAGACTTAGGATACATTTTACCATTTTACCAGTGACTCAAAGTGAAGCAAACAATAAAATGTACATTCTATAACTGGGCCTAACTCTAATCATGTTCTAGGTGTGGCTCTTTTTTTTGAGGGCGCCTTGTAGATTTTGAGGGAAACGACGGGGAAAACCACAGTTTTTGGGGGTCCAATTTAAGACACACCTGTGGCGGCTTCTCAAAAAGGAATGGGAGCCCTTGGACGGGTAAAGGGAAACCAGAAGGAAACCCCTTACCTGGAGAATGTCACCAATTTCGAAAGACACACATGTGAGTCACGTCCTCAAAACCCGATAAATTGGACAGTCCCAGTCCCAGCCATGAATAGGTGCAGATATCCGCCTTGTAATTGTCTTACGTGGTTCAGAACTTCACTACCGGATTTTGAGTATGACGCATGTGGGTTGGTGTTTTTGTCGAGGTTAGTACCGCTTCTTGGTGGTTTTAAAACGGGAAACCAAAAGGGCATCAACCGTTTTGTGGGTCCCCTTAAAAAAGACAACCATTTTCGTAAGAATATCAGTCTGTCTTTGTTTGAGGGTGCCCCATTGCTGATGGGTTTTGAAGGGAGACCAAAGCGAACCTCAAATTGGTGTTATTGTCCCCTGTTGTGTTCTGTCCTTTTTTTCCAGGAGACCCTTCAGCAAATGGAGGTTGCTTGGGGATGATCCGTATGTCAAGTTCTGGATTTATAGTAGAATCGCAGTTCTGTAGGTCTGGGATAGAAACCAATTAAGCAGGAGCAAGCAGTTTCAGGAAGGAAAGGCGACGTTGTCTTCTATTTGCTTAAGAATACGTGTTATTTTATCCTGCTGGTTTGAAAAATAACCTATGTTCTCCAGGGGGGAGCACATGGAGGTTTAAATGGGTCGCTTGGGTTAATCTAAGCCACTGGGACAAAGACTGAGCTTCCATGGGGCTTGGACGAGGTTTTGACACTCCAAAGGCTCCTCGCAGGGTGGATCCGAAGAGTGGATCCAAGTGGGTCATTTGCCGTCAAGTTGGTCCCTTGTTAAGGGCTCCATGATCTGGAGTGCTCCTAAAAAGACACCCATCTGCAGGCATGGTGGGAGATGGGATTTAGGATGGCCAGCTGGAATGGCTTGGAGCAGCCTTTGCCTTGGATGCTCTTCGGGGAGGCATCCCGAACTGTCTTCTGGAAGACCAGCTCGTGGGTTGTGACTAGAGAAGCAAACTGAAACCGGCTAGGCTACATCTATGAGACAAGGATTGTTGAACCAGCACTAATCCAATTATGTTGGTCTCTTGCCTGCAAAGATTGTATTTAATGCACACAAGTAGCGCCAAGGCGAACAAAGGCCATCAAGGTTCACGTATTTCCGTTTTCTGGAGCTTTTAATGTCGCTGGTTGGGCCAATGTGCATGTGTGCAAAGAGGGTGTACGGGTCTTTCACCGGACCCAAAAAGTGTACCAACTCCAAAAAATGAGGTGTTTGACCACAAAACAAGAACAGTTCTACCCTCACCCCGTCGTTCTTTTCCGGGGCCATTGTTTTTTTTCTTTTTTTTCTTCTTCTTGTTTTTCCGCGGAGAGGTCCACACCTCCTTGCCCTGGGAGTTTGTGCCCCAGCAGCGCCGCGTGGTCGTCGGCCTCGGGGAGCGGCTCGAACACGCGAAAACGCTCGATCGAGCCGCGGGCGTTTGGTTGGACGGCTGGGATCGGGTCACGGTGATGGGTGTCCATTTCATAGCCAGCCACGGTGGGTGTCTTTTGTTTAGCTTAGTTTGGGTAGAAATAGCTTGTTTGTTTTGCTTCGTTTGTGAAAGAAATTGATGGGGTCCACCGGTTTAGAATGGTTTTATGCCCTCCATTTTCCAGAGAAGCCCGAATCTATTTTACCAAAAGGACACCTGCGGTCCCAAGTGGGCGAACCTTTACAGAAACACGCCATGTCCCCTTAAGGTGTGTGTGTGTGTGGAGGCATTCCAGGCGCTAGCAACAATGAGAGGCTGGCGCAACCCAAGAGTCAGGGCAGGTATGGCTCAAGCAGAGGTAGGACTATGAAGCAGCAGCTTCAGAGATATGTCGGTTTCCCGTTTTGTTTTTTTGAGATCAGTGATTTCCAAGATTTGCAGCAGCAGAGTCTTCATTGCGATTTTCAGTTTGATTTTTCCCCTTGGTTGGATTTAAAGGGAACCTATCACTACTGGGAACCTATCACTACTGGACATAGTTTTGTTTTTTCTCCAGTTGGCTTAAGCAAATGGAGGGGGCCTCAAGGATAAGATGCAACCGATGGTAATCTGAGAATGACTGAACAGGCGGGTTGGACCACCTGGTGCTGTGGCTCGATTTTCCAATGGAGCCCAGATCGTTCAAGATGATCTAATCATCCGATGGTTTGAGAATCAATGGTCTAAGCATCCAGTCGTCTACTATCGTGCACATGTAGGGAGTTGGCATGTGGCCTCGTGGCCTCACACCACCTGCGTCAGTTTCCGCTTCGCCGTGCGTTTTAGATGAGCAATTGACGCAACTCGGCCTACCTCTGCGCAAAATTGGCTCGATTTGCGGTTTCCCTTGCAAGCCCCCAAAGATGGGTTGGAGACATGTGTGTTTTGATCTTGAAGAAACAAACACTGACTTTGATGGCCCTATGATGGCCCTTGCAGATGTTAGTGTACATGGCCATACTGTATATTGTACAAATATGTGTGTGTGTGCGCATATATTGCATGTTCAACTTCACACATCCATGTACACAGAATATAAATACATGTATATATATATATATATATTATAGTGTATACATTCTCTCTATATAATGTGTATGTCGTATACGTGTAAACACCATCTTACATCATTCCAGGAGACCGCCCTGGCCTTCTACCGTGCCAGGCGCGGCACCCAACATGGATTGCTTTTGAGTCGGGCAGAACCGACTAGCCGCCCCGGAACCTGTTTGACTCATTCATGAACCAAGGGGGCGGGGGCCTTTGGGTGATATAGGTAGGTCGATTTCCCTGGATAAGCCCAGGTCCTATGGTTGTCAGGGGGCCCCAAAGAGGGGACACATTAGAAATGGTCACCAAGAGGAACCCTCTCAGCTCCTAATAATTTAATAGACTTAGACCCTATGAGTCACGAGAAAGCGCTATTGGGATTGGGGAATCGGCCCTTGACAAGCTATGGGGTCAATAGGCCCAGATAGGCTCTGGCGTTTGGAGCGATTCCAGGCTAGGGTTTTGTAAGGGTGTTGAGACATGCTCTTTGGTATACCACCTGGGCCTTTTTTTTGGGGGGGGGCGGAGCCTCCGTTTAAACCTTGTTGGAATGAGATTGCACTAGGCAAGGCCTGGCCAAAGAAAGGATCCATTTGAATACGAAAACTCGACTTCAGTTTCCATTCGGCCACTGATTTCCGACGCGGGTCCTTATGTCTTCCTTTTTGGGAGGTTACACATCACACTACAACAGGGGACATTTGAGCGATGGACATTGCCGCGCTTTTGGTTTTGGGTGGTCCCCTGTCGGTTTGCCGGTGCGATATCGGTTTTGCAGGTTGACGGGTATCGCCGGCATCCCTTTTTTGGTCGCCCCCGCTCGGTTTCGGTATTCGTCAAATTATGCGGAACTCGGTCGCACAGGAACAACAGCGACCGCCCCATCATCGGGGTGTCCGTCTACCACATGATCCCTGCGGAGGCTTCAATCGTGAGTGTTGCGTCGGAGCTCACTGTTGGGCGCGTGGGGCTTGTTGCCCCGTGCCTTCCCGGGGTGTCCAGCAGAATCAAAGGTTTATTAACCAGGCTCCCGCCTGCTGCCGCCGACCCTCGGCGCATTAAGGGAAAAGTCACAAGGACCGGTCCTGAAACACGTCCGCAAACCCAGGGACCACTTATAAGATCCTCTACGACCACAAACAAGGATGAACGGAAAAGTCAGAAATAGGGCAGCTAGTCCGTTAATTACCGCTTGGGCCGGCCTGCGCCCAAGTCACTTCGAGTTGGCGCCGCTCCCGGGGTCGCCCTGAAACTGGCCCTCCCGAAGTTGCCCTGGACCGGTCGCCGGCAGGGACCGGTCCCAGTCTGGCGCGGTTTGACTCGACGTATTGGACTCTCTTGCAGAATAGATCCAGGGATCCTCTACTACCACAAGGATTAGCGGAAAAGTCAGACAGATGACAGCTCGTCCGTCAATAACCGCACGGGCCGGTTTGTGCCGAAGTCACGTTGAGCTGGTCCTAGAAACAAGGCTGTTGGTCCCCCTCAACTGGTCGCAGTCAGTGACGACCTGGGACCCTGTCCAGTGTCCTGGGTGCCAGTCCGGAAAGTTTTCTGGAGCTTTTTGAAGTACCAGCAGTCACACCAGGACTCAATGGGACCGGCTTCCCAGGACTGGTCCCAGGACCGGTCCTGGGACCGGTTTTAGGACCAGTCCCAGGACCGGTCTGGGACTGGTCCTGTCCTGGTTCAGGACCAAACCCCGGTCCTGGGGCCTGGCCAGTTTCAGGACTGGTCCCAGGACTGGTCCCAGGACCGGTCCTGGGACCGGCCCTGGGACCGCCGTTTGGCTGACTACAAGTAAACTGAAACAGCAGAACCAGGGTCCCAGGGACCAGTCCCAGGACCGGTCCCAGGACTGGTCCCAGTACTGGTCCCAGGACTGGTCCCAGGACTGGTGTTGGGACCGGTCCCGGGACCGGTCCCACAACCAGTCCTGGAAATCAGGGACTATCATTGATTCCAATCACTTCCAGTTGCATCCCACGCCGGTCCCCTCTGCAGGAGGCTGGGACGGGAGGCAGAGGGTCGGCGGATTACACCCTTACCTCTTAAAAGCACCACTTTGCAACTTGCTGGGGGTAACATTGGCTTTCTGTATGTAAAAGGTTAACTTCCCCAATCCTTGGAGTTTTAAGGCTTATCATAGCCCAAAACCACACCCCTCAAGGAAAGCCCTGGGGAACCGAAATCCTGAAAAAATTACCCCATAGCCCGCACTGACTGCAACGATTCGAGCAATGATTCTGACAGCCCTTGCCACAATGACGAGTTTGGCCTGACACGTTCTTGAACGACCTGTGACTGCCCTTAGTATTGAAACACCTTGTTTTCGTGGCCGTCTCTCTAGATGAAATTGCGTGCGCCAGTCTGTTTGCGACCATGGGGATCATCATCCCTGCATTGCCCAGCAGAGGAAGAACAGAAAACGTAAAACTTCGAGCAGTTGGCGCTAGTTAGAATGTCATGCTCATTGTATCCAGCAAACAATTTGCGTTTCTACTTCTCAGAAAAATGAAAAATGTTGAATTTGGACATGTTTGACAGATGGCCAATTTGTTTTTTTGATTTGTGTTCTTCTGCCATAAAGCTCCAAAGGGGGGGGAGGGTTGACGTTTTGACGGTGCCACGGAGGATCGTCCTCCCCCCCAAGGGCCCTGTGCTCCTCCCCACTTCGCGCGAGTTGAGCCCATCAGGCCGGGCTCTACTTCAACAAGCCCCTCGGCGCGGTGAGACATGGCGCCGGTTTTTTGTTGGACTCTTGCGAAGGGGCGGGGTTTAAAGGGCCAAAGGAGAACCACATCGTTTTACTCTCGTTTGTTTTGGGGCGGGAGTGGGGGGGTTGGGGGGGGTCCTAAAGAAAGACAAACCCAAAGCCATAGGTGTCCTTTTTGGTTGTTTTGGTAGAAAAATAGATGGGTTTCCCTGGTTTACCTGGTGGTTTAATCATCTACCAGGGCCATCTATTTACCCTAAAAGGACACCTATGCCCAAAGCCTATTCCTCGTTTTTCCCAGCTGAAGGCTTGGGATTGCCCAAATCTTCATTGGTGGTTTGGGGCAGCTTTCAGGAAGTGGAAGGGTTCCGGAAGTTCGGGGCTGTTGGGGATACCACCTGTGTTGTTTTTCTTTTTCGGGGGGGGGGGGGAGATTCCGAAACCTAGTTAGTTGTACAGAAACTTGCTGGGGGTGCAGCTGGGAACGTGCCCCAGTTTTATAATATTTTCCTGAAGTGGGAACGGCATCTGGGCTGAAAAAAATACCCCGCGCCTTTTCGTTATGTAAGGGGCCGTCCCTTAACTTGTTTCGCAGGCCAAAACCATTGTAAACCGACACAGAGGAAAAAAACCGATACCCCCAGAAGCCATGAAGGCACACATCAGGTCCTAGTTGTTGTCGCAAACCAAGATTGCGGAATCATAAATTTGCAGGGCCCAAACCGATACCCAAACCGATACCCAACCGATACCCAACTCATTGGCCGCCATGCCGAATCCAACCAGCTGCCCTGCAGCCTTCTCTGGAGCTGCCAACATGTACTTTGTGTACTACATTTGTACTGAAAAGTTGCGACTGCCGCTGTGGAGCTGCCAAAATGTACTTCGTATACTACACCATACTACACTTGCTTGCACTGAAAAGCTGCGACTTTCGAGCCGGAGCTGCCAAAGTGTCCTGCGCATACTACTGAAAAGTTGCTACTTTCCAGCTGGAGCTGCCAAAATGTACTTTGTGTACTACACTTGTACTGAAAGTTGCGATTTCCAGCTGGGGCTGGGAGCTGGCAGAGTGTACTTCGCATACTACACTTGTACGGAAAAGTCGCGACTTTCGAGCCAGAGCTGCCAAAACACTGCAAACCGATGCAGAGGAAAAAAAACCGATACTGACCGATACTGAGGCATAAGGATACAAGGGTTGTCCACGGTTTTTTTTTTTCAACCCATCTGTTTTAGAAAGTTGATGCTTTGAGTTTGCCACGGTGTGGGAGTGACCCAAGGCAATTCCATGTGAACGTGTTGAAGTGATGAAGCAGTCATAGGGATGCGAAACAACCGCTATGGCATCAGAGAAAGGATCGTTTTCCACAACCATGCAAAAGAAGACGGAACATGCAGAGATAGGCCAACGTGTCAAGGAAAGGATCGCATGTTGTGTCCGTTTGACTTGTCGACTGTTGATGACTGACGAGGCGTGGCGAGGCAGTCCGGCTTTTTCTCCTGTGTTCCTTCCAAAACTTCCAACCAGGCATCGAGGTAATGCGAATGGGCTCGTTGGTTTGGCAAGGAAGTTCTCAAGGGAACAGACGTCTAGCAACTGAGTTTTCAGATGGCCACTCTGTTGGCATGCTTGCTGACTTTGGATCATCCGAAGGGCTCATGTGCAGAAGTGGCGTCCTACCGTGGATAGGCAAAATCCATTTCGCACCACCTAAGAAACCGTGGAATGATGATTCCCTGGCAAGGCCGACAAAGAACGGCCTTCCATGGTTTAAAAGTGGTGCAGGTAGGAACCTTTAGTCTCAAAGAAAAACCTTCTGCAACAAGAAAGACAGCCTGTGAAAATCGTCCAGCGTGCTCTCGCCGGGAATTTTTGATTCTAGCCCACCTAGTGGCAGCCACCGAAAGTTCGTCCGAATGGAGCCCTTTGAAAGGCAGCATAGCAACTAGCAACGCAAAAGCGAAACACGGCGGGCCCGGAGTTTTGCCAACCCCTAAGTGAACCATGATGTCGATGATGGTGCGACAGGAGCGTCCTTTTAAGGAGACACCCTATCGGAGCAAGCATACATGATGCGCCCGCCACAAGTGGTCGTGCTTCTTCTTGTGGCATGCCAAATTCCTCCAAAGGTGGCGAGGTTACCTCAAACCACTTTTGGGGAAATTGTGTTGATTTGATGATCAGCAAGTCTGGACCTTGCGGCGAGTCAGAGTCAGATCTGCGAATCCAACCACTCAGCTCCTCCGCTCCTTGCGCGCGATCGAGCGATCCGGAGGATCCAATGCTTTTGCTTTGACGAGCAGCTGATCAATCCAGGCCTGCGGGGCTTGCCTTGACCGCTAGGAGCTGTGTGACCATAGCATGCTTGAGGTGTGTTCCAGGACTTTCGTGTGAGATACTGTGGATGGACGAAATCCGCTTAGGCACCACCTAAGAAACCCAACGGAATGATATGATTCTCCTGTATATAAATGCCAACAAATTATAGTTTCCCATGGGTTCAAAGTGGTGCGAAATGGATTTCGTCCATCCACAGCAGTGCCTATCGCAATGATTGCTCAAGAAACTCATCCAAGCTAGGCCACACGCGAGCTTTTTCCCTCTCAGCTTCAACCTTGGTCAGCTTGCACATTAGATCGAAAAGGGCTTTCCTTTTTGGGAGGTATCAGGCCGGAGTCAATGGCCTAGGCACCAAAGACCCAACAACACATGTTGCTTGCTTTTCTTGCTGGTGCGATCTCAGGGAATGAGGGAATGGAATGAACCCGGGCTCAGGGGTCCCCTGGGAAACCACCTCTTTTTTTTAAAAAAAATAGGGGTCATTCCATAGCTCTCATTCCCTGGGCACCAGCAAGTGTTCATTGATCTTTGTTGGCCTCGCGCTTCCTGAGATCCGTTTCGGACCTTAGTCACTTCTTGGGTGTAGAGCATGTTAGCGGAAACAAGCAGCTTGGGTACTTCACCGATCCACTCGATGGGAAGTGAGTGACGGATCTTCCGGTGAGATGTGTCTCGTTTCGTTTAGGTTACTACCGGGGTTCAACAAGCCGTAGGCCTTGCGTATTTGCACCCCAGACGTGTTGCTCGTACTTGCCGCTCCTTTCGGGTAAACGGCTCCGAGCCTCGCTTACTCAACGAAATCCATCCTCCCCGCCGAGGATGGACGGAGCCGCAAGCGTCCCAATCCCCCCAAGAAACAGGGAGAGAAGGATCCCTAGCTGAGGTGACGCAAAAGTAAACCATGGCACCCTGCGAATCACACATGCCACAATAGCAGAAACTGCCAGCCTTTCGTTTTTGCACTTGTCCAGGAGGGGCCTTGTGTCAACTTGCATGGCGCCTTTGCAGGAAGTGTCAGTGCGTCGCACCATTACACCGTTTTGTTTTATGCCCGCATTGTTTCAAATTGTGCTCACATTCAAGAGGTATTTGTTTCTCATGGTCCAGTATTCCCTTGGCGGGTGGTATGTATCGTTTGACCCTGTCCAGGTTTGACAAAGATCAAATTTCGTGGGGTCGTTTGGCTGAAATTGAATTCGCAAGCTTGCTGCCAGGGACCAAATCCCGAGACACCCAGTGCCCGATTGTTCCATTTGCTTTTTGGAGGTTTGCCGAAGCAACCGACAAAAGTGCCTGGCCGCCACGTCTGGGTCTGGCTGAAGCTTTTTGCCTGCGTCTCAGGCGAGGAGGTGGATCTGCCGATCTTCTTTTTCATCGCCGCTGGGCGAGTCAGGGCAAGTCGCGGTGGGATTCCCGTAGGCACCCTTTTAAATTTTGCTTGGTTGAACATGATGGCCCTGCTGGTTATTCCTCTAGAAGCCGGCTTTTTCCAAAGCCGACCAAAGCATACCAAAACGGACCTATGCCAGTGTTGCCTCTTTTCTAACATGGACATAAAAGGTCCATAAGGAGATTCCTTTGGGTGGTTTTTGGGGTTCCATGCAATGTCAATCTGGGGTCTTGGCTATGGATCCCGCCCCTCTGTCTGGGATGGCTTAGACATCGGCTTTTGAGGCCCATATAAGGGGTGATGTTGAAGGGGGAAATGTTTAAACCCTGACTCCGCCGAATTCAGTTTAGTTTAACGTAGATTGCGCTGGTTTCAGCTTGGTTCTAATGATTCACCAGTGCCATTTGTTCGTCCTTAAGGATAGCTTGGAATCGGCCGCTACTTGCGACAATTCGCGATTCATAGTGCTGGTTCTGGGTTTGCAGTGTTGCGTGACGCTGGGTTGCGGCATGCTGTGTGTGTGTGCGTGTTGCTTGAATGCATGCTCGAATGCCTGAACAAGTGTTTGCATGCGTGCAGGCTTTGATTGTTTCTTAGTTTGGGTTGCTTTTTGGTTCGCGTGCTTGCTTAGTAGCTTCTTGACTTGTGGCGTGCTGGTTTGTTGGTTGGTGTATTGAATGTGTGGGTGTGCATGTTTGTTGCGCCTGTTGTGTTTTGTCGTGTTGGTTTGTGTTGTGCAATCTGTTTTGGTCTGATTTGGCTGTTGCTTGTTGGCTGTTGGCTGCTCAGTTGTTTGGTTGTTTGGCCACCGGTTTTTGTCGGCGGCTGTTGTGTTTGCCAAGGGATTCAGCCTTTTCAAGAACAAAGTGCCTCGTTTATGTCGCCTTCAAAGGTGTCCGGAAAGGGATGATTGTGAAAACCACCCCCGTGTAGCTTTTAGTTTCCTCATTTGGAGACATACCCCTGCATCGTTTTCGTGAGATTCCCTCAGTTTGCAGCGTGTATTTTTGGAAGGCAGCCTTTGCGCTTCTTCAAGAGAATTCTTCCCTTTCCCCTTTCAGCGTGTTTCAGCAGGCACAACAAAAAAACACATGGTTCGGTCTAAGGATCCGCTGATGGGGCGCGATACGTGCACGACCCCAGTTGGCTTTCGGATCGAGTTCAGGGACCGACTTGCCTGGAGGAAGCCAAGATTTCCTTTCACGGCGTGGGAGAAAAGGCAAAGCTAGGGACCTCTTCTTCCATTTGGTTAAGATATTTTTCCTTCTCCCTGGTTGGCTCTAAAGGGAATCTATCACTACTGGAACTAGTTTTTTCCCCAGGGGACTTAAGCAAGTGGAGGTCTTGGTTGTCTTCCGTTCCTTTGAAACCAAGTTCCCTATGTTGAGACCCAAGTATCCCAAATCACCGGTTAGCCTCCCATTGCCACACGGGGGTGGTTGACAGGGGCCTCCTATAGCCTTAAGGGTCCAGTTTCCCTCATGACGCCATGACTCTATGCATTTGGGTGGGTGTGTCTCAAAATAGGGGACCCCTTTTTGGATGGTTTTTAAAGGAGACTGAAAGGAACCCCCCTGCCTGGAGGGGTCTCCAATTTGGAGAAACACCAACCCCCCTACCTGCATGGGTCTCCAATTTCCCATGTTGGACAAATTCAATGGCAACCCCAAATCCTAAGCCCCTTCGCTACTGAAGTTGCGATCGGGGTCGTGGCTTGTGCGGGGTGGGCAGCAACAAGATTCCGCTTGGGACGTTCGATTTATGCCAAGCACTTGTGGAAATCCTCACTTCCTGAGTTCATGAACTTTAATTTTTTGGGGAAGTCCATTTTAGTGGTAAATATACCGTTTGGGCTCTTTCTGGGCCATCTACTCAGCAAGTGAGAATCTGTGAAATGGTTGGGACATTCGATGTATCTGTGGACCCCCCTTTTTTTCCGAGGCCAATAGGTTTGGTCAAAGACCCCTACCAGCTATTTTGACCACTTGTGTTTTCCTCGAGAAGCAAAACATGGTTGTTGTTTTGCTTTAAGTTGCAAAGGGAAACCAACAGAACCTCTTTGGAGTTCCCCAACTTTGAGACAACCCCTTCAAACACATATGTTGAGAGAGCCCTTCAAACACATCGCAGGGACTCCCCAGAAACCATAAGAGGAACTCTCCCCGATGCACGCGTTGATGCAAAAAACATCGAAAACGGACAGCGTGGCGGAAGCGGGCGGAAGCGCGCCGCTGTGAAAACTGGGACTATGTTGGAGTTGATCCATGTTCCATTTAGTGCCCCCAGTTTTGGCCAAGGATGACGTTCCCCAGGTGGGGAAATATATATATATATATCGTTTGTTTCGTGAGTAGTGGCTTTCCAATGGTCATCCCATGTAGGGGACCTTTTGATCAACCCCCGTGCGTTGTTTTTTGCTTGGTTCGAGACTGGAGAATTGTTCAGGTAGCCCTTCATTGGTGGTTTGGATTGGCGATTTGGGGATTTGACCTGGTTCTTGTGGAGGGGTAAATGGGGTTCCCGCTCCTCAACCGCCAAACCACCGATTCGGCTCCGGCTCCAAACCATCGATCAATAGACCCGGATCTGCCTTCTCCCTTTGAATACGCCCAGGTGGTATCCCCAACAGCCCCAGAAGCCCCGGAACCCTCCATGCGAAGCCTCCTGAAAGCGCCCCGAACCACCGCGATCGAGCCCATCTGGGCAGAGACCCAACAGCTGAAGCCAAGCTTCAGCCGTGGAAAAAGAGGTGGTTTTCCTTTGGGTATCCTTTAAAACCAACCCTTAGCAAGTGTCCCCTACAAGCAAATGACGCATGTCTCAACGCATGTCCGGGTCCGACCGTTCGGTTAAGTTCAGGCGCTTTGACCACGTGGATCGCATTACCCTGTCCTACCTCTTCTTCGAGTCGGACTCCGAGCTGCCGGAGGAGTACGAGGAGACACTGAGACGTCAGAGAGGGCTCCGAAGAAATGATTGGAAGCTCCTTTCAAAGTTAGACGGGCCGAAGGAATAGGTTTTTAAAGCGCAACTTGACTTTCGTTACAGTGCATACTATGGTTTTGGCGGGAAAAGCCCTTTGCGGCCAGGCGTTCATTGTGGCTCACCTGTCTGAGTTCATGTAGTGCGGGGTGTTGTGAGCACCACACTGTTGGCCGCTGAACCAGAGATAATGTGACCATAAGTTTTAGAGAGCCAATCTACCCCAAGTCTTCTTGTGAACAAACAAGCAAGCAAACCAACATGCAAGCAAGCAAAGCAAAGCAAAGCAAAGCAAAGCAAAGCAAAGCAAAGCAAAGCAAAGCAAAGCAAAGCAAAGCAAAGCAAAGCAAGCAGGCAGGCAGGCAAGCAAGCACGCAACCAAGCAAGCAAACCAACAAGCAAGCAAGTCAACAAGCAAGCAAACCAGTAAGCAAGCAAGCAAGCAAGCAAGCAAGCAAGCAAGCAAGCAAGCAAGCAAGCAAGCAAGCAAGCAAGCAAGCAAGCAAGCAAGCAAGCAAGCAAGCAAGCAAGCAAGCAAGCAAGCAAGCAAGCAAGCAAGCAAGCAAGCAAGCAAGCAAGCAAGCAAGCAAGCAAGCAAGCAAGCAAGCAAGCAAGCAAGCAAGCAAGCAAGCAAGCAAGCAAGCAAGCAAGCAAGCAAACCAACAACCTAGCAAACAAGCCAATCCCATGTTTTGTTTACAAAAGAAAACAGACTTCCTGTACAGGACACTTAGTCAATTTGGATCGGCGAGCTTGATGGGCCAGGCTTAGCACATGGCATTGCTGCGATCTCATGGACGCCTACACACGTGCCACCAACTTGAGTTTTCGCAGGGAGCCCAGTCCGAGACTTCTCCCAGAATTCCAACTTCCCAGATTTCCAGACCCACTTGGAGGTCCCTGCGTTGCCTCGGCGTATGCCTACTACTACTACCGTTTGGCAACGTATTTTCGCGTGGCCCCCCTGTTAGCCTCCCGCGTGGCCGCAGCCAGGGGAAAGAAAGCCGTGTAGCCTCCGTGTAGGTATGTGTTTCCATTGTGTACCACTTTTTTTCTGTATAAACACGGCTTGTATGTGTGTGTGTGTGTGAGTGCATATCATGTTGCCAACATGTGCGCATTGCTATGAGTGCGAGTCACACTACCATGAGATGCGCAGGTAAACTGATGTGCTTATCGCGGCGCCACCATGAGTGCAGTGTTATGAGTCGCGAGCGTTGGTCTGGAAACGACTCGAAATTACCAGGCACCGCGCAGCGCGCGGAGCAATACGTCACGTCGCAATCCATGTTTGCCGCGAACATGGCAAAGTGGTGCCCGTCTCTTTCTTGCAGTAGCAGGGACATCGCAGCTGTTTCCTGAAAATCTGTCGCAGTTTCACCAGAGTGGCGCTCGTGTGAGCCAGTGGTCGAAACAGGGGCACAGCAGCTTTTTGGGGGGAATCTGGGATGGTCAGGGATAGGTTGCGCTTGCGCTTCGCGCAAACCGTTGGGCTCCCTCTGCCAGAGCAGAGGGCTTGACACACCAGAACCCATCTTGACCCGGCTCCCCAAAGACCCGGCCTCGCCGCGAAAACATCCGAGGGCGAGCTGGTCAAAAGCGGGGTGAACCGATTTTGGTGCTGTGTCCCTTGTTAAAACTTTGACGCATTTTGCATGGCTGTTAGGACGTTTAACTTTTTCCCAACTAATGGGTTTTCCACTAAACCACTAAAAGTTGCACTTTTAGCAGGGGAGCAGAAAGCAACCGAGAAAAGGTTAACCATCCCCACAGGCTGTGTCCATGGCGCATCCCGCAGGACTTCAAGAAGAGTTTGCCTTCTAGCGCCGGCCTCGGTGTGTTGAAGGGCGTCGATCCCGTCAGGAAAGGCGGGCCGTTGCAGATTTAAAGTCTCCAGCAACATGACGGGGGCATATAATATATATATATATATCTATCAATGTTGGGTTCGGTCTCTTATATTTTTTGCCAGAAGCCATACTGTGACAATGCTAACATCCACCGGTCGCTGGTATGTAATTCCCTAGGTGGGTGTGGTTATGGCTCACATGTGTGTGTGTGTGTGTGTCAACGTAATCAGAAAGCCATGCAGTCCTTGCGGCGAGAAGGGGGCATACTGACGACTAAATTGAAAAAAAAGAGCTAGCTTTAGTGCCTAACGAGGATCATTATCTTTAAAACAATTAAAACTCATAGGACATCACATGGGCCTTAGGAGTGCATCTATGTGTTATCATGATCAGACCCCATGCGGGATATCTTTTTACGCCTTGAAAACTCGATACATTAGTAGGCCCACCTTTATGCATATTCCTGGGTGGCACGTCACCCCTTGGATTCATTTTATTGGAATACTTTTGTTCGAAGAATGCTTGAAGGGGCTTGGTTGTCGGGTCCCCTGACTGTTCATTTAAGGAATTCCTGCGGTGGATCCACGTGGTCCCCCTGCTTAGGGTGTGCCCATTGCAATTGTGAATCGTTGCTGGTTGATGTGCATGGGGTGGCATTTCCGAGGGTGCGCATTTGAGGAGCGCCCCCCCCCCCCCCCAAGTCTGTCGGGTAGATGAAAAAAGGGGGCTCAACATGAATAGGACCCCCCCGCCCCTTGATGAAAAAGCGGCTCAGGAACCCATAGGTTCTCCAAATCCCCGCGATTGAGAGGTTGACCATCCTACCCCAAGCTGCGAGCGCTTTCTCTTCGTGCAGTGCGAACGCACGGTCCGCTCGCTTCGCAGCTTCGCAGGCCGGCAGCCAGAGGTCCTGTCTGCTCCCAAGCCTAAGGAGGCCCAAGTCGCCTGGCGATTCGCTTGGGAAAGTGACTCTCCCCATGCGCGAGGTCTAGGAGTGAGCAGGTCTCGACGGTGCCCTCTTGGGAATGTTCGAGCGAAACCAAAGGAAGGCCGCGAATTTTGGGTTGCACCCCTCCAGTTGGACACGAAGCCTAATTGCTGGCCAACGTGGTGTGCACAAGTTGAAATGTGGATGGAATGCATGTTGCCCGTGAGAACACACCGAAAGTGTCACACAAACATGTTGCAGGTTAAAATTCCAGGTTACAATTCACTTCCCCCCTTGCCCCTGCTAGAATGTGAGAGTCAGGTCGTCAGGGGAGGCTGTATCCAAACTGCCAGTCAAAATTGGAACCATGAAAAACACACGGTGCTGAGAGTAAAAGGGGCCTGTGTTCTTTGCGTTCCCTCCAACATTCATCATTTCTTCAGCAGGGTCGTTCACCTGGATTTGCTGGTTGCGACTTGCCTGATGTCAGTGGGACAGCCATAGACTGACCTCGAAGGGCTTCAAGCGCGAGCTGGCTGGTTGCATCGGCGCTTCTTGGGAGAAGCTCCCTGAACAATCCCGGCTGAAATTCTGACAGCTCCAGCGAAAATCAGGAATCCCCAAGGAGCCTTCATGCAGCTGGTCCTTCCCAAGCGAGGCGAAAGTGCAGGATGGTCAATTTGATTCCCGCTTCCTGGTCCATGCGGCGGAATCGGATCCACAGCCAGGGCGTTCCCAACCCAATGTGACATGAGGCACAATCATGTAGGTGACTGTAGGTGTGATTTTTTTTTTTTTTCGTAGCCCTTTGGTGGACATCAAAAAAAAGTGGAGATTTGTGTCCAGCAACTATAGAGAGGAGGCTCCCCTATGATAAAGTCATAGCCCTGTGACTCAAGAACAAAGTGAACCCACCCCTCGGGGTGTACGCTTGTTGGCCTGCAGAAGGCCGTACTTTGCATGTTCAAAAGATCTGATACCGAACTAGGCCTCGTTAAAAGGTGTCCTTCCCCCCCTTGGGCACTAGTCATTTGCTCACTTCCTGGGTTCATGAACTTTAAACTTTTTGGGAAGACCATTTTACGTAGTTGTAAATGTAAAGTTTGAACTTGTTTTGGGCCATCCACTCAGCAAGTGAGTTTGAAGAGAGACAATGTGAAGTTTCAGTTCTGGAAGGGACCTCTCACATGGAACTGAGAAACCCAGTTGAGTTAATGGATGCCTAGTTCAAGCAGTCCAGTTGGCAGTCCGCTGTCGGGAATGTCCAACTCGACTCCAAGACATCCCAAAGCTTTCGCGACCAACGCGTGTCCAAAAAATGCTGGAATTCGCACCCAAAACAGTGACTTACCTCTTAAAAACACAACTTTTCAACTTTTTGGGTAACATGGGCTATATGTCTGTAAAAGATTAACTTCCCCAGGGCGAACAACTGGCGAATAAGGCTCACGTGAACCAACCTGAATCACAAGCGCTGTGAGTCCAACAGGTTGTACCCCTCGCGGTTTCTTAAGCTTGGAACGATCAGTCTTGGGCAATCAGTGGGACTTGCGCCCAACCCAAACCCAGGAGGGTATGGCTTTCTGAGGGACCCCGGTGGTTTTCCAAGTGGTTACACAAACAAAAAATATAGCCTGGCCAGCTTCTTTTCAGTGCCCTCGATTCACTTTTTGGGTGCTATGCTCCATTTGGAAAATAAGGGCACTTAGTCCTAAATCAAAGAGGTCACTTGAGCCATTTAAAGGGCACTTAGACCCTCAGGGTTGCCCTCCCCAGCAGATCCCTCCTCAGTCCGGGCAAATCGAGTCGCAGCGACACGTGAATGCGAATGACACTCGCACGGGGGCGGGACCGACACTGGGCAAATCGAGCCGCAGCGACACGCGAATGACACTCACGCAGGGGGGACCGACACTAGCGTGAGTGACCTTTCCAAGGGGTAAGTGACCTCGATTCGCACCCCCAATGACACTCAAATGACACGCTTTGACACTCAAAACGCCATGTTCGGGCTTTCCGGGTTGGCCCCAATCAAATGTGACAGTTTGTCACACTTCGACACGGGTAGCTCTTCTAATTCAACAGAATCCCAACCCCTATCAAGCCAAAAAGGGCACTTAGCAAACGAATCAAAGGGGCCTTTAAGTGCCTCGATTCAAAAACAGGCCAAGTGCCCTCCATTGGAGGGCACTAAAAATATGCTGGCCACCAGTATTTACCTACGGAGTTTCATCATCCAAATTTGGTCTTTGCCATTCTTTTCATGGGTTGGCAAGGAACTGCAGGGAAGGGGCCCGTACCCTCTCAAAAAGACGTCCTCGAAAGAAGTTTTTGCATCTGACGTTTGATTCTTCGCAAGGCGCCGGCTTCAGCGGCTTGAGCAGCCGCGCCTTGGCTGACGAACTGGTAGCCAGGAGTTGTTGTTTGTTTTTTTCCCCTCGAGGATCGCCCAGTTGCAACCAGGGGATCCCGCCCATATTGTTAAACGCATTTTTGGGGCAGGGGTTCAACCCACCAGAAAAGAATGCTCTTTACCCATTGTCCACTGGGCATCTGGATGGGGGTTTCCCTGCAAACCTCGGATCTAAGTAGAACTGGTTGATTTTGAGAGATGGGGGTGTCCGATTCCTGGGGGTTCAGACCACTGGAGTGTTCTCGAAATTCGAGGCGTTCTACTTAGATCCGGGTCAACAGGGAATTCCGGGAATGGACTCGGGCCAGGGGAAACCAAGATGGAGGTTTTGCCCTCGAGGGCATGTAAAGGATGCACTATTGGACTCGAAGCATCCTGGAAATGACTTCAGGGGTTGACACCTGCATTTTGGTTTCCCCTGTTGCGTTTTGTTTTTAGTTGTGTTCATGTTTGGGATGCGTTCCTTTTGTTGGTTTTGGTGGGGGAAGGGGTGCGGCAAAGAGCAGTGCGTTTGGCACAGATACCATAGGTTGGGAAGGTTTTTTTTTTTTTTTTTCCTCTGCCCATGCCCTGCTCACAGTCAACAAATCGCCAAAGCTTTTGTATCAACACTGGTTGGTGAGGAAACAGGACCCCCGAGACCTTGCCATGCGACTATATGGGTGCTCAGCGATCATTTGTGAGAACAGATCCGAGGAGTTGGTTCACCCGCGAGGCATGACTTGACGCTGAGATCTCCTTGGTCGCAACTTCCGAGGGCCCTGGCAAGCCCTGAATCTCTGAGAGGGACTACAGGGGGTCGTCTAAGAACAAATGTCAAGGATACATCGCTGTGGTTGCCCTTTTTTGCCGAATCTTGGCCTGGCAAGAATGGCCCTTTCCTCGCGGATTTGGGTCCGCTTGCGATTCCGAGCGCGCCAGCCGCCAGTTGCTTTCAGGAAACTCAGAAGAGCTCCATTGCCTGAAACGGGCCGGAACCAGTGCCGCAACCCATGGCTTACTGGACATAGACCGGACCCAGCTTTGGCTAAAGTGTGGTTTCCCCAACTCCGACTTTCGCAAATATCACAAACCTAGCCCCCTTTTCTTTGCGGAAGCAGCTACTGTGGATGGACGAACTCCTGCACCACCGAGAAACCTTGGAATACAGAGTCCCCTGTAAATGCCAACGAACAATGGCTTCAACCATGGTTTGATGGGTGGTGCGAACTGGATTTCGTCCATCCACAGTATGGCCCATGGGTCCACCATGGCTCCACGCCTTTCGCAGGTGCGTGCCTTTCCGAGCTGCGCTGCGTGGCGCGCGCGAGAAAGCGCCAACTCGGCCGAGCGGGTTTGCTCGTGGGGAGAGTCCGGGAGTTGGGAAAGCAGCTGGACATCTTGACATGGACGCGGCACATGGCTCGTCTTTTTGGCAGGCGAAACGCCCAAATGGGTGGGAACCCCTCCTTGGTCTCCCTGTAAACCAACCGCAATCATCTACCCACAAAGAAAGACACACCCACGGTGTTTGCATAGTGTGATGTTATCGGGCATGCTTTTTATAGGGGAAATAAAACAGTTCAGGGTGCGGCTACAGGAAGGCTCGCTTCTTTTGGACAGTCAGGAGCCATACGGACGTCCCACAACTGCATGAGCTTTACAGCAGATTGCCCTGATACTGCAAGAACATCAACCACAAAACATAGTAAACAACGGTTGTCTCTTGCTTCCCAAACGTCATCGTTAGGAAGTATGTGTATGTATATATATATATTCTAAAGCTGAAGTAAGCCAACGGATTGGACTGGGGCTAGACATGCACAACGCGGGCACATGGCGGGTATTTCCGGCCCTTGGACCCATGAGCCATGCCGGGGTGGTGGAAAAGCATGTTTCGAAGGCCATGGAGCGTGCAAACATCAAGTCTCTGACGCCGCACATGAAACCCCAAGAGGCTTAGATGCATGCTAAGCAGGGGGCCAGGCAGTTTCAGTTCAAGTGCCTCCCCTGCAAAGGGAAGTCGTTAAAACAAGTGGGGGGGTGGCCCAAGCCCTGTGTCCGCACATTGGAGCCAAACACCCTGTTGGTCAGTTTCAACGGACACCAAAGGCCAGCTCCCACCACCACCTTCCCACCCCCGACCCCACCCATCCTCGCTCACCTGGTGGTTGTTCTTTGTCTAGAAAGAAAAAAAACAGAAAATCTGACAATCTGACACAACAGGTGAGCGGGGGTGGGTGGGCAGACACTCACCCACCAACTTCTCACAATCGTATTTTAGGGCAGACACTCTGACCATCTACGGATGCTCTCCCGCAGATCAACATGGAGCCCGCAAAAGGGTCTTTTGGAGACAAATCCCCTTTGGGGGCCTTTGCTAGGTTGATGTGTTGAAGTTATTTTCTTGCCTAATTTTCATTTTCTCTCCCGGACTATCCCGATGTTGCTTCCATTCGCAGGTCGGCAAACACAAAAGAGGGCAGCCCTTTCTTGTCCCATGAGTTTTGGTTAAGCAGAATGCTGAGCAGGGATATGTTGCCAAATGCCACTGCTTTTTCTCGAGACTGCGCTTGGGTCAGTGCATGCAAAGCATGGCTCCGCGTACAATGCAAAGCAACAGCCAGCACCCTCACATGAACATCAGTGCTGAACCGCAGGCTGGAACCTGGCCAAGTTGCCAGAAGCTAGTCTGCCAGAACCCAGTTGCCCAGTGGGTTGCTCCCTTTATATCGACCTGGTTTTGGGAAGGGTGTCCCTTTAAAGTCAACCAACCAAAAAAGGATGCCTTTTTTGCCATGGCCACTGGGCATCTGAGAGAACAAGGTTTCAACCAGCAGTTGGAAGAAGTCAGCCATGGCAAGAGAGATTACGGTGCGACAACTGTCTGGGGAGGAAAAGACATTCAAAGTGACCCCGCACATCACTGTCCTTGAGTTCAAGAGGCAGCTGCGCGGGTGGCTGGCCTGTGCAGATGAATCGCATCGCAACATGAGCTCAGTGGAAGTGGTTATTGGGGACAGGCTCCTGTTGAATGACAGGGAGACGGTGTCAGAAGCAACTCAAGGTGCAGAAGGTGCGGAAGTTTCGGCTTTCCTGAGCATAAAGCCGGTGACATGCTCAAGCTTCCGCACTGCCATTGTGGAGCGTGAAGATTTGCGTGTGGTGGAAATTCCATCAGGAGTGACAGGGATCGGGTCTAGTGCCTTCGAAGGTTGCAGCTCATTGGCAAGAGTGACCATCCCCAACTCAGTGACTCGCATTGCGCCTTGCGCCTTCTCCGGTTGCAGCTCATTGGCAAGTGTGACCATCCCCGACTCAGTGACTGAGATTGAGCTTTGTGCCTTCCACGGTTGCAGCTCATTGGCAAGTGTGACCATCCCCAACTCAGTGACTCACATTGCGCCTCGCGCCTTCCAAGGTTGCAGCTCATTGGCAAGTGTGACCATCCCCAACTCAGTGACTCACATTGCGCCTCGCGCCTTCCAAGGTTGCAGCTCATTGGCAAGCGTGACTATCCCTGACTCCACAACTCAGATCGGGAGTGATGCCTTCCAAGGTTGCAGCTCATTGGCAAGTGTGACCATCCCCAACTCAGAGACTCACATTGCGCCTCGCGCCTTCCAAGGTTGCATCTCATTGGCAAACGTGACCATCCCCGACTCTGCGACTTGGATTGGACAAAGCGCCTTCGAAGGTTGCAGCTTATTGGCAATCAGGAGAGGAGAGAGGAGAACTTCTCCGGGAGCCCCACGCAGCAAAGTTCGGAGAACGACCTAGATAGTTAGTTTTGATAGAATTGAAGCTAAGCCTCGCAGAAGTACCCCAGTATGGTACAGAAGCAGCTTTGAAGAACCTGCACAAGTGCCTTGCAAGGCTAGTTCGCAGTAGCCCTTTTTAGCAGCCAGCACGTCGCAGAACATGTTGCCCCAGAACGCAGCAAGGTAGCTCAACGGTAGCTCCCTTTTTTTTTTCCCGCAGCAGAGAGACATCACAGCTGTCGCCTGAAATCTGTCACAGTTTCACCAAAGAGGCTCGCATGTGAGCCAGGTGTCAAAACAATGGGGCCAGCGGCTATTTTGGGGGCTCAGCGATGGTCAAGAATAGGCTGCTTCGGACATGGCAATGTGGCCGTTTGTCCAAGCTTCAACACGCCTTCTTTCTAGGAAGCCTCCGGAAACCCAGGGAAAATAGCTGGTTTTTGAAAAGAACGATGGTTGAAAAGAATGGGGAATCAACCCCTAGATTGACGTTTGCTTTCAACTTGCTTTGGTTGAGGCGCTTTGCCGTTTGGCTGCAGCTGAGCCGTTACAGAGAAAGAAAGCCAGAGAGAAAGAAAGCCAGCTGAGGCGCATATTCCACAGCTGAGCAGGCTGAGGATCCTGCACAACAGCTGTAGGAAGCAACTTGACACAACTTGGTACTCAAAGCCATTCTTCTGAGTTTCCGATTATAAACGAAGCACCTAAATGAAGCACCGTACTGGTTGGCATTGTCAGTCCTTTTTCCTATGCATCTCACTAATCCGACCCTTTGCAAGTTTGCGCCGACTGGTGCGTTGGATGCACGAAGCAAGTGAGGTTTGCTATGAGTTGAGTTTCCCAAAGACTCACTCCCAATCGAGTTTCTGGACTTTCCTTGCTTGGGTTTGGACCATTTCAGTGGCAAAAAGTGTGGGGCCAATCCATTCGATGAGTGAGAAGAAGCAGAGTTCCTGGAGAAGAACTGCCGCTACCATGTCCAAAAACTCCCCTTGGTGTCCAAAAAGCAGTGTTGGGTACTGGAAGGAACCAGCTTTTGACTTGATTAAAGGCACCAGCTTTCGACACCCGTTGGAAGCGGTACCTATGGAATGTCAGCCTTCCGCCCTGCCGCAGTTGCTGCCGCAGGCGGCACACTCAAAGCCGTTGGGTCTCGAGTTACCCCAGTTTTGGTAAAGGGAAACCAAGAGGAAGTCGCCCCATTTGAAAAGGGGCGGGCCCTTGAAAAAGCACACACACTTTGTGCCTTTTAACCAGCCAGCAATCAAGTTTCTGCGGCTGGTCTTTGGCCAAGAGTCGAGTTTTGAGAGAGCGCACATTGCGCGATCTAAGCCGGACTTGTGCCTTCCTGTGTTTCTATAGCATGCACCCCTAAAGTGCAAAGGAGTAGATGTGGTCTGCAGTAGTCATAGGCATGTGTATTGTGTCATTTTCCTTGGGGCTGCAGCGAATAAGCACAGAACACTACACCTCTTGCTCATGAAACAAACATATTTGGGGGGCCTGGTCCTGTTGTGTTTTTGTTGAACCTGAAGGCTCAAAATTAAGTTCAGGTTGCCCTTTCAATTAGTGCTTCCTTTTCTGGGCCGTAAAGTGGTCGGGATGCAGCTTCTACACAAAGACATGTGGGTATGGGTCAAGAATAGGGTAACCCCAAAATGGAACCCTGGTAAAAAAGAGGAACAACTATATCCTGCGGTCCATATCCTGGCTAAAGCAATTGACCCATACCCATATGATGTCTTGGCGCTAGTTGATTTGCAGTGCTTACAGGTTAGGCTCCAGGCAGGGACTCGTCAGCAGTTGAGGTTCGGGTGTCGTTTGTGTTTGCAGTCTGGAAGCACATGTTGAGTGTGGGAACCTCGCTTATTCGGAAGAGGGCAATATCTAGTTTGGACCAGTTGTGATTGTTCGGAAACACCATCATGCAACTCTTGGTGGGGGGCAACCCAACGCAACGATCCATGTTTAAAGCGCTGGATGATTCGTACCCTTCCCATGATCCACGTCAAGGGAGACAACACTTATCAAGTGCAGGGGCACTTGAGGAACTGGCGCAAAACCAAATCTTCAGATTGGGTCAACCAGTTGATGGCTTCTCTGATTCCCTGAGAAGCGGTCATCAAGGATCATCCAATGTGGCTGCAGTCAACCAAGCCATCACAGGCCTCGAGAGACTTGCCCGCAACTCAACAGGAGCCCGTCCACCACAATCCAACCAACCAACCAACCAACCAACCAACCAACCAACCAACCAACCAACCAACCAACCAACCAACCAACCAACCAACCAACCAACCAACCAACCAACCAACCAACCAACCAACCAACCAACCAACCAACCAACCAACCAACCAACCGGCCAACCCACCCACCGACCAACCGACCAAGCAAGCAAGCAACCAACCAACCCACCAACCAACCAACCAACCACCCACCCAGCAATCAACCAACCAACCAACCAAGCAGTCCAAGCAGTCCAATGTTTCCACTTGTCGTAGCGGAAGGTGCTTCCCATGATGGAGTGGAGTGACATCCGCACTGGCCCCGGCGATTCATATCGCGGTGCTTGGCGCGTGTGTGTATGTGTGGGTTGATGAGATGGTGGGGTTGGGGTGGGGTTTGTGTGAGGTGGTGGTGGTGTTGGAGTTGGGGTGGAATTGGAGTAGAGTTGGAGTGGGAGTGGACTTGAAGTTGGAAGTTCGGGTGGAGACTTGCTGTGATGCCAAGAAATTCCGGCGGGCGTGATACAGTTGTCATAGGGATTGCCAATGCAGCATCACGGAAAGGTGAATTTCCGCAGATTCAGGGACAGGCCACAAACGGCCGGTTTTCAGGTGGGGGCCCAGTCACAACAGTGGATACCGCATGATGCGGCATCAGCTACGTGTCACTGTGGTGTATTCCTTGGCATGTATGAGAGGTACTTTTCAGTGGCAGCGTCTATTTAAGGCAGGGCAATGCCGGTTTGTTGCGCTTCAAGCTGCTTTTTGTGATGTCCAGTTTTATTTCTTGCGAATGCAAGCGGCGAGATTCAGAGCTTTCCGGGCCCTTGCTCTTGATGACTAGATGTAGAGCTTTCGAGGCCCAGAATTGAAGATTCTGCTTGTCTCTTTGTGATGGTTCATCACACCCGTTGGTAGTCGTTGCAGATGTTGTTATGAGCTAGCAATAAATACTAATGAACTGTAGCTCTACAATCCCTTGGTTGGTATTTTCCTTTTCACTGGTTGCAATGGCCCCGTGTTTTGACCATCCCAAGTCATAGACGCCCCTCAACATCAATATGGACCTCGAGCAAAACCAAATTGCATTTTTGGAGACTCACCTCACCCAGGCCGCTGTTTATCCGGTCTAATAATTCTGTGTTTGTTTCTATTATGAATTTGGAATGTGGCAGTGTTTCACAACATGAAGCCTCTTTTTGGTCTGTGTGAAAAGACACGCCACAACATGATACCTATATGAGGGGCTCCTACTTTTGCCACGTACACGTGTTTTCACCTGACACCGGTGTGTTCCTACGTTAGTTGGTCCACGGCACATAGACGGCCGTGGGGGTTTTAGCTGATTTGGTTGGGGGGGATGGGGGGGTTGAAGGGGGGGATTGGGGGGGAAATTAAAAAAGGAAATGTAATTACGTTCGTCGGTACGCGCCGTGCTTTACGTGAGCCCATCGTACACGCAGCAGCGTGCTTTACCTGAGCCCATCGTACACGCAGCAGCGCACGTGGGGGGGGGGGAAGGGGGGCATGTAAATATGTGCGTTGCAGTGTCACGATACATTTGGACTATGTTTCGCTTTTGAAAGTGGAGGGGCATTTTCTGTTGTGCGAGGGTTCACACAAGTAGCAAAAGGCAACCCTTGCAGGAATTTCTATATAAACGCATGTGTGTATATATATATATATATATTTATGTGTCAATAAAGGATTCTGTGGCCTATCATGATGTCGATATTGAACATGGGGTCCTTGCGGCAAAATGGAGGTGTTCAATACATTCACATGACACCAAGCGACCACACATCGACGTTTGCAGGGGGTTTTGTAGCCTATCAGGATGTCGATATTGAACATGGGGTCCTTGCCAGTGTCATGAGGGCCAAATGGAGGTGCCAAGCAACCACACATTGACGTTTGTAGAGGGTTTGCCTTTTTGGGGCTCCCTTTCTGTGACAAGCACGGTGATATGATGCTCAGCAAGGACGGTGACGGCTCTCGGCATGCAAAATGGTGTTTGCTGTGTCTTCGCAAGTAGTTGCACCCCATTGCGAAACAGTCCTCGAACTCTTGAACAACGTGGCGCTTGTGTGACGAAACATAGGTTTGCATGCGAAACTGCTTGTAATTGCAGCGCAAAAGGGAAATACGTTTCCCCCATGGAATTTACAGCGCATGAGCGCAGAGGCGGTGACGTGCATGAGAAAACCTCACGGCCGGCTATGTGCCGTATGCCCAGTTTCGACTCCGTTTGCAGAACTGACGCATTTACTGGGATCTCTTCTGAAGTACACTGCGACACATTTTAAGGTGCGCTGCAGTCGCTGTGTGAGCGCGCAGCAAACCCTTTTGGAAGACCAATAAGTAAAGGGCTGGACATGACATGCCAACATGTGCAGTAGAACGTGCCACAAGTCTGTGTACGGGAATACCCTTAGGCAAGGACGCCAAAGTGTCTTTCTTTACTACACTTTCACTGAACAGTTGCGACCTTCGAGCCGGAGCTGCCAAAGTAAAGTGTACTTTATTTGCTGCACTTGTGCTGAGAAGTTGCGACTTTCGATTTGAGCCGGAGCTGCCGAGGTGCGCTTCCTTTATAACACTTGTGCTTAAAAGTTGCGACTTTGGAGCGGGCTGTCAAAGCGCACGTCCCTTTTAGTGCACGTGTACTCAACAGCTCTTGTTTTCCCCCACACGAGGTTCCGCAAGTTGCTCACATGGGTGTTTTATGGTGCCAAGCAAACCAAAAGGAAAACCGCTATTGCGGACTATCCCCCCAAGAGACAAGCCCAGAACCAATCATGAAACATGGCCCAAAAAGCAGAAATGTGCTTTTCAAAATGGTTTGGGATTTGAACCCCTTGCTTTTAGAGTGTAAATGGGAAACCCCTCCTTAGCGCCACCAAACCAAAGCTGAAAACTTGCGTTTTCCCTTCCATGGGTGTGGGTCAAAATTAAACCACCAAACAAACCACAAGCTTTCATTTACCAGGACAGCCCATTTTGGGGTTACCCTATCCCAGTTGACCAACCAAAAAAAGATGCCCATTCTTTTTTCGCATGGGAATCCACTGGGCATCTGAGCAATTTTTGGCCCCCAGCTCGGTTTCTCTTAGAACGAGCGGCGCCTTTGAGGCCGCACCTGTTTGGCGCAGAAGCACTGCAGCCGGAGCCTGGTGCAGGCGCAGCACCTGCGAAGCCCGCCGAAAGTAAAGTTGGCGCGAAGGGCCAGAAAAAGATCGATTCGGTGGGGCTAGGGGTGGGTTTAGGGTGGGTGTCGGGTTGGGGTTGGACGCAGGGTTGGTGTAGGGTGGGTGTAGCGCTGGATGTAGGCTTGGACGTAGGGTGGCTTTAGGGTGGCTGTAGGGTTCCAATAGGGCGGGTTAGGGTGGGTGTACGGTCTGATGTAGGGTGGGTTTAGGGTCGGATACAGGGTCGGATATTGATATAGGGTGGGTTTAGGGTGGGTGTAGCAGGGTTGGATGTAGGGCGCGTGTAAGGCGGGTTGTAGGGTGGGTGTAGGGTGGGATGTAGGGTGGGTGTAAGGTGGGTGTAGGGTTGGATGTAGGGTGGGTTTATATAGGGTCGGAGAAAGGGTGGGTGTAGGGTTGGATGTAGGGTGGGTGTAGGGTGGGTTTAGGGTGGGTGTAGGGTTGGACGTAACAGCAAGAATGGCGGTACAAGCATGGGGTACTTCAACCCCAAATTTGGGCATGATTGTCGCGAAAGCTAGTCGTGTTTCTTTTGGTTGAGGAGCTGAGCTTCCCACAATGCCTGACTTAATTCGAAATCCCTGAATCGCAAGAGCAGACCTTAATTACCTGAAAAAGCAACACCCTTCGATCCCTGGCCCACCCCGCACGAGCATATGCCCAGAATCGCGTCCACTTATATTGCAGCTGGGGAATCGGTCGCATTGGGACCTTGTCCAAGTTTGAGTTTTAATGATTTCATGGAAGTTCGTATAGGGTTGCTATGTTTGATATCTTGGCTTGAAAAAGAATTGTTTGACAACAGGACTCAGAAGCAAAAAGACCAACCCCGGTTAAATGAAAACTCGGCTGTTTTTTTTTCCCCGCAAAACAGCAAAGCCCATCACCCTCAGACCAAACACCAGCGCAGCCGCCCACAAACACCGCACTTGCGCAGCGTGGCGCTGAAACCCACAAGTTGAGAGCTTGCAGACAACCCCCCCAATGCGAATCCCCAGGCACATAGTAATTAACAGCTTGAAGCAAAAAGCAAACAGCCTGAAGCAAGCAACGGCAAAACAGCCCGGTGGAATTAGAACTCGACTGTTAGACGCAAAGCCCATTAAAACAACCTAAAGACTTCACCCTCATACCAAGCACCAGCACAGACCCTGCGAACCAGTTATTTTAACAGCAACTGCGCGACCACTGAGCTATAGAAGTGCGCGACAAACCAACAAAAAACGGGTTCAAGCCGCACAAAGCAGCATAAAAAGCCAAGCCGCAAAGTTGGGCTTTGACACCTCACCGTTGGCTAAAAAGCCGCGAGAAGCAACACACACTCAAACACGCTCTAAACTTTAGCAGTGGGGCCTCAAGTACTAGCTAGTACCAATTCTTATACTATGCTCACCTCTCGGTCGCTTCGCTCCAGTCGCCTCAGGCCTGAGGCGACTACTCGGCGGATTAGTCCTAGGTTCTCAGACTTGGCCACAAGACGCCCACATGTCCTTTGCTACTGTGGATGGACAAAATCCTGCACCACCTAAGAAACCCTGGAAGGATGATTCTCCTATATATGCCAACAAATTATGGTTTCCCATGGTTTCTCGTCCATCCACAGTATGGCAGGCGGTGCACCAACGGTACCTGGGCAAAATGCCCACCTCGGTGCGAGCCCGCCGGGGACCCTAAAGCGGTGACCCAGGTAAAGGAGTTGGCGAACCCAGCCGATGTTTTGCGGCCAACATGGATTTGTTGAAAGGGGAACGCATCCGCCCCAAAATGGGCTCCGTGTGTTTTTTTGTTTGGCGTCCCTTTGAAAGGAGACCAAAAAGGACACAAGGAGAAAGGTCAACTGGGATTTGCTAAGCCACCGGCGCGGGAGAAAGTGGAACTTCGAGTTTTAGGATTTGTTTTGCCCAGGCCGCAACAATGATGTTCGTTCGGGGTGTTCATGTCAAAGGCTGCTTTAATGAACATAACAGATAGATGACCAAATGACCCCATGACTATTTGGGGTTCCCCATCGACCGTAGTGTGTGTGGTTCATGCTTCAACAAGGTCCGTACCATGGGGTTCACATAGTATGGGTTCATACGTTCAGCCTTTGATCATGATCTTCCTTGACCAGGTCAACGAATTTGCATGTTTTGCGCTGGGTGTCAAGCGCAGCAAAGAACTTTATGCCATGCCAGAACCATGCGTGGTAGTTGGCAGGAAAATGGTTGGCCAGCTTTGATCGCTACAAAGAGTGACAAGAGTGGAACCCATGCCAGTACTCGACTTGCTACTAGAAGTATAGTATTCCTGCATCCATATGTGTTTTGCCTTTGATTTGTTTGTGGAGGTGGAACATGTGTTGCAGAGCTATACTACTATTCGCACAGCCGGCTTCGCCGGTTTTCTTGTGAAACCGGACCTAAGGTTCATCAGTTGCCTTGCCACTTTGGGGAAGGTACAAACATTCTCCACCAGCTTGTGCAACCTTGAATTTCAAAGCCGGCGTTGCCTTCTCCCATAGACTGTCGGAAAATAAAGAGGTCCATGGTCCCCCCAAAGGACAGCTAGGTTTTTTGTTGAGGGGCAAACCGAGCCCTCTATCTTCTCTAAAGAACCCCCGCTGGTTGTTTGGCTCAGGGAAAGCCAAAGACCCTCAGACAAGAGGGCTCCATCTATTCGCTTGAGGAGGACTTGCAGCGATACGCACTTAAGATGTTCGAGTGGCGACGAGATTGTTTTGGCACTGGGACTTGGCTCAAATGGTTTAAATACACTCCTTCAGACTAACATGCATCCCAGAAGGCCGATCCTGCAAATGGAACCAAGTCTTCCGAAAGGGGTCCGTTCGGGAGCTTCCATGGAATCGCCTGGGGAAGGGTACGGCTTTCTGCGTTGGTTTGCGCAAGATGCGCCTGGATTTTATCGCAAGATGCAGTACGGCGGCACCCGAGTCTCGGATTGGCTTGTTCTGCCTACATGAATCCTGAAGGAAAGTGGGAATCTTGGTTGAATTGTCCTAGATATGAGCCGAAGCAACAGCCACTTGTTTTGGAAGAAAATATGCGTCTTCGACTGGACCGTTGATCAACATCACAAAGTCTATACAATACGCATTATATATATATATATACATATATCCAAACATCTATGGATGTGCACAGTCTTAAGTCTTCCATCCAACACTCTGGGCGTGGATCCAGCACTCTAGGCGTGGATTGAGCATATAATACATATATACAAATATGTGTACAGCCATTTTGGTGGTCAATCAACTGGGGTGAGCATTATATATATATATATATAGGTATACTTGTGTGTGTGTGTGTGACTCGCACGTCTCCCCGGGCCGCAGCTTGCTTCCTTTCGCAGGTGTCCAGCGACTGGGCCAGCGGCTGAGCGGCGCACAGGCGTGGTCCGGTCGCGGAGATTGGCCCCGAAACGGCGGCAATGTGGACTAGGTCCCTTAGTTTGGTGCCTTTTTACCATGGTTGTTGTTGGGAAACATTTTACATTTTTGCTTATTGTGGTTTAGTGGGAAATCCCCACTTAACTGCTAAAATTTGAATGTTTGCTCCCCTTTCAACGTCAACCAAGTTTTGTGGGTTGGGAGGGTTCCCCTACTAAAATTCACTACAAGAAGAGTTGGTACCCTTACTCTAACCTCTCTACTAGAAGGCCTCCAAAAATAATAATGGCATATGGCTGTTCCTCAAAATGCTTTTTGGGTGATTCAGGGAGAAAATGAAACCCGGTCAAATACACAACTAAGCTCACTACATGGGAACATACTGAACGAAATCCAGAAGTCGCACCACTTTGAAACCATGGAGAAAAATGGTTTGTTGGTATGTGCAAGGGGAATCATCATCGGGTTTCTTAGGTGGTGCAGGATTTCGTCCACCCACCATATGCGCTTTCTCAAATGGTGGACCGCTTTTGGGTGGTTATCAAGGGAACCCAAAAGGAAATTGCCCAGTTTGGTGTTCTCCTATTTTGTGCCATGGTCAAAAGATGACGCGTTCCTTTACTTGGTGTTGGTAGGGCTGGTGGACCCTTGTACAAGGAATATAGACGAGCATCATAGGGACTCCTTTTCAGGAATGACCATGGCCCTTTGCCATGAGTTTTGACCATGGCACATTGGTGGTGTCTTTGTTTGAGGGCACCTATGTTGGTTGGTTTACAGGGAAACCAAAAGGAACACCATTTTGGTGGGCCCAATATGAAAGGACCGACCCGCATAGACACACATGCCGATATAGGTTGGCTTCCATTTAACATGTCCGGAAGAGGGTACCCACAGAATTAGACACCCAGACTGGCGAGCCAGGTGGCTGGAAGGGAGCGGTTCTGGAGATGCCTTGAGCTACCTGGAGTTCTGTGCCCTTTTACCCTTTTTGGGGGGAGGGCTTCCCTACTAAAATAGACTACAGAAAAAAGGGTACCCTTATTCTAACCTCTCTACTGGAGGACCTAGTAGCAGAAACCCATTCCAGCGCATGTCAGCCCCCAGCCCACCCAAGTTGACCCTGCCAGAGGTTCGCATATGGACATTTCCCATCCAAAATGTCGGGTTTCCTTTTGGTTGGGTGGGAAAAGGAATGGCAAGCTGTTGTAGGTCCTCCCCAAAACAAGCGTAGACACTGTACAGAGGTTCCTGGAAGACCATTCCTTTGACCAGTGTGCAGGTTCCATGGTTGTTTTTTGAGAGGGGACCCAATCAAAGTGGCGGGCCGCTGTGTTTGCAGGGTAGCAGTTTCATGCCTGGGAACAAGCCATTTGAGTATGTGTCAAAATCAGGGTACATTGGTTGTCCATTTGTTTTGTGGTTGTCCATTTGTTTTGTCCTTCTGGTTCCCTTTGTAAGCAACCTTGAACAGGTTACCCTTCCAAAAACACATTCGGAATTCTTTGAACTTCCAAAAAAACAGCTTACCTTGCTTAACAGGAAACAAAGTGAGTGGCATTCCTGTTGGTTCCCCTTAAAACAAACAGCACAGACACCCAGAGCTCCTCTCCTCGGCTCGCGCCTGCGCGCCGCGCGACGCGAGGCCGCCCAAGCGCGGGGCGCCCCGGAGGCGCTGGCCTCCGCGGCGGTGGAGATCACCGCGGGGGAACTCGGCGGCGGCGTCCAGTTGGCTGTGGTTCAAAACCAATGGTACCATAGCGAATCGACCTTTTGGCCTTTTTCGGTTTTCCAATTTTGGCCCATTTTTAGTAGAGGTGCCAAAAGGTTAATCCTTAAGTTCTGGGTCCTTTGGGCAACCGACAGCTTCTGGGGATTCCAGGGAACGGTCGGATGTTCCTCAAAAGGCTGTGGTTGTCAAAACCCATGGGATCCCATTTTGGTTGGTAGGTGAATTCACCACCCGTTTTAGAACCTATTCTCGTGGTTGGATTGGGATGTTCACTGGGGGTACGATTTGGATTTTGACCCATGGCCATTTGGGTGTGGCTCAAAATCAAACAGGAGGGGTTTATTACACGGGTTTTGGTACCCATGTTTCCACTTACCAGGGCAACCCATTTTGGAAATCCGGTTGTTTGAGCCACAGCCATTTGGCGAAGAATATTTTTGCTTTTCCCCCTGTCGAATGGCCAAGGTACAAACAAAATGCCAATGTCACAGCATGTTTTGAGAACGACGCTCATGTGCTATATATTAATATCGAATGGCCAAAGCATGTTTTATGTTCTTAAGCGGGGTTGCAAAGAGGTTCAAGGCTGCTTCCATTTGCTGAAATGAATAGTTTGGTTATTTTCCCCTGTTGGTTTTGAAAGGGAATCGACTTCACTACTGGATTTGTTTGTTTTTTCCAGGGGACTTAAGAAAATGGAGGGCGGTGAGCGCAGTTCAGCTTTTGGATTTCTCAAGCAACGACTTGGCCTGGAACTTGACTGCTATTGGGTAACGGATCTTGAGACTTTCACTAATCCCCAAAAAAGTTAAACCTTTTGCAGGGGGGTCAACAGCAACCTTTTGCTTGAATGTTAGGACTTTAACCTTTTTGCCAACGAATGGGTTTTCCATTAAACCACGGAAAGTTAAGCTTTTAGCAGGGGAGCAGAAAGCAACTGAGAGTATCTCACAACTTGGCCTTGAACTCTGGCTCTGGAATCTGCCAAATGTTCGCCATATTCTCCCAAAAGGACATACCGAAAAGGAATGTGTATGTTCAATTGAATTGGTCAGAACCCTTTGTTTGAGTTGCCTGGTTCTCGAAGAACCTGCAAAAAAGTGGGGTGGGCAGTAAAAAATCAGGTTTTGCACCTGCTACTAATCAAATACCAGGTTTTCGGTTGAAGAATGTGGTTTTGCTTCCTGAATCCCGAGATTTTGGAGTAGCAGGTATGGACTGCCCCTGAGGAAAACCATCCAACTGGTGGTTTGCTTCAAGGGAAGCCCTGAAATCATTCCATTTCTGAATCCCCACCAGCAAGAAGCGGGGCGCGTGCAACACGCGTGGCATGCTTGGGGCGTGGGGCGCTTGCAGTTGCCATGTGTTTCCCCGTTTTGTTTGAAGGAACTCGAAAAAAAAAATCATAGGCGAAGCCAGGACACGGTTCCGCCTTTTTTCGGGGCGGAACGGGAAGAAGGTTCGTATTTGGCGGACGAGCCTTTGGAGCGGAAGGGAGGCTGTTTGAAGCGATCGGTGGAAAGCTCGCTTTGGTCATGCCGTATTCGGCTCATGAAATGGACGACTTCAGCTTCTAGTTGTTGGTGTGGTGAATGGGGAATGGGCCCTCCATTCCTCGGGCAGGCTACACCTGGTAATCCTGGATTTGGAGGTGTCCAAGAATTGGAAATTCACAGTGGAGATGGCAAAACAATCTAAGCATTCGCGCGACTCCAATCATTCGAGCCCAATCAAAGTCCATGCAATCCATCGATTTACCACGCCGACCTGACAGAACACCTACTGAAACCGCTGGAGTTCCACTCGTTCACTGAACTTCCATTTGCTTCAGATTTTCTCCCTGTTTGTTTTAGAATCTATCACTACTGGATTTTGTTTATGTTTTCCAGGGGTCGAACAACCAAATGGAAGTGAACGAGCCTGGGGTAGACTTAGGATACAATGTTACATTTTACCAGTGACTCAAAGTGAAGCAAACACTAAAATATACGTTCTATAACTGGGCCTAACCCTAATTATGGAGCGGAATTCACCGGAGCATCAGCCTCCGCCGAGGTGCTTCAGCAGTGCACGCGCATCCTGGGCGAGAACTGCGAGAAGTACGCGGACCTCCTGGAAAGGCCCCAAGGGGCAGTCTGAGAGGCTCAAATGCATAGGTGTCCTTTTTAGTTGGTTTGCTTAAAAAATAGAGGGCCCTAATTTAGATGGGGATTATTCCATTTACCAGGGCCATCTATTTTTCCAAAAGGCCACCTATGCTGAAATGAGCCACGTGCTCAAAAGGAACAAAAGGTTGCCATTGCTGTGGGCTCTTGTTCCTTTCTTTTTGGAGGGGATTCCCTTTACAGTCACAAAGGGTCGACCGTCACCAAGTTTACAGCCCACCGCCAATTGAGTCACAATCAACACCCGGGTAGATGAAGGTTAGTAAGGGACAATCCCAGCCACAAATAGCTGCGGAGATCCGCCTTCGTAATTCTTGAACCATGGTTCTGGGATTACGACCACTTTAGTACCGGGTTTTGATGACTCAAATGGGTATTGGTTTTGAGGGTACCGCTTGGGTAGTTTTCACATGACTCTCTCTCTCTCTAAATCGCTCTGAACTTTCAGAGTAACCCCTCAAACTTGGCCTTTTGATTCCCCACCCCATTTTGATTCTCCAAAAGGTCGGGACTCATGAAGAAATTGTTGAGATCCCAACTGGATCTCTACGATTCCTGCCCCCCCTCCCCATTCCCCTCCCGCCCCCCCCCCCCCCCCTCGTTTTGGGACGGGTCTAAATTTTAGATGCCAAAGGGTTTCTCAGAAGGGACCCCCAGGCGGGCGGTTTTCTTTTCTTCCAGTTGCTTAAGAATGTGTTTTATTTTTCCTTGTTGGTTTTAAAAGGAATTTATCACTACTGGAAATATTGTTTTATTTTTCCAGGGGTCTTAACCAAATGGAAGTGTAGATTTCCCTTTAAAGCCAGGCAAAAAAGGGGGTCCGAAATCCGTTTGCACCACTTTGAAACCATGGTTGAAACCGTTGTTTGTTGTTTATTGACAGGGGAATCGAATATCATGCAATTGGGTTTTCTGAGCGGTGGTGCGATTTCTGGATTTCGCAACTTTTCAGAGTATGGTGAAACTCACCATAAATGGGGCATATGGGGTGTCCCCCCAGTTTGCCTCTGAGGGTTGCTCTCTATCATCCAGAAAAATGAAACTCACAAACTCAGCTGGTTGCTCCTGGTTTAGTGGTTAGATTTCCATCGAACCCACAAGTGAGTCACTTTTAGCGGGGGGATCTATATAACAACGGACAGCCCAGATATGTGGTGTCCCCCAAGTGTCCCTGGTGGGGGTAGTTGACACCATCTTGGATCTGTTGATTCCCCTTGTAAAACCCAACAAACGTTGTTTTAATTTTGGTTTTCTCAACAGGTGCGATTTCGGTGCCCCTCAAAAAGACAACACCGAGCCATCGCGGTCCATCCCAATTTCCCTCTGGTGTATTGACAATACCCCCATTAAGGCCGCGGTGGTTTGGTAGTTGACACCATGGATCTGTTCATTCTTCTGTTGATTCCCCTGTTCCCGGCGATCCCCTTAGCTTCTTATAGGGAGCTCGCGACCATCCCCAGTATGTCCCCATGTAGTGACTAGGTCTCCCAGTAGTGCCCTTTCTCGGGGCAGGGCTCCCCTACTAAAATAGACCACATAGAAAAGTTGGTACCCTTATTCTAACCTCTCTACTGGAGGACCTAGGTGAGTTTCCGAGTTTAGTGTTTTTCTGGGTTTCTCATCCCCCCAAGTAAGTATGTCTCCCCATGTAGTGAGTTTCTGAGTGTTGTTTTTTTTGTCCCAGTTTGCTTTTCCTGTTTTTTTTTTTTTTTGGTGTGTGTTTTTTTGTTGGGTGTTTTTTTTTTTTTTCTGGGTTTGTGGGGCGTTTCGGGTCCATCCCCGTCCCCAGGGTGGGCTTCACCTTGGGCGACGATCTGGAGCCCGTCTCCGACGCCTTGCTGGAGTCTCTGGAGCAGCTCCAGGCGCGATGTGAGCGCCGACTCGATGCTGGGGGGGGGGAAATGGGCGGCTGGTCTTTTGGGGTTGAAGCCTTGTGGGCTTCAAAGGGAGACCCAATATAGGACAGTCACCAAGTTTTGGGGAGGCCCAAAATGGGAGCTCGTTGCGTCTATTTTGGAGGTGGCGTCCTTTTTCGGACATGTGAAAGGGAAACCCAAACGGAACAGACCGAAAATCGGGGGGGAGGGGTCCTCTATATGGGTATGTGTCTTCATGGGTCTGTCGTTTTTGGAGTTGGTACCCTTTTTGTGGGTTTTGAGAGAAACCAACAGGGGGTCCAACCGGAAAAAAAGGAATAAAAACAAAGATGTGGCCCCACCAACACTGGGTAGTGACGGGTAGCAAAGATGCCCTACCAAAATAGTGATAATGTGTTTCTTTTGTTTTTCTGGGACATGTGGTTGAAGCTTCGGATCCTGTTTGGCTTGTTCAAGGCCGTGGCGGCACTGGTCATGGGTGTATGTTGTGTTTTGTGACACCGGACGCGGGGCAATAGGTGCCCTACGATTCTTTTCCCCCATTCATGTAAGGTCTCCTAGCAACCGACGCCAGAGTCCAACCCGGCTTGGTGACTTGTTGCCGCATCTTCCCGGGCTTTCTGGGCAGCTTTCCCTAGGCACGGCGACCGCTCCTGTTTTCTGCCCGCGCGTTTACCCCGCCTGACGGGGTTTTTTGATTGAGACTCCACGTTCCGCGTTCCCAACAGAGGGCGTCTGCTCTCATTCGAAGCTTCCCTTTATTTCCGAGTCCAGTCGGGCCCCCTACGGGAAATCGCCCTCCCCCGTGGCGAAACGAGCATGAAACTCCCTCCCTGAGTTCCTGCACTTTGACTTTTTCGAAGACCATGTCCAGGGGAAAGCCCAAAGAGTTCCCTAAACCCACCAAAACCCCCCTCTCCCCCCCGAAGAACAGAGAAGAGCAATTGCTTCCAAACATGTCCTCGTATTTTTTGCCCGGGGACGAAACAAAAACAATCCCCCACCCCCAAACCCCACCAAAAAAACCCACCCCCCGAAAACAAATCCCGACACAACCCCCCCCCAAAAAAAACACGCACACACACACACACAAACCCACCCCCCCCAAGAAAAAAACAAACACCACGCCCACCACTAAAGAAAACACACCAAACCCCCCCGCACCAAAACCCCCCCAAGCCCAGTCCTTCGCGGACGCCCTGGCGCGCCTCAAGTCCGCGGCGGAGTCGGGGCCTCCGCCGGGCATCTCCTGCCGCGCGCGGCGCGAGGGCGCGACCGGAGGCCGACGGAGGGGCGGGCGCTTTCCCGCTTTCGCCCGAGCTTGGGGCCCTTCAAGGTCCATTTGGCGGAAATTGAATATGTGTTTTGTTTCCCCGTTGTTTCTTCTTCTTTTTTCCGATGTTTTTTTTAGGGAACCGAACACTGGTCTTATGTCTCTCTTTTCTTCCGTGCGAGCAACTGGAATCTCAACTTGCCTACCTCGACATGGCACATGGGAGCCCTTCAGCATTTGCAACCTGAGGGGAAATTGTTTCAACAGTGGGGGCAGACGAACTTTTGAAAGGGAAGTTGTTTGACCCCCAACTATTAACTATTGGGGGTATTTCTTGGACTAGGACCCCATTGTAGACTTTTTCTAAAGGGAACCAGACGCTGGGGGTCCTTAATTTTGACGGCTGGACATTTGCTCGGCATCTGATGGTAGATTTGATCAGCCCGATGTGTTCTGAACATCATCTCAGACATAGATATGAGACGTGCCAGATATAAAGCTACTAGACATTTGCTGGAAAAAGCTTCAACAGATTAAATATACTGGAAACCCCGACACGTGCTAGGTATTTGCTGGGAATAAACCAGACACATGATCACTAGACATGTGTTCATGATTCGAGGCATGCTGGCGCTAGACATATGACTGACATGTGCTGGACGTATACTAGAAAGATAGGATGCTGCCACACATAGGCTGCAGAACTGCCAGACATGGGCTCTAGCGGCTTTATAGCTCGCAAATGGTGCAGCAGGGTAGGGGTCTCAGCATGGACATATATATATATATATAGATACATATGGTACCCTCCCCCCCCCCCCCCCGAAATACTCAGGTTTTCGTCCAAACATTGACATGTTTGCTGTAAACATGCACGTAAGATGCACTTTCCAGCTGCTAAGAATGATGCTCAAAAATGCACTCTTGTTTTAGACCTAAATTATAGCATCAGTACTTAGTGCAATCCAGGATGTGCTAGCACATATCAGTTTGACCTAAGTAGGGATTTGACGATTTCCAGAAAAGTGGGCTGAGAATCTTCAATCCCGGATGTGCTAGCACGTGCTAGCACATCTTGGATTGCCCTTAGTCTTAGTACATACTTTTCAGGAATCCAATCAAGAGTTGTCAACGAACCTTCAATCCTCAATCGTCAATCCAGGATGTGAAAGCAGATCCTGGATTGCCCAAGTGTGGAATCTGACAAGGCGGACAAGCAGCGCACGTTCCAAGAGGCAAAGTGTGGATTATGGAATCCCGCCAGCTATCTTAAAGGGGGTCAAGAAGCGTGTTGCGCGCAACGATCATGTGTTCCTTCTGTGTCAGACTTAAACGATTTGTTTCGTTGAGTTGGGAAAGTTTAACTCATTCCTTGCGATGTGTTGCAGTCTGTCCGACTCACCTTGAGACGTTCGAGGCCTGTCGTGCTTTATCGAGTCGGCCGCCCAACCTATCCTGTCACGGCAGCTGAGTCACTCAAGACGGTTTCATCGCCAAACCGCTGCTAGCCATGTTTTTGGTGGTGCTGGGTCACTCCATTGGCGGGCGTTCTGAGCAGCTTTTCCGGGTCCCTTTTCGCAATCCTCGGCGGGCTCGGATGTTTTCGCGGCGGCTTGCCCTCCTGTTGTGTTTGCACTGTGCCTGCCAGTGGGAGGTGGCTGTCTACCGAGTGGACCCAGGTTGTTGGCCAGATGATTTTTCGCGGCCATTGATTCGCTGGACTTGCAGCTGAACAGGTTGATCATGGTGGTTGGGGCCGGGGTAAGCAAGAGACCCACTCAGAAGAGTGTGTGGACTGCATCGTCAAAACAATCTGACGTCCGTGCGTCTCCTAAGCAGCCCATTGATTTGCAGTTTGGTTTTGTTTCCTTGGGTTCAATCAACAGTGGTTGGCGGTTGACCTTGTTGTAGTTGGAGATCAGCGAGATTTCCCTGACCCCTCGCAGCTTGCAGCAGATGCCTGTGATGTTTCAGAGGAGGATGATGTTGGGCTTTTTTGTTTTTGCGGACTATGATTGTTTAGTCTGAGTTCTGGGCGTGTTCAGCTGCTCAAACCTTCCGTTTCAATAGCAGCAGGCAGTCGTGAGTCGTGACATGACCCACACTCATGAGGGAAACTATTCACTTGCTGCTCTGCCTGGCAGCGCTGGCAGCGCTGCAGCTACCAATGAAAGAGGTCAGCATGAACAGTCGAAAAAAAAAACAAAAACTTTACACCAAACCACTTCAGCGATCAACAACACGTTGATTGCTTTACCTGAACGGTCGATGGCCAATGGCAGAGGGAGGCCGCCAGCGGGCCGGCATCGCGCTGCCAAACGACGTGTGCTTTGTTTTCCACATTGCGGCGAGCAAATTTGTGTCCTTCTCAGCCGTTGATTCAAGATGCTCCCCCGCAAGACTACTTCTGCATGGAAGATTCGCAACTCCCCACACCTCCAACCTACCAAGCAAGGGCCGGCGGAATTTGTCCCGCATGCTGCAGGCTGATGTCTCTCAGATCAGAAGGAATTTCATTATTGAAACTGATGACGGTGAATCCTTGTCATTGGCAGCTACTGCCGCGCGGCTTCAGGTCTTAGGTGCAGAGTGTCCCCTTGCTCTGGACAATTGGCGTGAGTATGACAGCCTCTTCAGATTGCTCATGCAGGGGGCCGCTGTTCCATGGGAAACACATCAAAGGGTTGTTGGGGTTGGTGCTCTCCAACCACAGGCATCGCCATTGACAGAGATTGGCGCTTTTTTTCAGGAGTGCCGTGACGCTGTGCAATGTCAAGATGTTGCACGGGCTTTGTCAGTTCTTTCAGCGTTGCAAGCAACACTGGTTGTCACAAGTGGGCGCCAAAAGCGGGCCAAGGGGGGTTGGCAGTATTCTCCTGGACACGTTTTGCAAACGGTCCTGCTAGCTGATGAGGCCCGTGATATTTCTCGTCTGCGTGAGACAGCAGTGGCCTCATTGAGGCTTATGCTACACGAGCAACTACGCGACCACCTTTGCCAGCAGGAGTTTCGCACGCCATCAAAAAACACAGTTCTCCGAAACCGGATTTCCGTGGACCTGGCTTCCATGATTTTTTGCCGAGACTTTCTTCTGCGAGCAAACGGCCAGTTTGTGTCCCATTTGAGGATTGATGCTAGCCCGCAGTATTCCAAAGAGTATTGCGTGTGTGAGTTGGACATCGTGGGCACCGACTCGTTTGCCTTGCAACACAGTTTATTCAGAATAGCAGATGGGATTTCGGTCAGATTGCTCCCATTACAGGTCCTGGGGAACAAGGCCACCACTACCATGCACAAACTTCGCTGTTTGACATCTGCCCTTCAGTTGGAGAGCGCGTCTTTACCAGTTACTTGCTCGAACATTTACACAATACTGACCGACATGGGCGCAGAGCGTGGGTTATGGGTGGCTCCCAATGTGACGAGTGACGAAGACCACCTGTCATATGTGTTCCCGCGGCATTTGCCACTGGCAGACATGGACCACTGCCTGCACCATGACGCCCGGCTAGACTGACTCAATTGTGTGGCAATCGCTTGGGGCAACATGTTTACTGATGGAAACAAACTTGTTATCAATATGCTTTGTGTGCCCGGCACGCGCTGAGGTAATGTTGCGAATGGAGGATGGTTTTGGAAACTGGAAGGACTTTATGTTCAGGCTGAACTCCTTGTCGAAGTATTTCGGACATCGGGGAAGGTTGGACCGGTTTCGCGACTTGTTCATCGATCGGTCCGAAAATGACGCCTTTGCCAAGGACAGGGTTGTGTTCTTCAAGTCTTCAAGCATGCGGCTAGCTTTTCTGGTTTGGTCTTAGCCTGTGGCCTGCTGAAGTGAAGGTGTCCTTGCCGCAGCCTGATGAGAGGGATTTACATTGAGTTCGGGGGTGCTCTCAAAAGTCGAGCCCCTACCGCATTCATGGTTTGGCATGTGGCCAGGGGCACGGTGCACTTACAATTTGGTTGGAACGGCTGGGAAGTTGTGGCAGGGGAAAAAGCCGCCCCGAGGACACCCACCTTCGCGGATCCTTGAGCAAGCTCATGACAGTGGTGTGCCCTGATCTAGCAGAACACCGGTGGGAATACGTGCGCCTTGGTGTTGCGTTAGCCGCGCAGATCTTGCTTTTGAATAGAAAAGCCACCACGCTCGGCTACACCTCGGTCACACTTCGCTTACACCTTGGTTACGGTTACACCTTGATTAAACCTTCTTGTCACACCTTGGTTACACTGTTACACCTTGGTTACACCTTGGTTACACCTTGGTTATAGCTTGGTTACACCTTGGTTTGACTTGGTTACACCTTGCTTACTACCCCTGGTTACACTTTGGTTATGCGTTGGTTACACCTTGGTTACACCTTGGTTACACTTTGGTTACGCCTTGACACTTTGCTTACACCTTGATTACACCTTGGTTACACCTTGGTTACACTTTGGTTGCACCTTGGTTGCACCTTGGTGCACTTTTCTTACACCTTGGTTACACAAGGGTAACATTGGTAACATCTAGGGCACCCCTTGGTTACGCTCTGGTTACACCTTGGTTACACTTTGGTTACACTTTACACTTTGGTACACCTTAGTTGCACCTTGGTTAAACTTTGGTTACACCTTGGTTACACGTTGGTTACACTTTGGTTACACCTTGGTTACACCTTGGTTACACCTTGGTTACACCTTTGTTGCACCTTGGTTACACCTTGTAAACCTTGGTTGCACTTTTGTCACACCTTGGTCACCTTGGTTACACTTTGGTTATACTTTAGTCAGGCCTTGGTTACACTTGGGTTACACTTTGGTTGGACTTTGGTTACACGTTGGTTGCACCTTGATCACACCTTGGTTAAACCTTGGCTGCGCTTTTGTCACACCTTGGTTGCATTTTTGTCACACCTTGGTTACACCTTGGTTGCACTTGTGTCACACTTTTGTTACACCTTGGTTATACTTTGGTTACACTTTGGTTACACCTTGGTCACAGTTTGCTTACAGTTTGGTTACACACTGTTGACTCATTGTTGACACTATGACGTCAAGCCTTGGTTGCGTTGTCTAGGTCTAGGTCGCAGCGTGATTGTGGCCTGACTGTTACAATCTTACTTTCAGCATGCCCTGAAAATATGCAATTCTGTCACAGGGCCCTTCTTATCTCTTCTTCGATGTCCACAGTTTGGTCACAAGCGGCTAACTGGGTAGCTGAAGGGTCGTTACAGGTTTAAGTATTGTTTGGCAGGGCCGCCTGCGATGCAAAATGGCAGGTATGATGTGCTGAAATGGGCCTTGGACCGACGGCGATGCTTTGGATTTATGGAGCTTGGGCAGCTGCACGCGCAGGATATGTGCGCAACAGAGCTGAATTGTGTGATTTCAACCTTGGCCCCGAACCACGGGGCGGCTGTTTTCTGGGTCACTGCCGAGTACGTTTTTCTTTTGGCTTCTTGGGGGCACAAGTTGATGGGCTACTTACACGGCTGCCCATGTCACCCAACCGCAGAGTCACGAAAAGCGTTTCAACAGCAACGCCGCGCAGCGGGCCAGACGGAAGCGTGCCCCATGTCTGCACGAATGCTGGTGCCCCTAGCGCTTGGCTCTCTGGGTATGTTTCAGACAGATTTGCACCAAAGAGGCTTGCTGAAACATGACACACTCCTTGCCGCCGAGACGGCGCTTCTGCAGTTTGAGGGTGGCCAAGCAGAGTGCGCAGCAGTGGCGCTTGATTTTTTCAACGCGAAGCAGCAGATGCATTTTCGATTGCGCCTCACTTGCTCCTTTTGGACAGAGCTACCTTGGGCAATCTTCGGTGTCATGAAGCCTTGGGCAGTGTCAGAGCGCGTTTGCGCAGAAGAAACTTGTAACCGCAACCAATGTTTCAGCTGTGTGTTACCTAGAGTTGGTCATCTTTGGCAGCAGGCGCTGGTTTTCAGAAGCTTCTAGGCGAGCGGCTTCACATGTTTTGGAACGCCAGTGCCAGTAAATGAGAAGGGTGCCTGTAGGATTTCACACTGCTTTCCATGGCTTGACGCTCAGGATATGGATGAAGCTCGCCAGCTTGCACGCAGGCTTCTCAACACCTACGCAGCCAGCGATAGCCAGGACAAGTGGGGAGAGCCTCTGCTTCATTGCTAGCGCGATCTCTTTGCAGGTTGCAATGTTTACATCGCTTTCTGCGGGTTGTTACTTTAGTTTAACAAGTTTCACAGAGATGGATCACGGACCAGCTGATTGTTCATTGAAGCGGACTAAGCCAATTCAGACAAGGTTGTTGCGAGGAGATTTTTGCATTGCGGTGGGAGCTTGGGCAAAGCCTTCAGTGAGTTTGCCAATGGCTCCTCCATGCCACAGAAGTTGTACAATGAGCTGGCTGGCTATTCTATAGCCCTCACAGCCATGCAGAGGCTGGAAAGCAGGCATCACATCATCAGCACACGTATTGGAACGAGCCGTCGAAAAGGCGTCCCCCAGCTGTCAGCCGACATGCGGCGCAAACAGAATGGAGACCTTCACAAACCTGAATTTCAGCAGAACTTCTCAAGTTACCTTGCGCGAATCAACGAATTAAGCCTTGGCGATTGGAACTCCTTAACTGAGTTGTACGATAGCATCACGCAGCGCTTCAGCCGCTCCATTATGCACACAGCTCTGGCGCAAGAAGAGAGGCTTCTCAAATCATTCAAGAGTAAGCTTTCCGCTCTGCAAGCTACAGCTTCATCAACATGCTGCACATTGCAGTCGGCTCATGTGCGCGACTCGCTCGACGTCAATGAGTACTACGCCATTTGCGTTGAAAGGGGTACGAGCTCAGAGCTTGACCAGGAGGATTTCATGGCCTTCCAACTCTTGTGCCACAATCCTGGTGACAAGGTGTACATCCAAAGGGCCAGCTACCTCTCCATTGATGAAACATGGCTGCGCTTGTTCAGCTAGCGGGGTTGCTTTCTGGCTGGGGCTTTGGTTGGCTAATGCGTTTCTGCCCGCCTTTGATGCTTAGGAGTGGCGCCACGCAGTGGCTGTTCGCTTTCTAGGCGCGCTTGATGCAAACCTGGTTCAGAGAATGCTTGACGGGGAGTCTTTGGGCGGGGCGCCTCTGTCCTGGTCATGCGACCTAGCAGATTCGTCGATTTCACCATTGCCTATCTCTTCCTTCTTTCAGCAGTCGGGCTGTCTTGCACCAATCTACAAGCTGACGGCCACTCGAAGTGAGACTTGTGGGTTCGCGCTTTCCGTGCCACCGCAGGGCTGGAGGGGGTCAAAAGGTTAAACATTCTAGCGCGCGGCCTTGCTCGCGCTCAGGCGAGTCACGGCTTGGACATTTCACTCCAAGCGCTTGAAGACGCTGCTGCTACTTTGCAGGACGAGCTACCACCTGAGGCTGAGTTGCTACTTGCTTGCAAACTCTTGAGGTTGAAAGAAAGCACTAGGCTGAAGGGCGATCTTTGGGAGCGCACGGCCCCGCCCAGAAACCTCAACCAGTCTCAGCTTAACATTGTTGAGGGCCGTTAACTCCAGACTCCAGACTCTAGACTGAAAGGGCCAGCCTTTTGAGCTGAGGAGTGTGATGCAGAGGGTTGCAAGGCGGGCAGCCCAATCAGGAGGCTGCTTGGGTTGGGGGAGCTTGCAAGGTAGCGAGAGAGCGGCTTGCGAGTGGTTGATGGAGCACGGGCTCATCGTGAATGGCCACTTGAGCCAGCATTCCATCACCACAACAACACTGCTCTCGCAGCCAAGCAAGTTGCCTTGGGGAGGCACAGCATTTGAGCTCCGCGCTTTGCTGTGCGAAAACGGTTGGGGGCTAGCTGAGACATCCTCTTTTGCAAGTTTGCGCAGCCAGACCATTGCCCCGGCTGCGTGCGTTGAATACTACAGCCTTATCCTAACGTACCCTGAGCGCGCGATTGACTACGAACAAGCTGGGCTGTTTTGGCACACGCAGAGAGGCCCATACTATGACACACTCGCGCTTTGTTTCGACACACACCCCGACGCTTAGTTGTTCTTTGGGAGTTGCAAGTTTCCCGAGTCGCCGTATGTGTTTTGATTCCTTTAGGCAAGGTACGGGATCCACATTGCGCCTAACGTTGTTGGGGTGGGAGTTGGGAGTTGGGATCTCCGAGCAACTGCGTGTGTTTTTTGAAGCGTGAGCCGCGCGTGGCTCAGGAAATTTGCAGCGTGCCTCCTAGCCAGAAAGGCGAGTTCTACCAGAAGCTCATGGCGTTCATGTCAGCCGACTCAGGAGACGAGATGGGATGTCGGATGAGGGTTGAAGGAGTTCGTGTAGGTTTGGGTCCAAGCTCTTGCGTTTAATTTTCATTGCTCATATGAGGGAGCAGTGCGTGAAAGGCTTACACAAAATGACTGCCATTGAAACATATCTCACAACGGGCAGCGCAGCGTGTCGGTGTGCGTCCACGCAAGCAACGCGTTGCGCGACGGCGTTACTGAGCACGTCAGCAAGTTCTAAAACAAAGCGCGGCCACGGTTCCGTCATCGGGGCCCCTCTGTTTCAGACTTCCAGCTGCCAAGCGTTGCCCAGCAAGACAGCCCCCCAACTGCCAAGCGTTGCCCAGCAAGAGCCTGCCCCCGCCGGCGCCGCTGCTGGCGCAAGCGCAAACTCCTTGATGTCGCTGGCCTGGCCAGGTGTGCGACAAGTTGGCTACACATTGGCTACAATTTGGTTTGTATTACACCTTGGTTACAACTTGGTTACACTTTGGTTAAACATTGGTTACACCTTGGTTACACCTTGGTTACACTTTGGTTAAGCATTGGTTACACTTTGGTTAAACATTGGTTACACCTTGGTTACACATTGGTTACACCTTGGTTACACATTGGCTACATCTTTCTATCGTTTTAATCGGAAAAGGGCTTACCCGCTGCGGTCACTTGGTCTCTCACCCTGGTTACAGGTTGGTTACACCTTGGTTACGTTGGTTACACTTTGGTTACACCTTGGTTACACTACACCTTGCGCGCACCTTGGTTACACTACACCTTGCGCGCACCTTGGTTACACGCCGGTTAGACATTGATTGCGCCTTGGTTGCACTTTGTTTACACTTTGGTTACGCTTCGGTTACAATTTCTCATGCGCAGGAACCCCAGAAAGAAGCTGTTGTTACATGGCCTGCTTGTTTTCCAAACCAGCAAGTGGGTGGCCTTGGAGTCGCTCCTGCGGTCCATCGCAAATGGCTGTCAATAAAGGGTAGTAGCAAGGTGTATGGGAAACTCCCTGGTTCCTTTTGCTAGCAGTTTGGCTGCGCCGCAAAAAGGCTGTGGGTCTGCCTTCTGAAGCGTTTGACCCTCCCCCAGCCAGGGCTGCCGCCCAGTGCCGACAACCCCCCAAGTCTAGAGGGCTTCCATGAACCAGCAACACGCGCAGGAGCCGATGTGCTCGACCCAAGGCTCATGCTGGACGACAAGGTTCTGCGAAAACGCGCGCGGGCAGGCAGCCATCCACAAAAGAGGCGACGCAAGGCGCCGGCCAAGACCATCAAAGATGGACCTAGTGACGACTGCCTGGTGATACACAGCTCTAGTTCAGAGGCTGAGGTGGATTCTGATGCTTCTGCGCAGGTGAGTTCCAGTCCGCCCCAGCCGCGGCTTGGTCGCGTGAAGTTTGTGTTGGCAGCGGTAGAGAGTCGTTGCAGCAGCCAGCGATGGCTGACCCCAACTTGCAACACAGCCCTGCCCCCGAGCTAGTCTGTGGGAAAATGCTGCGAAGGATTCCTTTTTTCCAACGGGGCTACTAAACTGAGGGTTTGCTCCACAGCTCAGTTTTATGTTCGCCTCGTTAAAAAAATCCAAGGGTTTTGGGTACTGCTGTGGCTGGTTACCAACGCCTGGTTTGGCCTGCCCCTTGCGTTCTGCAGCGCAAAAATATCAGGTACGTAAGCAGTCAAGAATTGCGTTGAAAGGTTCAAGACTTGCAGTGGGACCAAAGGGTTAGTTTTGTTTGCTACCACTTTCTGTTTCAAGAGCCTTGGTTTCTAGTTCCAAACTGTTGACTAGCTGAGGTCATCCCTTCCTCAAGAAACGGGGCACGACGAGCAAGGGGGTGGTGTGTCAGCGGCAGTTTGTGCTCGGCGCCTTGCTGACCTGGAACGACTTCGAAGTTTTGAGGGGGCGGAGCGCGATCTGGACGGGGAAGTGTTCAGCGCAGCGAATGCAGACACGGAAGCTGCAGAAGCTCATGCTTCAATCCCCCAGGCTCCTGCTGGCTCAGCTGAGGAAGCCTCGGCCCCCAGTGTTTCAGTAAGTGCCGCTCAAAAGGAACAAATGCTCCAACATTTGCAGCAGTTGAATTTGGCAAAGTTTTCAGGCAATTTTGCGGAGGACAGGCGAAGGGCAGTGTTCTCTCGCTTGCTCCCAGCGCTACTGGAAGTGCTGACCAACCCAACGCACGCTGGACAGACGCCTCGACAAATTTGCCGTCTTGCGCCCCGGCAACATCTTTAGAAAAGGTATGCTCTAGAGTCATCTTTACTGCCAGGTAGAGGCCCTATAGCTGGAGGACTGGCGTCGCTTGCGCCAGCAGCGCACAACCGCGTCCCAAATTATCGCGCGATAGTTGGGGTGTTGTAGAGGCTCCTTACGCGGTGAATGTCCTGATCACGAGCGTCACTATGTTGCTTGAACCACCAGCAAGGATTTCTTGATGGACATGGCCAATAACAAAACGAAGTTGGGGGGCTTCAAAGTAGGAAGTGTCCCGAAATATGGTTGTGAAACCAACCCATCCAGCTCAAGGAAGGTGTCCTGAAAGTTCTGGGGGCTTCAAACCAACCCGTCCAGGCCACCTCAACAAGGTGTCCTATAACATGGTTTTGGCAGATTGAAAGCAACCCGTTCAGGAGGTGTCCTAAAACATGGTTTTGGGAGCTTGACCAGGCCACCTCAAGAAGGTGTCCTAAAACATGGTTTTGGGAGCTTGAAACCAACCCGTCCAGGCCACCTCAAGATGGTGTCCTAAAACATGGTTTTGGGGGCTGAAACCAACCCGTCCAGGCCACCTCAAGAAGGTGTCCTACAACATGGTTTTGGGAGCTTGAAACCAACCCGTCCAGGCCCTCAAGAAGGTGTCCTAAAACATGGTTTTGGGAGCTTGAAACCAACCCGTCCAGGCCACCTCAGTTTTGGGGGGGCTTCGAACAACCCATCCAGGACGCCTGATGACTTTGGGTCTCCGATAAACCGGCCTACGTTTTGGAAAATGTGAAAAAACACGGTTTTATTGAATGACGTTGGCAAACGCGCAGCGAGCATACAATGCAAACTCACTTGTGTTTCAACGTACGCCGACACACAGTCAACGCTGCGTAAACGTTATAGGTAGGCCTGTTTGTTGCTGGTGATCTGGTTGCATAATTTCAATTATGCTGGTATTTGCGTTTTGCTCATTGACGCTGAAAGGTTACGCGCTGCAGACATTTGGAGGCTTGCTACTGAGGCGCTGCAGGGTCGACGCGGCCTGGATAGCCCTAAGGCCAAGCAAACAAATTGTTAGTTGTAGACGTCCAGCAAGTCCAGACTTCCGGGTTCTGCCCAGCTATACCTTTGCTGGCACTGAGGCTCTCGCTACCGTGGCTTCAAACGGAGGACGTTGCTGGGGAGAAGCGCAGCTATGGAGTCGCAAGTGGACTGTTGAGGATTTGCTCCTGCAATCCTTCTACAGCGTGGCGAAGGACTTAGTTGATCAGTTAGTTGGGCGTGCGTAGTCCAGATCTCAAATTGTGCGCGAGAACATCTTGCGGCAATGCATTCCACAAGCCTGCTGAAGTTGTGAACAATGAGCTGCGGCGTGTGCCCTGCATGGGCGTTGATGCATCTTTGGTCCCCTGCAACTTTGCGACAACTTCAAAGGTTCCTTGCGTTTCCTTCCTGGCTGGTGAACTTTGAGGAACCCGCTGGACATGCAGAGTGATGCTTGCTCAGCGCTTGGCACATGTGCTCGTCTGAAACGACGCTGCTTTTCAGCTTGGGTAGCTTGGGCGCTAGTTACCAGTAGGGCATAGTAGGGCTCTGCAACGGCAACTGTAGCACTTGGTGTTTGCTCGCTTTGGGGCCATGAGCCAGCCAGGCTGTGAATCTACCAGGCTGCCTCGCCAGAACAGCCGGATGCTCTCACAAACGGAGATTGCAGAAAGTGTCCTTCGCTTGCTGAAGAGCTCTCCGAAGCGCGGGCGTGAGCAGGGCTTCTCGAAGGTTGCCTCCCACTACCTGAAGAAAGCCCATGTGATGCACAAGCCCGTGCCGCAGGAGCTGGTTCACGGATGGTGGCGTTCCTCATCATCATCTTCGCGCACAGCGGCGCCGTCGGCGAAATCCAAATAATAGGTTCAACGCCAAAGCCGGCTTCACAGTGTGCATCTTCATGGTGAGGCGGGCGCGTAGAGGAATTCAGGGTTTGCAGGGTGTAGCCGTGTAGCCAATTTGCTGTTGGTTAACAAAAGCGCTTGAGCAGGGTTTGCCCAGTCATCGCATGACAGCGCTCAATAGTGTGTTCTCCGACTCCACTGTCAATTTGAGATGGATGGCGTTGTGCATTGTTTGCGCCGAGCGTTTTTGGGCTCCTCTGGGTTGGGCAAGTAGTTCTTGGTAACACGCAGGTTGTTGGCAAGATTACCAAAGCAGTTCTGCGGCTAAACAGGTCCCCATGCGTCAACCGCACAAGTTCCAAAACTGCCACTGCCGCCGGTGTCATGGATGACTCTCCACCGCCTTCAGCGTTGCGCGCCAAGTTCAAGGTTGTCAAGCGGCTGCAGGCCGACAAGCGGCAGAACGCCAAGGCTGTGCGGCGGCAAGCGTGCAAGAAGCCTGCGCAGCAGTCTCCTTCCCGCAGCCGTGTGCGGATAGCTTGCGGGAAGCTCGCGCCGCGGGCAAATCGCGATGCTCCTGTCTGTAGCCAGGCCAAAGCCTTGCAGCACATGCCCGTTAGGGCGATCGGATCGCACGAGCAGTTTGAGTGGCCGCACAAGTTTGTTTACACCGCCATGAGGGTTCGGCGGGAACTTGGTCTTTCAGCTGCTCCTCAGTGGGATGCCATAGAGCTGCAGGAAGAGTTTGCCGGATATGGAACCGCGTCCGTCGCAATGAAGGGGGTCGTTCGGAGCTTCAACATCTTCGCCAAAGCGGCTGCCACTGCGTGCTGCAAGTCATGCGGAGACTTGTCTTCTGCTTGCCGAGCTGTGCTTAGCAAAGTAAGTCTGGTCCTCAGCCATGTTTCGCAACTGATGCTCGGGGGATGGTCGGATCGTGGACTCATGAAATGATGCTTGACGCCGGCCCAAATTCTGCGCAAGTTGAGGCCCTGGCTCCTGCTGCTTTGGGGACATTCTCAATCTTCTGCCAGACGACGTGAAGCTTGTGTGCTTTAAGCCAGTGGCAGAGTTTGTGGCGCTTAGCAGTGACGATGTGTTGGTGGCCATTCGCAAGGCCAAACTGGAGCTGCCTGTCAGTGGGGAAGCCCTGCGCAGAAAGCTTACTACTGCAGATGGAACGCTGAAGATTGCCATTGGCAGCGCCAGCAAGGCCCGTTTCATTCCAACTTGCTCAAACAGGTGTGGCGTGCGTAAGCTGCCCATGTGGCATCCTGTCCCTGAGGGCTGGCGTTTGGAGAGCTGGTGCAGCGTAGACGGCGGCGGCTGCACGCTGGACGACGTTGCCCTGGAGAAAACTGGCGCTTCTCACGTCTTCAGCTTCTCCCGAAGGCGGGGTGCGGGTCCCGAAGTTTGACTGTTGCCTGCTGTCAGCTGGTTGACCCTAGAAGTGCGCAAGCCAGGAGAACCACCGCTGTTAAGATGTTTGATCTTAATTTGTTTTTTTGCATGGTTACAACTTGTAACCAAAGTCAAAAATAAGTTTGGTTACTACACACTCACATACAGCCAACTTTGGTTACAATGGTTATTAACCATGGGTGTTTTCACACATTTGCAAGTAACCACGGCAAACTCCCAAACCATTCAAAGCTGTATTTTCTGCGGTTACAGCGGGACATGTGCAAGTCTGGCGGCTGCCACGCATCCAGGCAAACGCTGGAAGAGCTCACACCCCTGGTCATGGACCCCGACGTGCGCTTGAACAACACTGACTGGCAACATGTCGGCAAAGGAACTCGCGCAGCGTCCGTGCGATGTAACCAAGGTGTAAGTAACCAAGGTGTAACCAAAGTGTACCCACGGTTCAGCCAATGTGTAAACCAAGCTGTAACCAAGGTGTAACCAAAGTGTAACCAAGGTTTGCTTGCCAAGATGTAACCACGGTGTAGGCAAGGTGTAGCCAAGGTGCAACCAAGGTGTAACTGTAACCAAGCTGTAGCCGAGGTGTAGCCAAGGTGCAACCAGGCTGTAGCCAAGGTGTAGCCAAGGTGTAACCAAGGGGTGCCCAAAAGGTTAACCTTGTGTACCAACAACCAAGGCGTAACCAAGGTGTAACCAAAGCGTACCCAAGGTGTAACCAAGGTGTCATCAAGGTGTACAAGCAAAGTGGCAAGGCGTAACCAAAGTGTAACCAAAGTGTAACCAAGGTGTAACCAAAGTGTAACCAAGGTGTAACCAAGGTGTAACAAAGGTGTCAAGGTGTAACCGAGGTGTAACCAAGGTAACCAAGGTTTAACCAACCTGTAACCAAGGTGTCATCAAGGCGTAGCCAAAGTGCAACCAAGCAAGCTTCGCCAGGGTGTGACCACGGTGTAACCAGCTGTATCCAAGGTATAGCCAAGGTGTAACCGATGTGTAATCAAGGTTGTTAACCAAGGTGCAACCAAAACGTAACCAAGTGAAACGGTGTAACCAAGGTTGAGGTGTAACCAAAGAGTAATCGCGCTGTAACCAAGGTGTAACCAAAGTGTAACCAAGGTGTAACCAAGGCGGCGCTAAGGTTCAAACGTGTGGCCAACGTTCGGCCAACGCGACACGTAGGTACAAAGCTGCAGCAACCCCCAACTGCCCGCCTGCCAGAGTCAACGCCGGAAGCCCAGCTGCTGCTGCTGCTGTTAGCGAGCGCACAGCAAGGAAGGGCCCGCGAGCACCTTGGGGGCGCGTTTCAGTTTCAGTATTGTTGTTGGCTGACCAGGCTGTTTGGTGGCGCGCGAGCTTGCCAAAGCAGTGCACCGGATGCTGGGGGTGTTGCTGGGGGTGTTGCTGGTGATGCTGGGGGTGTTGCTGGTGATGTTTGGTTTGTGTGTCTGTTTTTCAATCGCCTCAAAGTGGGAACTAGTTTAGTTCCCACTTGGGACGGGTGTTTTGCTGGTGATGCTGGGGGTGTTGCTGGTGATGCTGGGGGTGTTGCTGGTGATGTTTGGTTTGTGTGCCCGTTTTTCAACCGCCTCAAAGTGGGAACTAGTTTAGTTCCCACCTGGGACGGATGTTTTGCTGGTGATGCTGGGGGTGTTGCTAGGGGTGGCGGGGGTGTTTGTCCTTTTTACGGCCCCGCAAAACGGCAACTAAAATTAGTTGCCGTTTGGGAAGCCTCCGCGCAGGATGTGTTGCTGTTGATGCTGCGGGTGGGGGGAGGTGGTGAAAAGTGAACTTGACATTTTTGTGTTTCAAGTTGGGAGCTAAATCAAAGGGGGACGCACGGGAAGGGTGGTCACAAGCATTGGCATCGTCGTAATGTAGAACGAGGCGCAAACAAGTTGCGAACATTCATCTCATGTTCTTGGACATTGTGTTCGGAAACAACGTTAGTAAGAGGGTATGTGCAAGGAGCGCAGCAGTCCTGCAGCGGCGAGCTCTGCAGGGGGTACGCACGCGCGCGCCGGCGGAGCGCGAGAAAATGGTGGGGGCAGGACAGGCGCGCGGCGTGCGCGGTTCATCATCCGTGGCTGGGGAAGCGTAGTGATGAGTAGCTGAGTAGCATCATCATTCTCATCCATTGCTGCTGATGCTGCGGATGCGGGGGGGGGGGCTCTTGGTCCCCCAAAAGCGTGGTGGGGGGGCCTAAGTTCTAAGTCCTCCAAAGCCATTTTTCAAGGTTTTTGCATCGGAAAAGGGCGGGAAAAGGGCGCCTGATAAACCGCTGCGGTCGCTTGGCCGTTTGTTAGACTTTTGTTGGACATTGGTTGCAGTTGGCAATCGGCAAGTTGGCACCTAGCATATTGCGCCATTTCGGTAGCCGGTCGCCAAAACCATGATCTCAAGCCTGATACTATGAAGAAGCAAAGCAGCACGCAAGCGCCTGGCGCTCCCCCAGCATCGTCTAGCATCACCAGCACCTCCAGGGAAGAGGTCGGCGGATTTTTGGGAGCGGGCTTTCTGCTGTTGAGGGTTGCCGTTGTTTGGGTGTTTGGCTCAAAGTTTGAGGGGTGAACTGTTTGCAAAGATGTCATGATGTAACCAATGTATAACCAATGTGTAACCAAGGTGTAACCAAGGTGCAACCAAGGTGCAACCAAGGTGTGTAAAGGTGCCAAGGCGTAACCAAGGTGTAACCAAGGTGTAACAAAGTGGAACCAAGGTGTAACCAAGGCGTAACCAATGAGTAACCACGGTGTAACCAAGGTGTAACCAATGTGTGACCAATGTTTAACCAAGTTGTACCAATGCTTAACCGACGTGTAACCAAGGTGTAATCAATGTGTAACCAAGGTGTAACCAAGGTGTAACCAAGGTGTAACCAAGGTGTATCCAAGGTGTATCCAAGACGTCGCCAAGCTGTGTAATCAAGGCGCAACCAAGGCGGTCATGTAACAAAGGGCGAGGTGTAACGAAAGGGTAACCAATGTGCAATGTGTAAAGAAGCTGTAACCAAGGTGTAACCAAGGTGTCAACAAGGTGTAACCAAGGTGTAACCAAAGTGTAACCAAGGTGTAACCAAGGGTAACCAAGGTAAGGTGTATCCAAAGTGTAACCAAGGTGTGAGGGCTGTTTACCAATGAGCGCCGAAGCGTGCGTGCCAGCGCCCACTGTCTGCCCCACCAACTACTTGTGGGAGCTGCTTTCCCCATGTCAAGCTTTATAGTTCAGGTGGTTTTCGTGGGTTCTCGGGGGGCTGGGCCCAGGTGCTACACGCACAAGCAGCAGTGCGTGCGAGCTGAAGGTGGAGCAGCGGCTGCTGCCGAATGCTCTGGCCACGCACGCCTGCGGATATTTGCCGCTGGGAGCCCATGCGTTGATTTTTCGATGATGGGAGAGCTTTTGAAATTCGGCGGGCGGACAGCCTTGGTGTTCCTAGTGCTCATGAAGTTGATCCTGACAGCTTCCCCGGACGTCTTCATTTTTGAGAATGTAACTGGCTTCCCCGAGAAAACAGTGGTGTCACTGACACAGGGTCTCTACAACTCCGACTCAGCTTTGCTATGCCCATCCTTTTTCGGCTTTGCTGTGAAGAGGGTTCGTCGGTACATCGTTTTCCGGAAATTGGCTTCAATTGTGAAGGTGCATCCTTTACAGGCTCTCTTGCAAAGTTCACGGACGTTGTTTACATCTTCAATGTTGATTGATGACTCAATGGTGGCCGTTGTTCCCGATGGCACGGACAAGTTGACTGGAAGCCGCTTGCGGCGTTCTTAGTCCTGGTTAACAAGCTGTCGCTTTGCGGGGTTGTAGTTGTCGTGTTTTTTGTCTTGGCTGCCAGCCAGAGTATGCCGCATGTTATCGGCGATAAGTTTCAAGTTTACTGGCCTGCCATCAGCAACCAAAGCTTCTAGGCTTTGAAGAGCTGAGCCGTTGCCGCGACGTGAGCCAGTACGCAGTCTTTGACACCAACCAGAACCCAGAGTTTCGCTGCCGGGTGGGGACGATGTCTTTCTTTCCGACATTGACACGTTCTTGCGCGGGCTTCTGGCATTTGGGGAAGCGCCGGTTTGTGCGTGCTTTGGAGCTAGCGACTTTGCACTCCATGCCTTTTGTTCAATCTGTTGCAGAACAGTTGGGCGTGAAGCACATTGAAGTCACGGACACAGTGTCCAACAACCAGTTGTGCAACATGGTAGGCAATTCGATGCATGCTGCCTGCGTAGGCCTGTCTTTGGTGGCTGGAATCATGCTCAGCGACCCTGTTTGACCAAGTTTCATCACATCAGAATCATTTCCTTTGCAATAATTGCAAAGTTTAGAAGCCAGAGCGTGTTGAAGAAAAACACCAACCCAACACCGACACCCGAGATTGACAGTCAGAGTTCTGCGACTTTAGCGGCCTTGTTGAAGTTGAGGTGATAATGTAGTGTCTGAGTCTGGCTCAGCTCAGTTTGTCTAGTTACTTGCTGCTGTGCCCGGCTTACGCTCACCCGCTGGACCGGCCTTGGTCTGGCCGATGGCCTCGCGCGGTGCCGCAAAGCGCAAGCGCCAGGATGATGCTGATGTTGAAGATGAGCCGCCTGCAGCGCTCCGCTCGGCAAGGCGAGCTCTTCTCAGAATTGAAGACAAGAAGGCAAACATGTTTACCCCGCCGCTCCCACATGCAGTCGCCAGAGCTGCAAGCTCTGCCATTTCTAAGAATTGCGCTGCCTTGGCAGTGATTGCGTCAGCCAACAAGCAAGCCAATGGCAACCGAGCGGGCTCAGTCACGGCACCAGCAGCACCTACTGTCAAAAAGCGGATTAACAAGAAGAGTCCGCCCGCTGCTGCAGGCCGTGCCCCGCCCCAACTGCCACGTGAAGATGCGCGTGAGGCTGACAGTAGTCCCAGCCCAAGCCCAAGCGCCGCCCCAGCACGCCCCACTCGGAGTCAAACCAACCAGCCCCGACCCCAGCCCCAGCCGGCCTCGCGCAAGCCAGGCGCAGGCGCTGGCACCGAGCGCCCTGAGTCTGAGAAGCTCGAGTGCTTTGTGTGCAAAGAGCAGGTGAACGGTGACCGAGTGATTTTCCAAGGGTCGGGTGGCAAAATCAAGAAGTGCTATGCCTGCCACAACAGTGAGCGAAGCTTGCGCAAGGACTTTGCCACGAAGCACAAAACCCAGTTGTGGACAAGAATGTCCCCGGAGAGAAAGCGACAGCTCATCATGCAAAACAGAGCGGGCGCCGCAGGGCAAGGCAGAAAGCGCACGATACTTCCCAGAACTAGTTCTCCTTTTTGAGAGTTTGGTTTTTTGGGGCCCCCTCTGTTTTCCACTAACCAGGCAAAACATGTATTTTTAGCTGGGGCCCCAACTCCAGCCAAGGATAGAGGTTGTGCGTGAGGTGAAAGTGCAGGACAGCTTGTCCATTGGGCGCAAAAAGGATTTCATGAACATCAGGGAGTTCACCAAGGAATGCCGCAAAAAATGGGGCTTTGATGAGAAGAGATCCAAAGCGCTTTTTCGGGAGAAGTTGAAAGACCCCAGCGTGCCGCAATCCACGGATGAGATGGGGTGGGTAACAATCAGCTGGCTGGCTGTGATTCTCGGCTGTGTGAGTGTTCTTCAAGTCTTTCTACTTTGTGGCATCAGCTTTGATTTCCGCCAACACCAGCCTGTGCTAAAACAAAACTCAATAACTCTGAGCTTGAGCTGTTTGAGCCTGCGCCCTGCCTCCCTCGAGGAGATCAGTTTCTGGTGCCCGCTCTCTCCAAAGTGCACGCGGGGTTCAGGAGAACGAAATTCGGCAAGTTGAACATGGGGCGGAGATATCAGAGCTCTTCAAGACAACCGCGGTGCAAAGGTCTGAGCTGGAAGAGGACACAGGGCTTTGGGGGCTGAGGAGTGCAAACCTCAGTCTGTGCTGCCCTACAGCCCTACCCAACAATGCAAGTTCACTTTGAACTTTGGCCTTTTTCAGCCACATAACATTGGTTTAGGGCCCCGAACTCAGCAGTTGTTTAACTTTCAACTGTGATGCCCTAAGCAACTAACCGTAGCCACCCGTGCTGGCAACGAGGCCTTCAATATCTCGAACATGATCCTGAGAATTACGGTGGCGCGGGGATGGATGTGTTGCCGCCAGAGAAGGGCCGAAAGCAAGGCAAGGGCAGCGGCGGTGGAAAAGGAGCAGGCAAGCCTCAAGCGCAGGTGCTGGATGATGTGGTTGACCCAGCAGCAGCCCTTTTGCAAGGCCCCCCAAAGCAGAGCAAGAAGAAGCAATCCCTAGTGTCTGATGCGGCTGTTGCGCAGTTGGACATGAAGAAGAAGCAGTTGCAAATTGCAAGGAAATGGGCGCCTTGACTGAATAGCTTTTGAGTTTGGCACCCTTCCAAATATTTCAGTTTGGCCCACCGAACAACCCGCCCGGCCTTGGTCGCCTCAGTCGCCTCCGCTGAGGACGCTCGGCTGACGGAGATGCTCCAGGAAACGGCTTCCGCTTTGGTGGCCTCAGGGGACGTGCCGGATGTTGATCAGCCCCTGGTCAGCTAGACACATACCGATGCGCGAAAGTCTGAGTTTTCTTGCTACCAAAAGGGTGGGGATACCTGTTTAAAGGGAAGCCAAAAGGATGTTGTGTTAACAACTGTGATCTAAACAAGATTAAGCAAGGAGTTGGCCCGACCGGCCCGGCCCTGGCCAAAAGACTTGCAATCATAGGTCACCTTGCTAAACTTTAACATTGCGAATGTGTGTGTAATTTTGCGTTTCGTTTGCGAGGGTGCTGAGATTTGAGATATAGGCTTGGGCCCCCCGTCCGCCAACAGCAAAGGCACACGGAGTTGCTCCTTGAGAGGACTAGCGCCATTGCTGCCGCTGTGGTGAAGGATACATCCAAGCTCAAGGAGCTTGCCACTGAAAAATCTATCCCAAAGGCTTTGCGGAGACGGCTGAGGGACGTTGAGTCATGGAGGCAGAAGAACATGTCCCCGGGTCAGCGCAAGCTGCTGACCCTCATAGAGGTAGGGCCTGAAGACTGGCCAGAAGGCTTGTCAATGGACACATTTGAGACGTCGGCCAAGGAGGGCGAGAAGCTGTGGCGATCGGCTTTGGCAAGCCTTGTGCGTCACACAAACCGATACCGTTTCGCCCTGAGTTGGTACCACGTGGTAGGGTAGGTAGAGCATCGTTGGCGTTGGCATTATCCATGCCTACTGTTTTTCACGCGTGGTTTTGCCTCCTCAGGCGAGGAGTGCCAGAAGAAGGACAAAGCGCAGCAACGGGCGGACAAAGATCGCGCTGTCCAGAAAAACGTCACGCAGTACAACCAGGAGCTTGACCAACAACGGCAAGCGCGTGCTGCCGAGTTTTCTGACGCAGGACGGAACTCACGTGTCGAATTTAAGTCTGGCTTCTAGAGGCAAGGGTCACGGGTCACGGGTGGGGTGGATGGGATGGGTGGATGGGAATGGGTGATGGGCGGAAGGAAGGTTGAAGTCTATTGGCGGTGTTGGACGATTCAGGATCAGAGTCGGACGAGGGCTCTGAGTGTTCGTCTAAGTCTAAGCGACGAGCTGGTGCAGCGGCGGATGACGGGCCAGGCCACGACGCAGGCCAGGCCGCCGATTCTGAAGAGTCTGAAGAGGATGATGACAGTGAAGACGTGGCTAGCGAGGGCTCCAGGACCGGCGGCCAGAGCAGGGCTGCCTTTCAGCTGCAGCTTAACAAGCTTTGTTAGTGCATTGACTTTCCGCACCCGGTTGCAAACTGCTTGCTTGCCAGCTAGCGTGACGCGCGGGCAACCACAGAACGGGCAACGCCGCCGCGCAAACATTAAACCCAAACACCAAACACAGAGAGTTGTTGGCTGAGGGCCACCGGCCACACAGACCGTGCTTAGTGTTTGCCGTAGCGTGGCCCAGCTGGGCTTCTCATTTTTTCCCGCAAGGAGCAAGCTGAGCAAACCGAGCCCAAGCAAAATCTGCTCCATGCCAACGACCTGGGGATCCCTTTGCTGAAATCCTTGATCAACTTCATGAAGAAAGATATGGCTTACTCAACATCGATCCCTTATTTTGCCGAATTGACGGCGAACGAGACCGAGCTCGTGAAAGGAGTCATGGTAAGCGGCTTGTCTGAGAGAAGCGAGTGCCCTTCCCCTTGTGCTGCGCCCCTCCTGTTCGAGAACCTGCCGGCCTTGGACTTGTCCAACAACCCGGCGCTGGCAAAGCTGAAGGTGATGTTCCCGGGGGGCAGCTGCGACGGCAGCGGCCCTGGCGCTTGCGGCGTCAAGCAAGTCAGGGACACCAAGCTGCCGAGCCCAAAGAGGGCGGGGGGTTTCGGGCAGGGCGTGGCCAAACACAATAGTCATTCCTTAGGTCAGATGGTAGCGGCTTCCCTTGTTGTAGTGGTTTCCACTGGCGGACTATTATGGATTATAGGGGATCCCACCATTAACAACAATTTGGTTGGCTAATCGTTGAATCCAATCTCACCGACTTGCCCAAGCAGCCAACCTACCTTCTTACCTACTTACCTACCAGCCAGCCAACCAACTAACAGCCCGCCAACCAACCGACCATAACGGCCGCATTTGGAAAGGGAATAGAGAGGTGACCGGGTGAACCCAAGAATTTGGCTCTTGATGTCATTTCCTTGTTGTTAGAAAGAAAATCGGGTGGCGCCCCTTAGATCGCAAACAACCCCTCCTTCCTTCATTCGCGGGGCCTTGCCTTTTAGTTTGTTTTTTTCAAGACAGGGCGCTTGGTCGGGCACTCCCTCTTGGTTCTGGTATCCCTTGGAACACCCTTGCAGGTGTTTGTGGATGATGCGTCTGAAGGCAATCACGGTGGTCAGAGCCTAAGTTGGTTGCGTAGCTCCAGGCACACTGCACTGCAGCTACAGCTGCCTTTCGTTCTGCTGTTTGCGGATCTCAGGCCTGGAGTGGGCAGCAAAGAACGGCGATGTTTCCATGGAGCTGGCAGACTTTTTTTGGCTGCCCGGTATGCTCGAGGAGTTTGAAGACGCGGCCACCTCATCTCTGGGCAAGGATGCGGCGACCAAGTTCTCTCAGTCCTGCATGCTGAAAGTGCAAGCCAGCGGAAGCTTGTATTCGTACGCAGGATTGACTGAGATGATGTACGCGCGTGCCTTGGCGCGAAATAGCTGCCTGTCCGGACTGCGGGTGAAACAACTGTTTGGGTTTGCGCGCCCCATGCTTTGAAAGACTCTGATGTTGCCAATGTCACTACCCCCCGTCCCGTAGACCATTCGTTAGAGGGGATCAAGACAGCTCAGCTGATTTCAGTGTACTGTTTTTTGTTGCGCAAAAGGTGACCTGTGAGAGGATCCTGCGGGGGCTTCAGGGAAGTTCAAGTTCCAGGCTTTGGCATTTCAACTTTGAAGGTTGCTGCATGATGGTGGAGGGAAGCAGGTTGATCGCGGGCGCCCCGCTGACCGAAGTCTACAAGCTGGCGTGCCAGCGTCCTCCAGACGGAGCTGGTTCGGACTGGCAGCCATCCATCAATCATTGCGCTGAGTACCTGGCGAGCATGCGCGGAAAGGATTTGAGCATGTGCGGGGGCTTCTGGGTACTTCTTCATCCAGGGGAGATGCTGCGCATACCGCCTGCCCAGCTGATTTTGGAAGCCAACATCGGCCAGCCTTCTGTCTGGCGCCGAGATCAGAGTTTTGAGCCTTTTTACTCTACAATTTTCACAGGGTTTATTGCGTCTCAGGCTGCAGCAACGTGGGCTTGCTTGGCGCCGCTTGATGTTCCAACGTGTCACCCTTAGTGTGTCGCAGCAACACGCAACTTGCGCAGATGACCCTTGTTGTGGTGAAGCCCGCAACCCCAAAAACCGGTTTGCGTTCGTGATTCACCAGCTTCTCTTTTTCACAGTGACCCATGGATCATCCGTGATCATCCATCGACTTAGGCTGCTCCAGGATGAGTATGTGCGTGGCATTGCGTCCCAGCTCCACGCGAACAGTGTCAACGTCAAGGAGCGAACTCCAGAACTCGCCAAGCTCAGGTGCGGCGAGCTTGTCCTGAATTTCCTTTCGGGCGCCATGACCAGGCAGGCAGTGGGTGCTGAGTTAGGGTTGCTACGGGGGCATGGCTAAAACGCAGACGCAGCCCATGATCAAACTGTGGCTCACATGATGTTGGCCAGTTTTCCTATACTCCTACAGCTTTTTACGTGTTGCACAGGCGGAAGCGCGCAACCCAGCGCACTGCCCACGCACGCGCCTACATGATTATGTTTGCGCCTGTGCCCTTGTGCCCTCGTGCCTGTGCCCTATGTGCTTGTCGCACGTGCTTGTGCCTGTGTGCTTGTTTCTTGACGTGTGTGCGTGTTCCTATGAAGCTGCACGGTACCTGTGCCCTGTTTGCCTCTGCGGCTTTGCGCTTGTTTGCTTCTGTGCTTCTGTGCCTTTGCCTGCCTGTTCGTGTGCCCCTGTGTTTGTTTGCTTGTTTGACTCTGCGCCCTTATGCTTCTGCGCTTCTCCTTCCGCATCTGTTTCTGCGCGCCTTTTTGCTTATATTGTTGTTTTGTGCGTGCGCAGCATGCCGCCTGTGTGTGCCTGTGTGCGCTTGCGCATCTTGCCTTGAGGGCAAAGATGGAGTTGGAATCGCCGCGGCCAGCGCCAGCTTTGCTGGCGACGGAGCCAGAGACGCTGGGCCGGCAACACAGTTGGTTCCCACCTACAGCCTCCAGCCTTTTGCTTTCCAGCTTTTGGGTGTCAGGCCACAGGTCAAGCAGGCGTTCGATTTATCAAAGTATGGCGCACATGAATCAGCAGGGGTTGTTGAAGCTTGCAACTCGCAACCTGTCTCACTCTCAAACTGAGAACAAGCTGGGCTTGCTCGTTAGGTTTTTCTTCCTGAAGCAACTCGTTGTTTCTTGCTTTTGCTTGCGCCGCCCGAGGACTTCCCCGGCTGGTGGCAGATCAGAAGCAGAAGAGGCTCTAGAAGAACTTCGGCGATCAAAGAAGCAGACCGCTGCCAAAACCAAGACAAAGCCAACGTCCAAGATCAGCACCGTGCCCAAGGCAATCAAGGACGAGCCCTCTAACCCAGAGGAAACGACAAACCAAGCCCCAGCCCCGTCAACTGAGACTTCCTTGCCAAAGCTGCCAGCCCCAAACGCCACCTCCGACGCAGAGGACCCGGACCCTGAGGCTGAGACGGTCGCAGCTGACGCAAATGCCATAGCCGAGCAAGCCACAACCCCTGCAGCCGAGCAGCCGGCCGGAGGAGTCACAGCAGCAGAAGCCACGCCTACGACCACCAGCCACCCGCCTACTCTTCAACCATGCAAGGCCGAGATGAGTGCAGGCCAACTTGCGCAACTCCCCGTCAACGAGTTCTTGGACGCTCTTCATCTTGGGCCAGGCGGCCCTCTCGTCATTGACGATTCAGATGATGAGCCGATGGGCCTTGCTGAGAATCCCAAGCCCCAGCTGCAGCCGCAGCTGGGGAAAACGCCAAAAACAAAGGCATCGGCGGCATCCTCGTCGCCGAAGTCTCAGCCCCCCAAGCAGGCGAAGATGGCCAAGGCAGCTGCGGGGCCGAAGGCCAAGGCGAAGCCAAAGCCCAAAACCGCAACCAAGCAGACCACAAACCGCACTGCGCGGAAGCGGCGGGCTACTCCTTGATGCCTTGTTTGTTGATCAGCTGACCCGATTCGAAATTCAATCTTTAGCCTCTGCGGCACCAAGCCCGCAATGCGGATTGAGGTTGATGTCACGCATTGTAGGCACAGCCGTTGGCCAGGCAGGAAAATGCTGCAGCGCAGCACGCATCTTGGGGGCGATTTGCAAGTTGGATGGGTGTCAGTCAAAGTTTGAGTGAGTCAGTGGCGCCCAGCAGTCGTTTGCTTTTGGGGTTCAGTGTGTTCTGGGCGGCCATGCTTGACGTCTACAATTGTAATTTTGGGGTAGCCCCCCCCCCCCACAACGCTTCGCAGTGACCGTGCTTCTAAATACTCATGTTACATGGTCTCGCAACGGCGCCAATGCCCAAGTGCTTCTGCTTCGTGTTTTAGGAGACCTGGCTTGTTGGACCTGTTCATGCCTTGCGCGCCTGAAGCACGATGCGTAAACTGCACCATGAAGGTTCACGCGCATGGTTTTGCGCGAAGCTGCCCTGTACGAAACAAACGGCTTTTGGGGTGCATTTTTGGAAGAAGCACAACAAAAATCCACAATGAATCGGGTGGTCTTGCAAACACTGCAGAGTCTTGAGTCTTGCGTGTGCTTATTGGCTCAGCAAGTTCTTAATCCCTAAGCACACTTGGAAACGTTGCGTCCATTACTCAAACCATGTTGGGTGGGGCTGGAGCTCACCACAAAAACTCTAGGCCACGCATTGGCAACATTCTAGGGCAGCCATTGATCTGGTTTAGCCTGTTGCGGTTCTTCACGTTGCTTCTTGCCCAAAAAGCTGCAACCTGGCCAAGTGATGTGTCAACTTCATTGCGCGTGTGCGCCAGCGAAACCGCATTTGGCCACCCTGCCTCCCCCGTGCTTTAAGATAACTCACGGGATTCCATAGTGTGGATGTGCACCGCCTGCATTTTGCCAAGGGAAACATGTGTTTTGAACATTTTACAACGTTTGTGGGACTTGAGGGCTGGCCAGGATGGATGATTCTCACAAAAAAACGTCTGGAGATCCTCAATCTTCAATGCAGGTCGGAAAACCTTAAAGAGTCTAGCAAAACAGTCAAGCATTTTGGGGGCCAGGATTGAGGATGTTCTAAAGCGATGTCTGTGGAATCTTGAATAGTTGGCCTTCGATCCCGGGCAACATGATCTGAGTGAATGCTGAAAACACCGTGTTTTTTTACAGCATGGTTTGCCAAGAATATGAGCCCCCTTTTTTGACATCAAGCACACTCTTTTGGTACTAACAATATTTTTAGTATTAGCGTGGATTTTTCTCGACAGTTTCCAATTTGTCCTGTCATTAGTCTCGGACACGGGGGGGGGATTGGGCCGAAAAGCGTCTGTGACGCACACGAGACGTTCTTTCTAGCATTCGCGTGGGTGCCCAGGCGTGAATGTCCGAAAAGCACCCCCAACGGAAGCCAAAAGAGAATGCAGGCAGGCAATGTACTCCGACTGCGCAAACACCACAGTTTGAAGGGTCATGAGTCATGAGTTTGTTTGTGGGGGGGTGCATTTTGTTTTCATTCTTTTGGGGGTAGTATCCATCTCATTTGGCAGAGGGCCAACAAAAACAGGCCTCTGAGCGCCTTAACATGCGGTACTCGGCTTGAGGTGGCAAAGCTGTCAGGAGAGGCGGGGAGATATGGATGTTGGCAGAGCGTAGAGCGTTGTAGGGAATTGATTGCAGGAGGAAGCTCTAGGTGAGCAGAGCAGAGCAGTTGCACCACCATTCTAATGCTTCCCACAGCAACGAAAGCCCAGACCCGCAATGCTTGCAAGCAAGGCAGAATCGCAGTGAAGCCTATGATAAAGGGGCACCAGACGTCCGTACGTATTGGACGCTGCAGGCTGAATGCTGTCAACTTTTGCTTGCAGCAACGTGCAATGAGGCAAGAGCTCTCGAAGCTTGGCGGCAGAACAAGTTGAGGGGCGGTGTTAGGATTGGGAGGTGGCCTTCAGAAGTTGAGCATCCGCGGCGTGGCGGAGAGCTCTCGAAGCTTGGTGGAACGGGTTGCAGAGCGGTGTCAGGGCTGGGAGTGGGCTTCAAAAGCTGGGCGTCAGTGGCGGAGAGCTTTCCAAGCTTGACGGAAGAATGGGTTGAGGAGCGGCAGGGCCAGGAGTTGGGCTTCAAAACCTGGGCATCAGTGGCGGAGAGCTCTCAAAGCTTGGCGGTGGTTGAGGAGCGGTGGTGCAACACTCAGGGTATACAGGGGAAGGGGCAAGCCTTTCGTAAAAACGGTTCGTAGCCGAACACGAAGCGACTGCTAGAAGAAGGGCAAGCAGCAGTGCTCTGTGCTGGAAGTAATTAGGGCAAGGCAGTTACTTGAAGAAAGCGCAAAGTTCGAGCGCAACCAAGGACAGCAAATGCCAGGCGTGGGCTAGACGCGCTACTCGTCTGCGACAGGTACTGCAGCAGCGCATGCAGCACATCACTTTGCAGGCTGTTGCTTGATCGACTCTCTCCGGATACAAGGTGAAATATGAGAAGCGCAGCCCCTTTTTCGCCATCAAGCACGGAAACAGCTTCTGCGGCAAAATATGTTCTGAACAGCGTTGCAAATGTCGCAGAGCGAGAACGCGCATCTAAGGAGAAGCGTGGAGCGTGTGTCGCCGGACACGATTCTAACCTCCACTGCGGCATTTCTTCTTTTTTCCAGCGCCACCTCGTGGCTTTCCGCCAGTGCTCCAATGCTGCAGGTGAGATGGAAGTGAACTCTGGCAAGCAGACGCATAGCTGGGAGGCTGCGTTTGTTCAGCGAGGTGTAGCAGAGGAAGAACAGCGTTGGTGGCAGATCCGCGTAGAGGCTGTGTTCCAATTCATGCCACTCGCGCCAAACGCACTTGCTGTTGAGTCGGCGTGCAGTGACTGCGAGCGCGGCGCGCACTTTTGCTTGACCCAACCGTCGACAGGTTGGTTGGAGGCGGTTACTTGGTTTGGGGGGCCGGGGTAAGGATTGGGCGGGTGGTTGGTTGGGGGGTGTGGGGTTGCTCACCTTCTGAGTCGCTCGGTTTGCTTTTGGCCAACCCAGTCAGCGGGGAGGTGCGCGGGGCAGACTGGCCAGCAAAGGGCGGCAGGATGTGGATCTGTGCACTGGCGCCGCTTGCCCACGCTGGGAAGTGCCACGGCAACTGCCGCCGTGAGCCCTGGTCGTTACGGCTTTGGGCAAGCTGAGTCTTGGCTTGCCAGTCGACGCAGCACACAATGACGCGCAGTCGATCGAGGTTCTGAATGCGCACGTGGCTGACGCGGGCCAGGCTTTAGTGCCATGGCCAGCCACAGCCGCAGAGGGAAATGGCAAGTAGCACGCACTTGCATACAGAGTGGTTTTCAGTGCGGGTTTTCAGTGCGGGTCAAGAGTCGTCCGCTAATCAGCTGAACATCGAAGATTGCTTGGTTGCCAGCGTCGACGAGTTGCTGGAGGAGGAAAATCACTGCCGGTCAAGAAGGTTTGGTGGCACTGCTGCCGCCGTGACAAGCAAGACTGCGCCGTGGGAGTACTTGCTGCTCGGCCCAATTTGACAACTGTCTAAGTCGAACAGTTAGACCTGCGTAGTTTTTCCCTTGCTGACGCCGCAAGCTGTGCACGGTTAGGTTTATGTTCATTTGGGTGGCACTACTCAGATTTCGGCTCACTGTCAGTTTTCTTGGCCAATTCCAGGGGCATTGACTCATGCCTCGCTATACGCACCATAAAATTTGTAGTTCTCAGCTCAGTCGAGATGGCTGCGTGTATGGGCTTGGAGCATGTGGCCAGATGGTAAAAACTATGGTTTTTGATTTCAAATAAACTACACTTGTCTGTTCTTGGTTTGGTTCAAAAACATATGGAGTTAGAGAAGGACAATACCCCTTATGCATTTTCTCTTGATTCCAGTTTAATTGGCCATGACAATAGCCGTGTTCTCCAAGTGACTGTTGAAACTCGCAAGAAACTGCAACCGGTTGAAGTTGAATTTTGCTTGAACTCGAAGTTATTCTAAGTCTCATATTCTTCCTATGCTTCAATAGTTGTTCTTGACTGTGCTTGAATCGTATTAGACAAGTAACGCACAACTGAGATAGCTGCTTTGCAAGTTTGATTAAAATACACTTAGTTGAATTGTATGTGTAAAATCGAACTAACACGAAAATGCAACTGCGCAAGGACATGAAGCGCTTGTATGTTTGATTTGGCTGTCAGTTGCAAGTAGAGTTGGGTTCCTTTCCCCCAAGTGGATCAGCTGTTCCAGGCACGATGAAGCTGCCAAAGCATGCTTCGCCGTACTACTCTTGTGCTGAAAGTTGTGCCTTTTGAGCTGGGGCTGCCAAAGTGCACTTCGCAGACTGTGACTTCAAGCCAACTTCGCAGTCGAGCTGTTTAACTAACAGCTCCTTGTGAACATTGAGCTTAACTTCTGCTTGGTTTGGCTTTGCATGGAGTTGCACGTCCTGTCAGCTCAGTTCAGAGTCCGAGTTCTGGACGAAACCTGACTCGTATTTCAATTGGGGAGGTCGCATATATATATATATATGTTGGTATACACGTGTACACGTGCATTCACTATAATACACCGGCAATTCGTACAATTAAGTATGTATGCGAGTTGCGTGTGTACATATTTACATTTCGGTGTATATAGTCTGTTGTGGCCTAGTGAAGCCCGGTGTTCATACTGTCAAAGGTGCTTCGAGCAAGTAGCACCGTAGTACTATGTCCGTGTAACGAGTTACAAGCTTTTAACAAAAACGTAGAGCGACACAGAAACACACTGGGGGGAAGGACTTGCCCTGAGCAGAAACTATTGTCAAGCATTGATCTAGATGAGTTTGAGCTCCACGCTGGTGACTGAAAGCTTGCTGCCATCCAAACCCGCGCATATGAATATATATATATATATATATTTGAGTTTGGCTTTGGGAGACATCAGGCACCTGTATAGTTCTGCTGGTCCGAAGAATTTGTTTCAGTGCAAGGCTTGGCGAAACTTTGGTTGAGAAGATTTGTAGGCTGGAACTGCCAAAAGCCAACTTCAGCGACATCCCAAGCATACCTGGGGCATAGGAGGCTTTCCGATTTATTTCTGGAGCGGGGATCTGTATGTGATTGCAAAGGAAGCAAGGCACGAGCACGAGCATTTGGGAGAACTTGTTTGTTTTTCTGCAAAGCAAACCGCAGCACTGTGGAAGAAGAAACTAGCCATGGCTTTTGCAATCCTGGTGAGAAGGCGTGTGCATGTACAGGATTTACACATTTACGTTGCATGCAATGCAGCATTTTGCTGTCTTTCATCCCTGTTGCAGGCTACCCCTCCGACGACGATTGACGCACATTGTCGAACGTGAGCCGCGGCCGATCTGGGCGACTTGGTAGGGTACTCTGTCACAATCTGAACAGGATTCAATGACTAGGAAGCACCCAAAGTCGGGGCTTGCCTCTTACAAGAGGTAGTAGATGCCGGGGGCCTTGTTGGGATGTGTCCGCGATAGTATTTGTTTGTCTCCGACAAATGCCCCAAGTGCATGTGCTCTAGTCAGAGGTCTTTTGCGAGGCCTGCGAAAAGACGGCACTTCAGACACCCTTACATTGATATAGTTGCAGCTGATGGTGCCAACTGTTTCTGCAGACATGGTGCCTGATCTGATCTGGAAGGGGCCTTGTAGTGGTTTCCATGTGGGGTGGGCGGGTGCAAGACATGCCTTCAGAGCGACCGCAGCCACGTGACGGGTCCCACACTTCACCGAGCTCCCCCAAAAACACCGTCCGCGGCGGCCATGGGTTCTGGTTCCTCCACTGCCAGCAGCGAGGTTGCAGGACCAGCCCAACTCGAGGAGAGGGGTCCTTACCTCATGGACCCCAAAAAGGGGGGGGGATGGGGGCGATGGGGGGGCTATCAACGGAAGAAAAAAAAGGCGTTGTGAAGGGATTCTCCGTTGCCTATCCGAGGCGTATCCAGAAAAATTGCCTCATAGCCTCCCTGGCGTATCTTCGCACGGGTCGGGTGATTTGGGGTGCTGAGAATCTCGAGGGACTCGGATCTGGTTCCAGGACAAGTACTACCCGGCCTGGATCAAGGAGGCGGAGAACCTGAAGGCGGGGCTGTGACTCTCCCTGACTCAAAGGGTTTTGGAAGAACCCACGTGAACCACAATCAAAGCCCGGGGTAGAAGAAGGGACGACATGTCCAAGGTGGTGTTTCAAGGAAAAGAGGGGTTCCTCCGAGAAGTGAATATGTGCTCCTCTAAAATGGGAAGCCCCCGATGATCAACCAGACTGTAATAATCCTGGGTCAAAATTCAAGGGACGCCAAGAGCATAAGAGTTGATTCTCCATTCGTTTCAGGCAATTTCATAAGATAAGGGACCCTGAAAAGGACTGGGGATGAGGTGCAACGTGTTATGAGTTGGCGAACATGGTGGTCTAAGCCACATTTAAGAAACAAATCAACCAGTGCACGTCCCCTGTTTTTCTTGGGATGGTCCCATGGCACCCGGGTGCTTTTTGTTTGCCTCTTTCCGTTGGCAGGAACATGAAGGTTGTTTTTGCCTTTGCCCCCAAGAGAGTGCCTTGGATGATGTTTTGGGGCCAGCCGGCCCCTTTTTTTGCTCACAACTCAACTTATTTTGTTTCGGTGGGTGGCACAGCCCGACCTTATTTGGCCGTGGGTCAAAACCAATGGCACCATTTTGGAGTAGGTGCACCACCCATTTTAGTGGGGATCGGGATGTTCACTGGGGGTACGGGGTTTTGACCCATGGCCAGTGTTTTTGCCGGGAATCTCTTTTTGTTTAGGGTGTCTCTCTTTCTGCGCGTGGTTTCCAGTTGCACCCCGCAACTGTTTCCCGTGTCCAAACTCCCCTTACCAAAAAGGCGTCGAGTCGGCAAGCCCCTTCCCTCCCTACCTCAACCCTCAACACTCCATCGGTCGCGGACGACCATTTTTTTTTCAGGACCTCACAGGCCAAGTGGCGCTCATCACCGGGGTCTCCACCTCCTCCGGGCTCGGCTTCTTCGTGGCCAAGGCCCTCGCCTCCAAGGCAAAGCGGCTGGGGTCGGCGGGGCCGGGATGGGTGAGTTGCCATGGCCAGGGCCGGCGCGTCTTTTTTTGTTTTGTTTCTAGGTCCCCCAGCAATTGGTGCCCTTTCTCACCCCCTTTTTTGGTTGGGAGGGTTCGGGACCCTACTGAAATAGACTACAGAAAAAGTTGGTACCCTTGTTCTGACCTCTCTACTGGAGGACCTAGTTTTGGTACCCTACGAAAATGCCCGGGTTTTTTTGTTGCCCGTCTTGTTTTGTTGGACACCAAAGACAAAATTGGCGGAGATCTTCACCATTGCCCGTCTTTTTTGTTGGACGACAAAAATGGACTCTTCGGCTGTACTCTTGGCTTGTTGTGTGTTTGTTGTGATTTAATGATTTGTTTGCATGTTTTTGGGGCGAGGCAACTCTGCTGGAATTTGGACTGCTCGGGACGAGGGGCTTAAAAAGGGGTAAATGAACAAAGTGGACATGTAGTGAATCCAATCAGTGAGATCTTTTGGAAAGCGTCCTGTGCGTGGTTGAGAACACGGTGACATCTGTATATGTGACGGTTCCCAAGGTGCCTCTTTTTTGGGATCCGACCATGGCCGTTAACCACACAAGTTGGCACCACCAGGCTTGGACGTCCGTATTGGCCTCTTGGTTTCCGTGACTTTCCAAGTATTTCCTATTGTCCCTCGAGATTTTTGCGCGATCTGCGAAACATCACCCCCTATTAAAGCCTATGTGCAGTGATAATTCGAGGGGTAATTTCCCTATAGGGTGTCATCCCAGATTTTCAGCGCCAACTTTCCATACGTGACCTTGGGTCGAATAGGACCCCGGTTTGTGCAAGTCGTTCTTCAAATTGAGCATTTGCTGTTTGGCTGTTAAAGAAAGACACCCATGTGACACACGTGGCTTGCCGGTGCAGCAAAGACGAGTTCGTCTCGAAATGAACTCATTTTCTTGGGATGGTTCGAGCCAAAAGGGAGCCCAACTGTTCGGGCCAGGCCAGTTTATCTGTAGGAAAGCCCAACATCGCAACGACGTGCATTTGTCTCAATCAGGTTTTCCGATTTCTAGCAGCTTTGCAGATGGCCATACTTCCCTCAAAATCACTGAATAGCCATGCTTAACCAAGGAAGACCAGTGGAGAGTTGGCAGGCGACAGGCTTCAGAAAGTATGTTCCGGTAAACATTGCACGCCAAAACTGAGGAGGATCACTTACATTAAGCAACTCACTCCCTGCTGGACTTTATACTTTTTGGGCTTGCAGTATTTTTCAGTAGCAAACAAGCAGTTTGGGTAGTTTCCTTGGGCAATCAACTCGATCGGAAGTCAACCAACTAAAATGTCATGCTTAAGATGACGCGCAAGCCGCTGATGATTTAGGAAGCCCCCTCAGGCTGCTGACCAGACCCGGGCACCTTCACGCGGTTTTCGTAGCAAGAGATACATTGCCAAAGGTAGAGTGGACACGTGGGTGAGGTGAGGTCATTTGCGGGAAAGACACGCCAAGCTGCATCCCCAAGTTGTTTGAGCTTTCAGGTCCGGGCTCACGAGCACGGCCACCCTCCAAATTTCGTGCACGGGTCCCGGGGCGGAACTCCCCCCCTCCCACGTGGGTCGGGTCCCGGGGCGAGAAAGGGCCCTTCGGGCCCTCCAGGGCGCGCAGTGCGTGCTCACGGTGCGGAACCCCGAGAAGGGCCAAGGCGTGAAGGACGAGCTGGAGGCGCGGCCGCGTTGTTTTTTTTTTTTCCTTGAGCGTTTCAGCCGCATAGGTGCTTCCCTGTTTGGTTTGGTTTGGTTTTAAAAAACAAACACAAAGAGGAAACAACGGTGGGGCGATTCCTGGTTCACCTGGTGGTTCACTCATCTACCAGGGAAATCCAAAGCGATTTTCCAGAAAGGACACCTAGGCCCTTCCCTTGCTTGAAGGCCAAGCCTTAGCTTAAACCAGGAAGGTTCAGACCACGGTTGTTAAAGCCACATCTGTTTTTCTCCGTTTTTTCCAAGCTGGGTTCCTGGCATATGGTTGCACAAGCAACTCTTGCCCAATTGCTCTCGTGACGCGAAACGGGCCCTTCGAGGTTTTGAAGTTGATTTATTGGTACGGATCCAGGTGCTGCAGAACGAAGTGACGGGTTTCCCTATATGGCCAGACATTTTAATGACGAACCAACTCCATGGACATAAATCCGCACCGAATTGGTGTCCAATATTTCGGGTCCTTTATCACAATTCACACCCGTATGCTTCCCGTGCTGTGACTCAATTGCACGTCTCCATGTCCTCACGATGAAACAGCGCGGCTGGGGACTCCAAGGCATAGGTGCCCTTACAGCAAAAAGGGTACCCTTATTCTAACCCCTCTACTGGAGACTCTAGAGAATGGCACTGGTTTAGATCGGTTTATTCCATTTACGAGGGCCAGCTATTTTTTCCCAAAAGGCCACCTATGCTCCAAGGTAACTTCCGGGAGTCTTGTTTGGTCCGCCGTGAATTTCCCCTGAAAGGACCCCGACTCACCAACCAGCTTAGTGTGTAGCCAGACTTGGCGAAGCTTCAAGGGCCCTTAACAGCCCTTTGGGTGTCCTTCCTTTTCCCTGCCAAGCCTTCCTGCGGGGGGGGGGGTAAGTGGCAAATCATGTTAGTACATTTCTATGAGCTTCTAGGGGAAACCTCAAAATGGGGCCCGGTGGGGCACGGTATCTTTGTTCAAACCAGGCCCGAAAGAGGATGCCCACCACAAAGGCAAGCTCAGTCAAAGCCGATTGGCGCAGGCCAAGCTGAAAGAGGAGGGCATCACCGCCAAGCCGGTCGTCGTCATGAAGCTTATCCCAGCCAGGGGAGCCCAAAATTTTAAAAAACCCGAACACGGGCTCCTCTCTTTAGAATGCCGGGCACCCCGAAAGAAGGCCGGCATCTCCTTTGGTCTCTCTTGAGCACCGCCTGGGTCGAGGTGTGGGCCCTTTGAAACAGGCCGGCTGAGCGCTTCGACAGGAGGAGTTCTGAGAGAACGCCCTCCAAGTTGGGAGGCCTTTGGTTTTTGGGCTTTGTTTAAAGGGAGACCAAAAAGGAAACTCCCCTTCTAAGCATCACCCCGCCAAAAGGCAAGTCGCTATCAGTTGGCCCGATAGGTGATATTTCAATCCGCCTTTAAGCGCAATATGGGTGACTTTGCACTATGAGGAGTCACCAAAGTGGTTTGTTTCCTCTTGCCTTCCCTTTGAAAGTCTCCAAAAGGGGGCTCCAATCAGGCCCTCACATGGGTGTTTCTCAAACATAGGGGACCCCTAAAAGGGCTTGCTTCTTTTGGGCACCCCAATAAAATCCCTGCCGTTCGGGGTCCCGTCTTAGGAAGATGGACAACTGCGACTTCGCGAGCGTGCGCAGCTTCACTGACGAGTTCCAGAAGCAGTTCGATCGCCTGGACATCGTGGTGAACAATGCCGGAGTCATGGGTCTGGACGCGCAGATGACCAAGGATGCTCGGGGAACGAAGCATTACCCTCCCACCAACTACCGTGGAAGTGCCCAACCCCCCTTTCCAAGGAAAAGTAGTCTTTTGACAGGGGTCTGTGCAGCTCAATGTTAGTCGGGGGGAGGGTCAATACAAGATTCATACTAGGTTGTTGGCTCGTAAATAGAGCAAATTGCAAATGTACTGGCTTGTTCTGGTTCAACTGTAGGATTTTGGAATTTGCACTGGGACGTTTTTGGGGAGATGGTCTTGGAGATCCCGTTGAGGCAAATGGATGCTTGGATGCTCGGTGAACTCTCCAAGCTAGTCATACTGGGCTGTTGGTGCATATTCAGAAGCCGAGAAAATTCCTGATAGCCTATTGTTAGTTGATCTGAGCAAGGCGCGGATGTTCATGCCTGGTCAGGAACAGTAGGTGGTTTTTATCATGACAAAAGCTGGGGTGACAGAATTTAATTCCCCTTGTAGCCACGGTTAGAACCGACAACCTAAACTCTGGTTCCAAGTTGGTTCACGAGCGAATCCACCGATCCACTAAAACGAGCCGCTAATGCACAGGATGAAAGTTGCTTGGGGATTGCTGGTTTCCGGTTTGTGAATTCTAACGATTTTCCCTGGAAGATGCTCTGAAGTCTGCACAGTGACAAAAAATGTTCCTTTCGGTTTCCCTTTCAATCCACCCCCAAGATAAGGTTTCCCTTTCCCTAAAGAAAGGCACCCAAACATATGTTTTTGCGAGGATGGTTTCGACATCCAGATCCAGACGAATCACCTGAGCCACTTCCTGATGACAGCTCGGCTATGGCCCTTGATGACGCTTCCCTTCGCAGAATGCGGGATTGTTTGCTTTTGGGGGACCTCCCTGTGTGGTTGCTTTCAAATGGACACCAATAGTTGTTTGTATGTCCGTTTGCCTGCGTGTCTTTCTGACTGGCTGTTTGCTTTTTTGTTTATGCCCTTCTCTCTTAGTTTCTTTGTTTCTTTGTTTCTTTGCTTGTTGGTTTGCCTCTTTGTTTGTGTGGTTGTTTGTCTTGATCTCAGTTTTGATCCTGGTCGTTGTCTTTATCTGTCGCTGCATGTCTCTGTCTGTTTGTCTGCTCTGCCAGTCAGTCTGTTTGCCTGCCTGTCTGCCTTCCTGTCTGCCTTTCTGTTGCCTTTCTGTTTGCCTGTTTGTATGTCTGTTTGTCTCTGTCTGGCTGTTTGTCCGTCTGTCTATCGGTCCGTTTCTCGCAATCTGTTTATCTGGTCATTTGTTTGTCTGGAACCCTAAACCCTAAACCCTCCGTCCGTCTGTTTGTCTGTCTGCTTCTCCCACTTGATTGGTGCTTTGAATGTGGGTTGCTTCGTTGAACGAAGAGCAAGATAGTCGGGTTCATGTGTTTTTCAAGTTTTCCCACAACGTGATTTCTCCATTCGTCCGATCTTCCCCCTGGTACCCCCTGTTTGAAAGCTTTGTGGAAGCCAACCGCTTGGGGTGGACACTCCTCCCATACTGTGGATGGACAACATCCTGCACCACCCAAGAAACCATAGGAAACCTATGTTGGTTGATATTTACATGGGAATCATACCATTCCAGGGTTTCTTAGGTTGTGCAGGATTTTGTCCATCCACAGTATGTTTGAGAGAACGCGTCATGTCTTGCCTTCGAAGCATCAACAGACAAGGGTGGGAATTGTGGTTCCCAGGACCCAAACATCCATCTTGCCTGCGAAAAAGGATACGGCCCAAAAGTTGTTTGAGATCAGCCAGATGCCTACCCAGTGACAGCCAGAAAGAAATACCGTTTTAGGCTTCCCCCGTGTTTTGGGCGGCTCGGAATGCCATGATCTATGCAGGTATGACCTTTAGGCAGAGATATTGTTGGGAATGCCTGCCCAGTAATCAGAAGGAACCTGCCAGGCGCAATTATTATTGAAGCCAACTGCATGAGTTTCTACCAGCAGATCGGACAAGCACCCGCCAAAACAAAGGTTTTCTTCTAGGAGTTTAGCGGGTTTCTTGGAAATTCGTACCACAATTAGGTTTGGATTTTTTGAGGGTATCCCTTTTCGACGTCCTTTTTTTGGTGAAACCAATAGGACACCTAGTTTTGAGACACCGGTTCATTCCTGTTTCTACAGGACAGTGGTGGAAACGGCCCCCCAAACACCTCCTAGGTCGCATGTTGAGACACGCCTCCGGGGTAATCAACTACGTCTCTGCAAAAAATAGAGCCTACCTTATTCCTAGGGGATGATTCCCCATTCTTTTCAACCATCGTTCTTTCCAAAATCCGGCCGGTTTCCCTGGGTTTCCGGAGGTTTTGTAGAAAGAAGGATCTCTGGAAAGAATGGAATTGGAAGGTACCCCTAGATTATTCAGAAAACCACTCCTGAGTTGAAGACTACCTTGCAAGCAATCGAACCGACCTCGCGAACCACTCCTGGGTTTAAGTCTACGTCACTAAGTGCATTCCCCTGTAATCCTCAAGCCCATTCTTATGATGTTCCAAAAAACTGATTCCAAAAGGTAGATCTTGTTGTTGCTACAACTGTAAACTGGCTTTGCCTTTCGGCCCTCTTTTTGGGGGAACGGGAAAAAACGGACTGCTTTAAAGGGGGCTTCCCCACTAGGCAACACAAGCTCCAACTGCAACACGGCATTTCCCCTTCAATAGTTGATCAGTTTACTGCCACTTTCGGAGGTTCCGAAATGAGACGTGGCTCGGAACCCCTGACTGTTCCGCGATCCATCGAACTTCATTTGCTCAAGAATGTTGATTTTCCCGTGTTGGCTTTAAATGGAAGCCAGCACTGGAGATGTTTGTCAGTTTCTCCAGGTGGCTTAAGCAACTGATGGGTCAAAACTAAACCACCAGAACATGGACCGCAGGCTTTCGTCCACTCCAGAATGGTGGTTTTACCGATCGGGCCAGCCATTTTGGGGGTCCCCAACGATTTTCGGACCGCCGCCAACACCCAAATGGAAGCCGATCCCCCCCCTCACAAAAATATTGGTGCGGTTTTACTCCAAGGTAATCATTTCAATGGCCATGAACTTAAACAAGGAACCCCCTGGCAAGTGGTTGGTGGACATAATCCCCCCAATGATGTCCACCGGTTCGGGTCCCGAGTTTTTGACTTCATGCCCAAATGGTTTCGTTTCCGCTCGCCGACCCTCCTCATAAGGCTCCGATTTTCATCTTCTTTATGAGGTTCCCGAAAAAAGCCTCCTATTATAAGCATCCTTTTCCGTATAAGGCTTTCCTTTTTTTTAGCTTCTTCTATGCCTCCTGCGGCTTCCGTCTCAGGAAGGCCACGGCGGAGAAGTACGGCTCCGCGGCCATCTCGCAGGTCTCCTCCGGCGCGGGGGAGAAGGGCGGCCCCACGCGCCTCGGATCGGAGGGTTTGGGAGGGGGGTGGGGGTTGGGTTTTTTTTTGGGGGGGTGTTGGGTTGGGGGTTGGGCTTGGGGGGCGGTGTGTTTTTGGTTTTGTTTTTGGGATCCTTCTCTTGTTTTTTTGCTTAGGGGATGGGTTTGTAGGGGTCGAAATGTCGATTTTGACGTATCATTGTTTGATTGGCGGGGGTTCTGATTGGTGGGCTTGTCTTGTTACTAATCTCTTCCCCCTATTAATAAATACGGCCCCCCCTATTATAAATAAATCCACCCAAATATATATATATATATATATATATATATATTTTTAATTGGGGTTTTTGGGGTTTGGTTTGTTTTTTGCTTTTCCAACAATGTGAGGGTTCGCATAGGATTTGGAGGAAATGGATTGAATTGTAAGGTCCGCGAGTAAGCGGTTTAATAAGGAAATTTGATGTATCAGTCTATTTGTTTACCAGTTTACTGGTTGTTTGTTTGCAGCCAGGCAGGTTAATTAGCCAGCATGTACGGGAGAGAGACAGTCGCAGCTAGACAGCTTTTGGGGACATGTTTTCTTTTAATTAGCCAGCTAGCACGCGAAACAAAAAGAGGTGAGAGAGTCAGGGAGTCAGGGACAACCAGGGACAACCTTTTGGGGAGAGAGTCAGGGACAACCTTTTGGGGAACCCACCAAAAGGACCCAACCTTTGGGGGAAGCCAGCTTTTGGGGAAGCAACCTTCTAAGGAATTCATCTTTTGAGGAACCCACCTTTTTAAAAGTGGGGCTGGAAGCTTGCTAAAAGTGCCCCCTGATAAGGATTCCAAGACTTTAGTATTGGTTTAGTATTGGCGCAATGGAAAATGAATTGTGCGGAGTGGAAGTCTGGTCTCGGGCCCCGGATTTGCATTTATTATTAATGGGGGTCATTCATTAATTGGGGGAGGAGATTACCAACGCACAAAAAGACGTTTTTTTCGTTTTATTGGGTTCCCCGGACTTTCCTGGGTTTGTCTTGTGAGCCAAAGGAACATCGTTTTTTTTGGGGGGGTCCAAGTCCCTGCACGTGCCCGTAACCCAAGCGAACAGGACCACATGTTTTTTTCTTCGGGGCTCTTGAAAACTCGCCCTTGGCAACCAGCGAGCCAGCGTCCAGTGCCTTAGAGAAAACTATCGCCAAACCCTTGTACCTGGAAAAAGCTGCCAAGGGCCCTTGAGTAAGTTGGGTCCCCCAAAGGAGATTGCTCTAAGAAAGAGCCGGTCTGCTTTTGCCCGCGTGAAACTCTCGAGAGAAAAACGCCCGTGCAAGACCAAGCACTTCCAATCAAACCCCAGGTGAAGCTGGGCGCACACCATGACGCTGACCAAAGCTTTCTTCAGCACATGGATGTGTCTCAAGATCCGGGGCTCAATTCCTTTGGGCGTCCCTTTGAAACCAGCGGGTCCCGCAAAAGGGCCGGGGGACGTTCCGTTCCACGATCTGGCAGCCCAGTCAGCCAAGTTCCACGATCCAGGCATCGGAAGCCAGCGTGCGCACTCCTGGCTTGATGGGGATATACTCGCAACAAGCGAAGGCCATGGCCATATCAAGGGATCAGGACACAGACATGTACCATGGCCAGATCGTATTTATCATATATTTGTCAGGAAACCCGAAAAAACATATTATGATACTGTGGATGGACGAAATCCTACACCACTTTGCAACCATGGTTGAAACCATTGTGGGGAATCGTATCATTCCGAATGGGTTTCTTAGATGCTGCGAGAAACGGATTTCGTCCATCCACAGCAGTTTGTACGCAGGTGATAGTCTTTGGTTCCATTTACCGAGGTGCCATTTTGGGTACCTATTTTTGAGTTATAGTTATATTATGATGGCTTGTAACGTTTGTCGGAGAGCTGGGGCTGAGGATTGACACCGCGAACTTGAACAACCCGCATCCATCCCATGGACTGCTGCTATACGCGGCCCCCTATGTCCTGGGAGGCGCTTGTGCTTGCCGCATCATACTCTTCGAGAAATTCCCGCCAGGAAATTACCTGGAGTCTCCATGACCCTTAAACAATGGGTCCATGACCCCTTTGTTTTGGGTAGGGGCCCCATTTGTAAAGGGTCATGGAGACTCCAGGTACTCAGTTTGTTTGATCGGTTCCAGATCAAGCCTCATTATCGTGGGACCATGTTGCCGTCATTTTCACAGGGTGTAACTCTACATGGAACCCGAAAAGGTTATCTCTTCGCATCCCTTCCCCAAGAAGTTCCGAAACATGGGTGTGTCTTTTTTAGTAGTTCCCCCAAAATGGTGGTGTTCCTTTTGGCTCCCTGGAAAACTACAAAACGACACACCCAAATGGACGGATGCCCTACAAAGTCCCAGCCCGTCCCCTTGTGGGAGACGACCATGGTGACAGGTGTCACCTGGGTAGTTCCTTGCGGGTTCAAGGGACGAGCAACCGAGCAGGGGATGGCCATTTACCCACGAGCAAACAAGCAAGCCGGAGGTGTCCAAAGCCGTACAAGTACCTGGCAGGAGTCTCCATGACCCGAAATAAAAATGGGTCCATGACCCCCCCTTCATTTTGGCTCATGACCCCATTTTTTCAGGGTCAGAAGGAGACTCCAGGTAGATGAGAGATACCTATGTTTGGTTCCCTGCCTGACTTAAGGCTTGAACCTCTGCTTTAAGGTGATCTCGGGTGATGGCAGGCACCACGGCGCACTGGGCCCGCTACGGTCAGAGCAAGCTGGCGAACGTGGTCTTCGCGCAGGAGCTGCAGCGCCGCATCGCAGCCAAGGACCTCAAGGCAGGGCCACGTTTCTTTTTTCAGCGACTTCCCCAAGCAGAGCTCCAGTGGGTTGGCATTCCTTGTGTTTCCTATGTGGGAGTGGGGAGAAAAAACAGGGACCCATACCCATTTGCTTGCAGTTGAGCTCCGTTTATGATCAATGAACAGAAGGTTGCCATTGCTGTGGGCCCTCGTTCCTTTCGTTTTGGAGGAACGGAGGGGATTGATTCCTTTACAGTCACAAAGGGTGGACAGTCACCAAGCTTACAGCCCACCGCCAATTGAGTCACAATCAAAACCCCGGTAAGTGAAAGCTAGTAAGGGACAATCCCAACCTTTCGTAGCTGCGGCCGCCTGCCTTAATCCTTTGCATGGCTCTGGGTCAACCATTTTCCTGCCGGTTTTTAATTTTGACTGAATTGCAGTTTCAGTTGCAGAAGAAGACCCAGTTTCAACCCGTATGGAGTCCACCTCCAACCATGTTTCGTCAGCCCCGCGAGCCGGCCTGGGTAGTGAAGAGTTATGTTGTGACTTCCTGGTCTGGGGGCCATGTCAAAGGGTTTACAGGAACATCCAGAGGACATGGCCCCAAAACACCCTAAAGAACCTGATTTGCTGTAGATGTTCCTGTACCCCAAGCCTTTGACCATGGTAAGGTTGCAAGGGTTGACTCCGCTCTTGCTAGAAGCATGCGTCAAGGAGTTTCGGACCAATCTCTCAGTTGACGGTGTCCATATAGGGGTTCTGCGTGCACCCATGACCCTTAAAAAATGGGGTCATTGCCCAGAATAAAGGGGTCATGGACCCATTTCTATTTCGGGTCATGGAGACTCCAGGTGTGAGTGACTCTGAGAGTGTTTGGTTTTGCGACGAGCAAATGACCCCACTGGCCGGGAGGTGGGAAGATGGCAGAGGGGTTGGAAGGTAAGGTGGTCGGAGGTTCGTGAGGGGAGTGGAGATTGTGGGGGGAGAAGGTCCTACCTTTACCCTGCAAAGCGCAACCAAAGTGCTCTTCAACCACAACCTCCCCCGGCCCCCTGCCCTCCCCTCTCAACCGCCTGCCTTGAACTCAGTGTTCTTTCCAGCTTGCATGTCAAGGTAGGATGTTTCACCGGATGCGAACGGGCTGATTCCCCATTTATGCTCAGCCATCGTTGTGTTCAAACGCCGGCCTTTCACTCAGGACAGGTGTTTGAGGAGTTGTACCTCATGTTCCGGATCCTCTCTCAAGATAGGTCGCTGTTTGCTTCTCATGTAGAATTCGGCTACATTCTTCCAAAAGCGCGGAACTGCCATGATTGGACAGGCGGTAGTTTTCCTTTTTGGACACCGAAAGGGTTGCGCCCTTCTTCCTTTGCTTTGCACATCCGATGTTTGAATTCCCCTAAGGGAAATGCATGTCGGCATTTGGGTCATGTGTCAAGGGGAGACCCCAAAAGTGCCGGTGGTCCTGTTGGTTTCTCTTCAAACCAACCTGAAAAGGTACCTTCAAGAAACCCACACCTCATTTGTTTTGGCTTGCCATTTTACGGTGGGATCATGTGGGAGCCCCTTTTGGGGGCTGAGGATTTTTGCCCAATGGACGATCCCGGAATTTCGCCCCATGGACGGACAACCCCCCCCCCCCACTTCCCCCCCTCCACTCCCCTCCCCCCCCCCACTCCCCTCCCCCCCCCCACTCCCCCCCCGCCCACTCCCCTCCCCTTCCCCCCCCCCCCGGGCTCGCGATCCGCAAACCGTGCAGATCAAGTCCACGTCCGCCCACCCGGGCCTGGCGGCCACGAATCTGCAGATCACCACCCAGAAGGGCGGCGGCATGAAGGCCGAATTTCGCTCGTTCGCGCTCGCGAAGATGGGTATGGGTATGGATGGGTATGGCTATGGGGACAGCTGGTTACAGGTCCCCTGGTTTCCTTCTAACCGATGGGGCAACCCATTTTGGGGTACCCTGATCGTTTTTTTTTTGGTTTGTTCTTTCTTTCTTGTTTCGGTTCGGCGGTGGCATCGGAACGAGCAACGGGGGCCCAAGACGCCATGGGAGAACACCTTGGCCGAAGAAACGAGAAATGCAACAAGACCTTTTTCGTGGGCTTGGCGTTCTTGTTTGACATGGGGTAAGGGCTCACTTCCCAAGTTGCACCTTCGTGCTTCCTTGGCTTGGAACATTTCAGGCGCAAAAACCCAACAGTTTGGGTCACGTTTGGAGTCACTCCCCACTCAGAAAGTGAGGGGCAAACTGACTGGGGCTTCCAGAAGATGTTAAGCTCTAAGCCTCTAAGATGAGATCCAACTTAAAAGCGGCGAGGGATCCCTATTGATTTTTGTCCTCCAAGGACCAACACAAGTTGCCCGACAAAGGCCCTAAGCCTCACATCATGAAACTTAGTCCTTTTCTCTTTGGGACTTATTGTGTCAGGGCAGTAGATTCAATTCTTCCAACCTCTCTGTTTTGACAGATCTTGGTTGTCCCCTTTTTGGACAAACACTTCAATTTGAACCCATTCACCATTGTTGGCAAGTGGTTTGGTGTGTTTAATTTGTTTGGTTCTGTTCATTTTCAGTAGGTAACTCTAAAAAAGTACCGTACCAAGCACGTGTTTTGTGCCAGCCCATACCCGAGTTTTCGTTTCCGCCCCCGCCCCGGCAACGAGAGCGCTCCTTGAAGGACCCGGTTCCCGGTTCCCGCCCAGTCCCGTGCTGGTTTCAGGATGGCGCGGGGTTCCAGAAGGGGGGCCAGAGCTGCGCCGACGGGTCGTTGCCCTTGATCATGTCCGTGGCCCACCCCGCGGCCGTTGGTGGGGGCTACTACGGCCCGGCAGCGGGCCGCACCGGGCCTCCCAAGGAGGCGCCTATTTGGGGGGATTTGGGGGGATTTGGGGGGGAGTGGAGGTGGAAAGACGGCGGCAAACGCCGGCCGGCTTGTTTGGGAAGACGTCGTCAATGGTTTCCGCTGGGAATGCTGGTTTTTTGTGGCAAGACACCCAGGTTGGTGAATGGTTTGTATTTTTTTGGTAGTTGGCACAATGATTTCCACTGGTGGGAACCGCGGATGAAGCTGAACTTATGGTGGATTCAGCAGGGATTGTTTTGGAGAGAACACCCCCTACTATTGATAGAACGGGTTTCTGGGGTCGACTTGACCCCCAAGCCCACCGGCACCCAAGGCAAGGGGAGGTAGCAGCTATATGGTGGTTGGAACCCTGGCTCGTCACGGTTGCCCTTTTTTGAGCTGGCTTTTGTTTGCAGTTGGCACACCTTGGAGGTTGGTTAAGTGGGCAACTAAAGGCAGGTTGCAGTGTGTATTCCTTTGCTTTCCTATCTGGAAAACACACACACACACATCAAGGCTCAAGCTTGTCAAGGCGTCCAAATATGCTGAAATTGTTCACGCGTTCATGCCTTCGTGTTCTTGATGTTTTGTTCTTGACTCATCAGTTGGCGCTCGAATTCTCTAGGTTGCCATCATTGGAATCAAAAGCAAGGTGTGGCCGGCCATGACGGGAAGCCAGGGCAAGTGTTGCCTTTAAAGTCGATTCTTTCTTCCAGCAACCAAGGTGATGTCGCAACTCCAGTTGGGAAGGCACAAACGGCTGCAAAGTCTGGGGAATCGCAGATTTGTTTGCCCCCTTTGCCTTGCCAAGGCAGGGCACGGGAGCAACAAAGTGGGGTGAGACGTAACCGAGGTCGCCCCGCTGGAATAGTAGGTTCCCTATTTTGAGCCAAAGCCCTGTTGGGGATGCCACCTTGGAAGCACAAGATAAAGTGAGAGAGGATTAAGGTTTTTTGTTGGCGCAGTTCCAATGGGGAAGGAATGGTCGTTAAGCCTTTGGTACATATGCCACATATATATACATGAGGAGTTGACAAAAGTGAGTGCACAGGACTTTGGCCTTCCTCGTTGCCAACTCAGATTCAGATGTGCGTGTTTGTTTTTTTGTTTCAATGTGATGCGCAACAGATTTGGGCACAACACTTTCGGGCAACAGAAACTAGAAACTCGCTCTGAGTGAATATATGGGTGTGTTTGTTTGTTTGTGTGCGTGTGTTTCTTTGAGGGTACCCCGCTTTTTGGCGGTTTTACAGGGAAACCCAAAGGAACACCACCACCTTTCTTTTCTTTCTTTAATTCTTTTTTTTGGGGGGGGTGCTGTGTCTAGCTTTACCCTCAACATCTGGTTTCGACACAAGGCAAGAAACGCGTGGCCTTAGCTTTTTAGTAGAGTCGAACTCGGAAACGCGTTTCCAAGACTCATCAGGCAGGTTGCCATGTTGATCTGTCGAGCTTTCTATTCGGAATGGCACATATGAAGTTGTCCAGAAGTGGTGAACCTATGGGTGTGTCTTTTTGAAGGGGAAATCAAGAGGAAAGCCACTTACCGTCCCCTAAAATTGGACGCAAGTAAGCCAGGTGAAGAATGCGAACAGCCTGGCCTACGACGAGAAGCTGGGAAAAGACTTGTGGGAGGCGTCCGAGAAGGCGGTGGGCGAGAAGTTTGAGGTGTAAGCTGCGGCCCAAAGGGAGCACGGCGGTGCGATTTGTTTTATGTAAGCTAGGTCCCCCAGATAGGTGCCCTTTCTTTTACCTTTCTTTTTTGGTGGGGAGGTCTTTTTTGCTACTAAATAGACTACAGAAACAAAGGTTGGTAGCAACTTATTCCAACCTCTCTACTGGAGGACCTAGTGTGAGACCGGCAGGACTCGGAAGTCAATTGGACTTCTCCACTTGCCCTTTTGCATCGTTTCAGGCGCGCTTGCCCTCAGTTCGGACTGGGGGGCACAGAATCCAGGCGACGCCCTCGCAGGTTGGTGCCTAAAGCATCGGCCTGGCGGAAAAAGAAAAGTGGGGGTGCTGAGTTGCCTTCCGGTTCCTTCCCTCGAGCCCCTTTCAGAGAGAAAAAATGATGGCTTCCTTCCAAGGAAGTTCTGTCCGCCTTTCGAGTGTTTGCCTTCCTGACACCTGAGCGTGTTTGGGTCTGTGAAAGCGCCCTTGCGGTTGTGTTCAACGGAAAATGCTGAACGCGCCTTGCCAAAGCCCGTCTGCCTCCCCCCACATGTGGAGGCAACCCCATTGGCTGTGCAACCCCCGCTCGGAGCCTTGAGGGCTTCCTTTCTTCCATCAAGCGCTCTCACCGTCTCAACGCTTGGCGCAAGTTTCGTCATGCCCCGGCTAGCATGTGCGGTTTGTCCTTGTTTAAATGGGGAACTCGATTGAGTTGCGTAGCTCTCCGATTTGTTTGTGCAGAGTGCAAATGGTGAACTCAGAACGGATCAGCCAGGGCCGTACGTGCAGCAGGATGCTTGAAAGCTCAAAAAAGGCATCTGGCATTTCATGAATCTCATCATTGGATTGATCCGTCGCTTGAATCCCAATCCAGCATGGAACATGTTGTATTACGATACAATACTGTGACTAAGCAAATCCTGCGCAGATTAGGTTGTTTACCCCCGACCTCCATCTCAGCTGATGCAGCGATCGGCGTGGATTCTGTCCATCAGATAGGAATTGGTCCTATTTATTTTGAAGTGGTGTTTTGGGAGGAACTTCAAGAGGAAACCACCCACCTGAAGGGGTTCAACTTTTGCGAGACCACCGCAGCTCAACCCACACGTCCGAAGGGCTTGACCATATGCGTCATTGTTAAGCCAGTTTGGATGGGTTTCAGTCGTTTGGATGGGTTTGAGGCCATCCATTTACCAGGGACCCCCCCGGGTTTGGTTGAGGCTATCCATAAATATATATATATATATAGTATACCAGGGAAACCGGGAAACCCATCTATTTTACCAGAAGCACACCTGGTGACAGGACGGCGATCCATTGCCTGTTTTGGGCTCAAGGCTCCGGCGACGCGCAGAGGCATCCGCTGTCAGAGGCATCCGGGGCGAGTGGCTTGGGTGTGCTATGGACCGGGGAGGGGGCTATGGGGAGTGGGGCCTATCCCTCATCAACCCCTTAGCAAGGCCTTATTACGGCGTATCCTTGGCTTATCCTGGGCTTTTCCAGGATAGCCCCCCCCCAGCCTCCACTGGAGGTTTATGAGGTTTAGGGACCTGGGTGGTTTCCCATTCACAAGAACCAGGGGTTTATAACAATTGTCATATACGGGCCGTAATCAGGGTCAACCCCTTGACAACATGTTGCAACCTGTATACGTACATTCTATACATTATATATATATACATATTGAGAGAGGGGCTTCAACATGTACTGGTTCTTTCGGGCAACTTGAACTTCGCTTGAAAGGCGGGAGAGTATCCAAGTAGCATCAACCGCTCACATCCACCCTACCCTTTAGGCGGTACTTCTCCCAATTTGTTGATATGGGGTGAGTGGGGGGTCATCACTTTTGGAGTGGAACACCCCTATAATGATAGGCAGAGGTTTATTAATCCGGGCTCAACATTCCGAAGTTGTGATATGAATTGATTGACATGCACGCATTGCGAGACAAACGATGAAAGGTGAACCGGACAAAAGCAGGTATTCAAGGCAAAGCACAGCTCCTTCGAGTCGTTAAAATACCTGTATCATGTATGGAGTGCTTGAGGTTGCACAAAGTCTCAGCAGGACGCACTTCACAGACCAAAGCCCAAAAAAAATCGGGTTGGGCGAGAACGGGACCGCTTTGCCATTGACTGGGGCGGGGTCGTGGTTTTCTTATTTCCCTCAACGTCCGAAGATCAAGCCATGTGCTCTTCAAGGCCAGGCCCAAGCATGAGGTGCCTTTTATGAGGGCCAACAGGGCTACAGGCCCAAAACCGTGTGGAGTGAATGATGCTCGATGCTTCTACTTGAGCACCAATCAACACCCGGGTGGATGAAGGTTAGTAAGGGACAATCCACACCATTGCTGCGGATATCCGCCTTCTTACCTCTTTACATGGTTCTGGGTAGACCATTTTAATACCGGGTTTGGATTATGAGTCACTTGATGCTGTCGTGATTTTGCGAATATGAAGCATGCCGCTGCCAGGCTGCTACCATGGGAGGAGAAGGTGGGTTCAAGGGCGGCTTCGGCGACAAGGGCAAAGGAAAAGGCAAGGGAAAGAAGGGAAAGGGCAAGGGAAAGGGCAAGGGCAAGCAGGAGGAGAAGCAATGGGTGCCCATGACCAAGCTGGGACGCTTGGTGAACGATGGCAAGATCACGAGCTTGGAGGACATCTACCTGCACTCCCTGCCCATTAAGGAACCTGAGATCATCGACCACTTCTACCCTCCTGGCTCCTTGAAGGATGAGGTGCTTAAGATCCACCCGGTGCAGAAGATGACTTCTGCTGGTCAGACCAATCGCTTTGTGTGCTACGTCCTGGTTGGTGACACGAACGGTCACATCGGCCTGGGCTCCAAGTGCGCCAAGGAGGTTGCGACAGCCATTCGGGGTGGCATTATTGCCGCAAAGCTCAATCTGATTCCGGTGCGTCGTGGTTTCTGGGGCAACAGGATCGGCCTGCCTCACACCGTGCCGATGAAGGTGCATGGCAAGTGCGGCTCTGTGAGAGCGCGCCTCATCCCAGCTCCTCGTGGTTCCGGCATTGTCGGCTCTCCTGTCATGAAGAAGATGATGGCCTTCGCCGGCATTGCGGATTGCTTCACCTGCTCCTGTGGCCACACCCGCACCACCGCCAACTTTGCCAAGGCCACGTTCGAGGCGCTGAAGGCCACGTATGGATACCTCACCCCAGACCTGTGGCGACCCACGCAGCATGTGAAGCCACCTTTCCAGGAGTGGTCGGACCACCTGGCGCAGACCAAGCAGGTCGCCGCCTACTGATGCGCCGAAGTATCCAGTAGCTTGCGTGAGATAGGGAAGCGGCCCAACTGCGTTGCAAAAAACGGGGCAGCGCTTGTTTAGAGCTTGTGTACACACTTGAAGACGCAAGCAAGGTATGGGGAATGTGCAATGACATGAGTTGTTCATCGCAGGAGAAGGTAGGCAGGCTTCATGCATGCGTGTTTTTGGTAGAGGTCCGTCCGCTTCTTTTCTTTTGAACTCAAGACGGTCCATTAGCAATTCCCGGTGCGGATCGTGTCGACAAGTGCATGCCTCAGTAGTGTGGAGACTTGTTTGGCAGACCTGTTGCTTTTGTTTGTAAACACGGGCCTCGTGCTGTTGCCAAGGTGTCAGCTATGGGAGGAGAAGGTGGGTTCAAGGGCGGCTTCGGCGACAAGGGCAAAGGAAAAGGCAAGGGAAAGAAGGGAAAGGGCAAGGGAAAGGGCAAGGGCAAGCAGGAGGAGAAGCAATGGGTGCCCATGACCAAGCTGGGACGCTTGGTGAACGATGGCAAGATCACGAGCTTGGAGGACATCTACCTGCACTCCCTGCCCATTAAGGAACCTGAGATCATCGACCACTTCTACCCTCCTGGCTCCTTGAAGGATGAGGTGCTTAAGATCCACCCGGTGCAGAAGATGACTTCTGCTGGTCAGACCAATCGCTTTGTGTGCTACGTCCTGGTTGGTGACACGAACGGTCACATCGGCCTGGGCTCCAAGTGCGCCAAGGAGGTTGCGACAGCCATTCGGGGTGGCATCATTGCCGCAAAGCTCAATCTGATTCCGGTGCGTCGTGGTTTCTGGGGCAACAGGATCGGCCTGCCTCACACCGTGCCGATGAAGGTGCATGGCAAGTGCGGCTCTGTGAGAGCGCGCCTCATCCCAGCTCCTCGTGGTTCCGGCATTGTCGGCTCTCCTGTCATGAAGAAGATGATGGCCTTCGCCGGCATTGCGGATTGCTTCACCTGCTCCTGTGGCCACACCCGCACCACCGCCAACTTTGCCAAGGCCACGTTCGAGGCGCTGAAGGCCACCTATGGATACCTCACCCCAGACCTGTGGCGACCCACGCAGCATGTGAAGCCACCTTTCCAGGAGTGGTCGGACCACCTGGCACAGACCAAGCAGGTCGCCGCCTACTGATCGGCCGGATTTGAAGATTGCGCGCGACGAAGCCAGTGCTGGGATTTTGCTGAAAGATGCATGCTGCTCATAGACACGTGTTTCTTTTCTCAGCATCGCTTTTGACTTCCAGCGACCTTCTCCCATATCCATTGATGAGACCTGCTGTTCCACCGAATATGACATCC